>CM038225.1:18177576-18349230 GCA_021442155.1 Cymbidium sinense
CGAGAGACATATTATTTTCTCAAATTTTGTCGATTTTTGGCCCGTTTGAGAGAATATATTTAATAGATTTTATTAAGTAATTTGAGGCTGATTTTAGAGTTTTATTCAGACTTTTTGTACTCTCATAAAGTACCCATTTTCTCTTTTTTTTTTTCTGATTTTGACATGTTTGGAGAGAATATGTATTTAATAGATTCCATTAAGTAATTTGGAATGATTAGTGCAAATTTGCATGTGTAATTTTGTACTCTCATGAGAGTACCCATTTTTCATTTTTTTTTCGATTTTTTGGCTTGTTTGGAGAGATATGTTTAATAGATTCCATTAGAAGTAATTTGAAAATTGGTTAATTTTATGCATATTTACATTTATACTCTCTGTACTCTCATGAGAGTACACCTCATTTTCTCATATTTTTTCTAGATTTTTCGGCCTGTTTAGAGAGAATATGTTTAATAGATTCTATTAGAAGTAATTTGGAGGTTGATTGGTTGATTTTCGAGATAGATTTGCATGTGTACTCTCTGTACTCTCATGAGAGTACACCTCATTTTCTCCTTTTTTTCCAGATTTTTTGGCCTGTTTGGAGAGAATATGTTTAATAAATTCCATTAGAAGTAATTTGGAGGCTGATTAGTTGATTTTTAGGGGTGTTTTGCATATGTACTATATGTACTCTCATGAGAGTATACCCCATTTTCTCATTTTTTTAGCTTTTTGGCCTGTTTGGAGAGAATATGTTTAATAGATTCCATTAGAAGTAATTTGGAGGCTGATTGGTTAGTTTTTATGGGTGTTTTGATCTGTACTCTCTATACTCTCATGAGAGTATACCCCATTTTCTCATTTTCTTTCAGCTTTTTTGGCCTGTTTGGAGAGAAGATATTTAATAGATTATATTAGAAGTAATTTGGAGGTTGATTGGTTGGTTGGAGAGATGTTTACTCTCTGTACTCTCATGAGAGTACATACCATTTTCACATTTTGGAGCTATTTTGCATGTGACATATTTGTGTTTGAGCAGGTGAATGAGATAAATAATCGATGTGATGATGAAGCCGTTATGTCTAATGACCCAAATATTGAAAAACTCCTTGGCACCACTGTTCACAATGAAAAGGAGGCGTATGCACTGTACTGTGATTATGCACATTAAACTGGGTTCAATGTTAGGAAGGATCATACTAGTTATTAACCAAACTCCAAGAAATTGAAATCAAATGATTTTTTATGTGCAAAAGTAGGTCGAAAGAAATGTGTCAATCTAAAATGCTCACCAAATTGTAGATACAAGGAGTGATTGTCCAACCATGATTAGATTTTCTATTGATTTAGATGAGAGTTGGAAGGTTATAAAATATATAGAAAGTCATAATCATTCATTGGTAAAGCTGGGTGACCTACATCTTCTCAGATCATACATAAGCATCAGCAATGAGAAGGCAGCTGTGTTGAAGACAATGACAAAGGCCGGAATTAGAGCAACTGATGCGTTTAGTTATCTAAGTGAGGAAGTTGGCGGCGTGGAGAATATTGGCTTTATAAAAAGAGTTGCTTTCAAATTCATCCAAAAAGAAAGAAGATCGAGGATTGTGAATGGTGATAGTAATGCATTAATACAACTGTTCAAGGAAAAGTAAGTGGAGGATGAGATGTTTACATGGGATGTCCAAGGTGATGAGCCAGATTACTTCGTTAGTTTTTTTTAAGCAATGACATGTCAAAGATATAATATGATTGTTTTAGGGATATCATAATTTTTGATACAAGCTATCAACTCAATAAATATAATCTTATCTATGCCCCTTTTGTTGGAGTGAATCATCAATAGCAAAATGTCTTATTTGGAGTAGCCTTTCTATCAAAAGAGACAATTGAGTCATTCACATGGCTATTCAAGACATTTCTCCGGTTAATGAGTGACATGCATCCTATAACAATATTCATTGATCAAGATCAGGCAATGGCAAGAGCTATCAAAATTGCATTACAGCATACTTATCATAGGTTATGCCAATGGCATATTTCGAAGAAAGCTCATTCGAAGGTACATTGTTTTAATAGTAATAAGACAGTACAAAGTATATTCTATACATGCATGAGCAAGTGTGACTCACAGGAAGAGTTTGAGCAAGCTTGGTCTACCATGCTAGATGAAGGCAATTTGCATGATCGTGCTTGGCTGTCTGAGCTTTATAAAATTAGATGCAAGTGGTCCACCGCATTCTGCAAAAACTCATTTTGTATGGAAAACTTGTCAACGTAACATAGTGAGTCCACAAATAATGTATGTCATGGAATCTCTAAACCAACATGTTCAATCACTTATTGTTTCTTGGGATTGGAGAAGGTTATGGACACATGACGCCAGAATGAACATTATGAAGATTTCAAGTGCAGCCAGCCAACAATTGTTCCTATTGTTAAAACTAGTATAATTCTGAAACAAGCCGCTATGTTTTACACAAGAAAACTTTATACAATATTTGAGGAAGAATTTTTGTATGGAGTTGGAGGATTAGCAGCAAATGTGTTAGATGACAATCCCATGGAGTATTTGGTGAGAAACTTAGAGAATAAATATGCTTCCAAAATATGGACTATCCATTTCAACAAGAAATGCCTAAATGTAACTTGCACCTATAAAAAATTTGAAATGATGGGATTGCTTTGTGCGCACTGCATCCGAGTTCTTAGTCAGGAAGATATTGTGTGCATTCTGGATAAGTATCTTCCCATATGATGGTCAACTAGAGCAAAGAGGGATATCTACTTTGACAGTGCTTACAAGAACATAAAAGATGTGCAAGGCAATGATGGAAATGAATTTGACATTATTTTTAGAACATCACGATATGCATATCAAATAAGCACTGTGGCAGGTAATAAGATAAAGAGTATATGCTTGGATCCTTTAAAAAACTATCGATAATGTCAACTCTATATTATGTAGAATTTACCTCCAACGAGTAACAACCGAAGAAGAAGTCAACCACAACAGATAAATGAAATGATGTTTTAAGGGATCCGCTTAAGGCCAAAGGTGTTTCAAATGCAAGACTTAAGGGATATTGGGAGAGAACCAATAAAGTAATTTTCTTTTGCCAAAGTTATAGTATTTAAATATTTCTTTTAAACTTTAAATCATCCTATTTTTGAGAGACCAAAGAATAATCTGAGAGGGGTGGAGAACATGTAGAGTCACCCATTGCAATGCCTTTTTTTGTTATGCCTGAGTGCTTTTCAGAGGTATGCATGAAAAACCCGTCAGTCATGCTGTTACATATCATTAACTAATATGATGTTATATTCTAGGAATTTAACTCAAGCTCAACAATCAATCAGCTGGCTGAAGGGTACACTAAGTTGATGATGGATATCCTTACAGGGAAACATTTTAATGCATGATATCATTTAGTTGTCTGTCTTACATACATACTTTAATTTGATTTGAAAAATGTGTCGTTAGTAGATATTATGTTGTACTTGGTGACTATTCTTTGTACTTTGACATCTACGGATTTATTTTAATGTGGTGGTGATATGTAGTATAAACCACTAAAATTTCCATCAATGGATTCTCATTCTATAACCAAATTTTATTGAACATTTTATCTCCAAACATGAGAAATAACCTCTAAACACCTTGTATTTGCATCTTCTACATTTTTTATCTGCAAATAGGGTAGATCATTTGACATAAAAGAGAATGGAGTGTACTGAGAGAGAGTACACGCTAAACAGCCCCTTAAATCGATAAAAGAACCCCCCAAATAGCTTGTATTTGCATATACTAACTATTTTATCTGCACAAATAACGGAAGAAAAGGAAAAATGTGCTTCTCCTGAGAGTACAAAGAGTACACATGCTAAACAACCCCTTAAATCGACAAAAGAACCCTCAAACAGCTTGCATTTGTAGCTACTAACTATTTTATCTGCAAACAGGCCAAATAACCAAAGAAAAGAGTGGGGTGTACTCTATGAAGAGTACAAATAGTACACGCGTTAAACAACCATAAATTGGCAAAAGAATCTCCAAAAAATTTTGCATTTCCATCTACAAACTATTTTATCTACAAAATAAAAATGTAGAAATGGGAAAATGGGTGTACTCTGGAGAGTACAGAGTACACATGCTAAAATGACCTCTAAAATTGACAAAAGAACCTCCAAATAGCATGCATTTGCATATATAAACTATTTTATTTGCAAAAAATAAACAAGGTAGGGAAAATGGGATATATTCTCTAGAGAGTATAAAGAGTACACGTGCTAAAAAGCCCCTAAAATCGACAAAAGAACCTCCAAATAGCTTGCATTTGCATCTACAAACTATTTTATCTCCAAATAGGGCCAAATAATTGACAGAAATGGTGAAAATGGGGTGTACTCTCTGGAGAGTACAGAGAGTACACATGTGTTCAAAACTCCCAATTTGAATGAAAGAATTGGTGGAAATGCTGAAAAAAATGCCGAAAAGCAAGTGCACTCTCATGAGAGTACACAAGTACAGATGCAAAATAACCCCTAAAATCTACCAGGAAGCAAATCAGATTCGAAAGAGAATATTCTGAATTTTTGTAGAACTTTCAATTAAATTTTAGCTCTCTAAGCAAAACATGAAATAATATTTAATAAATTATTAGAATATATTAGATTGTGACATTGAGTTTCAGTAAATGGTAGTGCTTTTATTTTATTATTTTTTTTAAAAAAAACTGAAAATAAAATAAAATAAATCATGATTTTCAGTTCTGATCTGAATTAGTAGGAGTAAATGGAATTGCTCTTAAAATGCATGATATTTATAAGACATGATTGGAATGATTGTAAGTTTGGATCTGAACTAATTTGACTAAACAATACTGCTCTTATTACTCATGTATTTTATAAAGCCCAAACAAGGTATCCACTTTACATATATTTCATCTTAAATTTGATATTTTATATTTAAAAATTCAATTAATTACTTTATCTATACTATATCATTTATTGCTATTTTATAAATAAAGTATAGTTTCAAATATTCAAAATATTTTAATGTAATTTTTTTAAAATAACTATTTTACCTTCGATCAATGTTATATATTATTATTTTATACACATAATTTATGTATTATTTATTGAAACTTCAAATACATTTTAGTATCAAATTTATTTTATTTCAAATTACAATGAATCAAATAAAATAGAAAATGAGAAAATCTCAAAAAAATGAGAGTAGTCTACTCAGGAGAGTACAAAAAGTACACGTGCAAAATAACTCAAAAAAGCTAATAATCATGCTCCAAATAGCTTGTAATAGAATATATTAAACATATTCTCTCCAAATAGACCAAAACATCTGGGAAAAAAAAAGTAATGGTCTGTACTCTCATGAGAGTATAGAGAGTACACAAAACAACTCAAAAGCTAATATTCAGCTCCAAACAACACAGAATGAATCCTTTAGACATATTCTTTCCAAACAGCCAAGAAAACTTGAAAAAAATGTGAAAATGGTATGTACTCTCATGAGAGAGAGAGTACACCCAAAAATAGCTCAAAATGTTAACAATCTCCAAATAGCGAAATTGAATCTATTAAATATATTCTCTCCAAACAGGACCAAAAATTCTGGAAGAAAATGAGAAAATGGTCTGTACTCTCATGAGAGTACAGAGAGTACACATGCCAAACTACTAAAAAAAGCTACCCATCAGCCTACAAATTACTTCAAATGGTATGTAATAAACATATTTTTTCCAAAAAGGCTAGAAAAGTTAAAAAAATGATGAAATAGTCTGTACTCTCAGGAGAGTACAAAGAGTACAACTACGAAACAACTTTAAAAAGCTAATATTTAGGCTCCAAACATGTAATGAAATCTATTAAACACATTCTCTCTAAATAGGCAAAAAAATTTGGAAAAAAAATGAGAAAATGGTATGTACTCTCGAGTACACATGACAAACTGCTAAAAAAAGCCATCAACCTCCAAATTACTTCAACTGGTATGTAATAAATATATTTTCTCCAAACAGGCTAGAAAAAGTGAAGAAAAATTAAAAAATAGACTATACTCTCCTGAGAGTATAGAGAGTACAACTGCAAAACAACTCAAAAAAGCTAATATTCAGGCTTCAAACAACCTATAATGGAATATATTAAATGTATTCTCTCTAAATAGGCAAACAAATTTGAGAAAAAAATAAGAAAATGGTATGTACTCTCATGAGAGTACAGAGAGTACACATGTCAAACTGTTGAAAAAAGCTACCCATTTGGTTCTAAATTGCTTCAACTGGTATGTAATAAACATATTTTCTCCAAACATGCCAAAGAAATTGGAAAAAAAGAGAGAAAATAGTCTATACTCTTCTAAGAGTACAGAGAGTACACATGCCAAACTACTCAAAAAAAGCTACCCATCAGCCTCCAAATTGCTTCAATTGGTATGTAATAAACATATTTCTCCAAACAGCCAAAACTAAAAAAAAAAAAAATAGTTTGTACTCGTGAGAGTATAGAGTACACCTATAAAATAGCTCAAAAAAGCTACCCATTAGCCTCTAAATTGCTTCAAATGGTATGTAATAAACATATTTTCTCCAAACAGGCCAAAAAAGTGAAAAAAATATTGAGAAAATAGTCGGTACTCTTAGGAGAGTACAGAGAGTACACATGCAAAATAGCTCAAAAAGGTTAACAATCAGGCTCCAAACAGCTTGTAATGGAATATATTAAATATATTCTCTCCAAACAGGCCATTAAATCTAGGAAAAAGATGAAAATGGTCAGTACTCTCATGAGAGTATAGAGAGTACACCATAAAATAGCTCAAAAATATAATATTCAGGCTCCAAACAACCTATAATGGAATCTATTAAATATATTCTTTCCAAACAGGCCAAAAAAGCTGTAAAAAATGTGAAAATGGTCTCATGAGAGTACAGAGAGTACACATGTCAAAAAAAAGCTATCCACCAGCCTTCTAATTGCTTCAAATGGTATGTAATAAACATATTCTCTGCAAACAGGCCAGAAAAAGTAAAAAAAATGAGAAAATAGTCTGTACTCTCAGGAGAGTGCACATGCAAAATTGCTAAAAAAAGCTAATATTCAGGAACCAAACAACCTGCAATGAAATCTATTAAGCATATTCTTTCCAAACAGTCCAAAAAAGCTAAAAAAATGTGAAAGTGGTATGCACTCTCATACGAGTACAGAGACTACACATGTCAAACTGCTGAAAAAAGCTACCCATCAGCCTCCAAATTGCATCAAATGGTATGTAATAAATATATTCTCTCCAAATAGGCCAGAAAAAGTGAAAAAATTGAGGAAATAGTCTGTACTCACAGGAGAGTACAGAGAGTAGACCTACAAAATAGCTCAAAAAGCTAATATTCAGGCTCCAAACAACCTGTAATGAAATCTATTAAACATATTCTCTCGAAATAGGCCAAAAAATTTAGAAAAAGAGAAAATAGTTTGTACTCTCATGAGAGTACAGAGAGTACACCTGCAAAACAGTTCAAAAAAGCTAAAATTTAGGCTCCAAACACCTTATCATGGAATCTATTAAACATATTCTCTCCAAATATGCCAAAAAAAGCTGGGAATGACTAGAAAAATAAGTTGTACTCTCAAGAGAGTATGAAGAGTACACATGCAAATATGCCCCCAAAATCAACCAATCAGCCTCCAAATTACTTCAAATGGAATCTAATAAACATAGTCTCTCCAAAGAGGCTAAAAAATGTGAAAAAAATAAAAAAAATAAGTTGTACTCTTAAGAGAGTACAGAGAGTACATATGCAAATCTACCCCCAAAACCAACCAATCAGTCTCCAAATTACTTCTAATGGAATCTATTAAACATATTCTCTCCAAACAGCCAAAAATGTGGAAACAAATGAGAAAATGGTCTGTACTCTCCTCAGAGTATAGAGAGTACACATACAAATCCAAACCAACAAGCATCAAACAACCTACAAAGTGCTTATAAGGCCATCTAATGAATATATTATATCCAAACAAGTTAAAGAGGATGAAAAAGTAGCTGAAGAAAGGGGTCCTAAAGCTCCACACATGTTATCTACTAAACATGTTATCTCCAGAAAGGGTTTAAAAATAGAAATAATAGCTTCTAATGGCATCCATAAACACACCACACAGATACATTTCTAAATCAATTGATTTCCAACATATCGAACTTCAATTCAACATTTGTCAAATCATTTTTTCATACCCAAATAGAAGATAACGTAAGCAAACTCAGCCCTGAAGCAATTCATCTTCTTTGGCCAATCTTGGTGACACCCATTGGAGGTTTGTTGATTCTTCTATGTATTTACGATAAATATCCCATAAACACTATTTTCTTGACCGGTAGCCCACTAATCACTTGGCTATTCTGGGATCGCTCTTGAATGACCGACATCTTCACAAGTAATTTAATCTAAATAGTAAGAAATATAATCAATAGGCACAAAATATGCACTTTTGACAAACCAAAATGAGAACGATTCTTACAATCTCAGGAAGAATGGCCTTATGAGTTGGGTTTGGCATTGAATCATAAAAATACCAAGCCCCTTGCTTAGTATGCCCGACCAGGAGTGTCCAATGTTGGTTATTTATAACTGGTAGTAAGAGTAACTCAGCCCTTGAAACACTATCTATAGTGACATGTTGGATGAACATTTTGCTTTCCTTTTGTAGGCCATATTTAGCATAACTCTGCAAGAAGTGAAGAGAAAGTTTATAATTAGTGGCTTCTGACTATCTAAACTAGAATGAATCATATTACCCAAAGTTCGGAGTAACTTACCAGTGTAGACATGAAACATAAAACAGGGACATATAGCCTGGACATAGCGAGTACTTCTCGACCAATAAAAAGATGAAGGCATCGATGTGTACATCGATAGATCGATCGAACTCATCATCAATCGGCCTCATGCAATGATGATATTCCCGCCAAATATATGCTATCACCCCTGCATGTGAGAAATATGAGAATGAGAGCCTAATTAAATGAATAAGTGATTTTATGTATACAGAAGGAGTTGAATGAAAAATGACTTCTCCTTGAATCGGGAGCATGAGATGTTAATGAGCTGCAACATTGTCTTGGGCAGGACATCTCTTGATGAGAAGTAAATAATATGATGTGCCTCAGCTGGCTGCAAGAAAATTAGTGATGAAGAGCTAGATTCACTATGAATTAAGGCTTCATCTGCTAAGTTGATGCCTACCTCCACTTGATGCTCCTCAACCACCACGACAAAAGTCGGTGGTTCATCCACTGGTATTGGAGCATCTTTGCTAGCCTACATAAAAATTTAGTGAAATCAACTACTATTAGGTTAAATTAAAAAGAAAGTAAAGTAATACCTCTTCGCTTTTACTCATCCTGTGTGGAGGCTACCACAAGAGTTATTCTGCACCGTGACTTCCTGTAAGTTTATGTGAAGGGGGAAGATATAGCTTTCCTCTTCCTCATCTATCGAGCCTTCACACCATGCTCAATGCTGCCGAGTAAAGGCTGCACAACATCTTCATGTGTAGTGGAAGCCTCCATAGGAGCTTCCCATGTGGTGGCCTCCACAGGGGCTTCCCTAGTGGAAGCCTCACAGGGGCTTCCCAAGTGGAAGTCTCCATAGGGGAAGCCCCTATGGTAGCCTCCATAGGAGCCTCCCTTGTGATAGCCTCTATCACATGGGCTTCCCTAGTGGAAGTCTCCACAGGGAAAGCCCCTGTGGTAGCCTCCATAAGAGCCTCCCATGTGGTAGCCTCCATAGGAGCCTCACATGTGGTAACCTCCACAAGAGATTCCCATATGGTACCCTCCATAGGTGTTGCCCCTGTGATAACCTCCTTAAGAGATTCCCCTTTGGTCTCCTTCATAGGAGCTTCCCCCATGCTAGGGATGTGGGACCCTTCTTTAACAATCACCTCAATAGCAGCTACCTACAAATCAATTCCATTATTTATCTCAGTTATTGATGCTTTAAGAGATGATACTCTCTCTCCCAAGGCCCTGAAACCTACATGTATCCTCTCTACCACAAAGCTTTCTAAATGGGTACTAGCAGAGTGAAGACTAGATACATTGGAAGGGGGAGAATATCGAGGAGAGATGTATAGAGATTTAGTGGGGGCTGCACACATTGGACTTGGAATAGGGCTGCTATCAGGCTCGACATGGGTTGTCTGTTGGGTAGGGGCAATATTTCAAGGAGCCAGGTCTCCTCTTCTGATATGTCCTCAAATGAAAGGCAGACCTGTGTTACATTAATAAGAAAATATGATGATTTACAATATGAATAAATACATTCTAATATAAATAAAGTGAAATTATTTTGTGTCACCTGGTGTCCTCCCAAACTAGTGAAGGAGTCATCTGCAAACTTTATTTTTGGCCATCATAACATAATGGCTTTGAAGAAATGAGCCTTATGATGCCTATCCTCATCACCCATCTACAATAATTATTTATATAAGTTGACTTCAATGCATCAAATGATACAAATATGAAGATGTAGAATGTATCATTAGAAGAGTGACAAAGCCACTCATGTACCCGGGTGCCTTCTGTGTGAGAATCTTTGATGTAATACCATCAAATTATGAAACCAGAAAGGCCCAAATGGGCTCTACCCAATTGTACTCAGAAAATTTATCTATGTCATCGGCATAGGCAATCAATTTTGATGTCACTATATAGTTGTGATATATAAAAAAAAGATTTGAAAGCAAAAAATGTATGTACACTGCACAAATTGTGCCACAGTTGACGAGCGATTCAAATTCTCAAGTTTATTCTTAAAATCCACTGAGATGAACTTTGATAGTGGTGATTTCTGCCATATGACCTTCTCTCCTATGTTTGGCATCCCTATAATTAATGTAACTTTATTGGGGGTGAAAGGAATGCATTGGCCACCAAAAAAGAATGCTTGCTTCTCTATATCCCAGCAAGACATGATTGAAGTGATGACAGCTGAGTCTTGCTGAATTCCATGCAACCCAATAAATTGATGCAAACGAAGTCTCCTTAAAATTTCAATAACTTCATCAGTAAAGCATGTTGAAATATTATCGAACACTGCTTTAATGGTGGTAGTCTTGCATCTGGAAGTTATCCTTTTCCCAGATATGTTAAACTTCAAAATGAAAAGTCAATTAATAAGAACATTTTCAGCAGAATGGAGGCCTAGAGAGTACACAACCAAAACAACCACTAAAACCAGAAAATTCTTCATGGAACATCTCCAAACATCTTCCAATGATATATAATAAACATATGACAAGACCCATAGTTTTACAAACTGAAATAATATGGTGTACTCTCATGGGAAATAGACATAAAAAATATTATATCCAAACAGGGAGTAATAGTTGAAAGAAAAATGAGAAAATGGTATGTACTCTCTACAGAGAGTACATACGCAAATTTGCCTCCAAAACCAACCAATCAGCCTCCAAATTGCTTCTAATAGAATCTAATAAACATATTCTCTCCAAATAGGCCAAAAAATCTAGAAAAAAAAATGAGAGTGGTATGTACTCTCATGAGAGTACATAGAGTACACATATAAATCGTCTCCAAAACCAACCAATCAATCTCCAAATTACTTCTAATAATCTAATAAATATATTCTCTCCAAACGGCCAAAAAAATTTGAAAATAAATGAGAAAATGGTTTGTACACTCATGAGAGTATAGAGAATACACATACAAATCTCTTCAAAACCAACAAATTAGCCTCCAAATTGCTTGTAATGCCATATAATAAATATATTTTCTCCAAACAGGCCAAAAAATGTGGACAAAAAAATGAAAAAAATAAGCTGTACTCTCAAGAGAGTACAAAGAGTACACATGCAAATCTGCCGCCAAAACTAACCAATCAGACTTCAAATTGCTTGTAATAGAATCTATTAAAAATATTCGCACCAAACAGGCCAAAAAACCTAGACAAAAATGAGAAAGTAGTCTGTACTCTCATGAGAGTACAGAGAGTACACATGCAAATTTGCCTCCAAAACTAACCAATTAGCCTCCGAATTATTTCTAATGGAATCTAATAAATATATTCTCTCTAAATAGGCCAAAAAATCTGGAAATAAATGAGAAAATGGTCTATACTCTCATGAGAGTACAGAGAGTACACATGCACATCTACCTCCAAAACTAACCAATTAGCCTCCAAATTGTATGTAATGCCATATAATAAACATATTCTCTCCAAACAAGCCAAAATATGTGGAAAAAAAAAATAAGTTGTACTCTCAAGAGAGTACAGAGAGTACACATACAAATTTTGCCCCCCAAAACTAACCAATCAGCCTCCAAATTGATTCTAATGGAATTTATTAAACATATTCTATCCAAATAGGCCAAAAAATTTGAAAAAAACTAAAAAAATAAGTTGTACTGTAATGAGAGTATAGAGAGTACATATGCAAATCTGCCCCAAAAACTAACCAATCAACCTCCAAATTACTTCTAATAGAATCTATTAAACATATTCTCCAAAGGGCAAAAAACTTGACAAAAGTGAGAAAATGATCTGTACTCTCATGAGAGTATAGTGAGCACACATGAAAATCTGCCTCCAAAAGCAACCAATGAGTCTCCAAATTGCATCTAATGGAATCTAATAAACATATTATCTCCAAATAGGCCAAAAAATTTGGAAAAAAAAATGAGAAAATGGTCTGTACTCTCATGAGAGTACAGAGAGTACACATGCAAATCTGCCTCCAAAACTAACCAAAACCAACCAATCAGCCTCCAAGTTGCTTGTAATGCCATCTAATATACATATTCTATCCAAATAGGCCAAAAATACGAAAAAAAATAAAAATTATAAGCTGTACACTCAAGAGAGTACAGAGAGTACACATATAAATCTGCCCCCAAAACTAACCAATCAGCCTTCAAATTGCTTCTAATGGAATCTATTAAACATATTCTCTCCAAACATGCCAAAAAATCTAGAAAAAATTGAAAAAATAAGATGTACTCTTATGAGAGTACAGAGAGTACACATGCAAATCTGCCCCCAAAATCAACCAATCAGCCTCTAAATTGCTTCTAATAGAATCTATTAAATATATTCTCTCCAAACAGGCCAAAAAATCTACACAAAAATGAGAAAATAGTCTGTACTCTCAAGAGAGTATAGAGAGTACACATGTAAATCTACCTCCCAAACTAACCAATCAGCCTCCAAATTACTTCTAATGAATCTAATAAACATATTCTCTCCAAACTGGCCAAAAAATCTAAAAATAAATGAGAAAATGACATGTACTCTCATGAGAGTATAGAGAGTACACATGTAAATTTGCCTCCAAAACCAACCAATCAACTTCCAAATTGCTTGTAATGCCATCTAATAAACATATTTTCTCAAAATAGGCCAAAAAATGTGGAAAAAAAATGAAAAAATAAGCTGTACTCTCAAGAGAGTACAAAGAGTATACATGAAAATCTGCCCCCAAAACTAACCAATCAGTCTCCAAATTACTTCAAATGGAATCGATTAAACATATTCTCTCCAAACAAGCCAAAAAATCTAAAAAAAACTGAAAAAATAAACTATACTCTCAAGAGAGTATAGAGAGTACACATGCTAATCTGCTTCCAAAACCAACCAATCAGCCACCAAATTGCTTCTAATAGAATCTAATAAACATATTATCTCCAAATAAAGTTTAATATCGAAAAAAAACTGAAAAAATAAGATGTACTCTCAAGAGAGTATAGAGAGTACACATGTAAATCTACCTCAAAAACTAACAAATCAATCTCCAAATTACTTCTAATGGAATCTAATAAACATAGTCTCTCCAAACAGACCCAAAAATCTAAAAAAAAAGTGAAATGGTCTAGATTCTCATGAGATGAGTACATATAGAAATTTGCTTCCAAAACCAACCAATCAATCTCCAAAGTACTTTTAAAAGAATCTAATAAACATTTCCTCTCCAAAGAGGCCAAAACATATGAAAAAAAAGAGAAAATGATCTATACTCTCAACAGAGACAAAGAGTACACATGCAAATGTGCCTCGAAAACTAACCTATCAGCCTCTAAATTGTTTCTAATGCATCTAATAAACATATTCTCACCAAACAGACCCAAAAATATGAAAAAATTGAAAAATAAGTTGTACTCAAGAGAGTACAGAGAGTACATGCCAATCATCCTCCAAAATCAACCAACTAGCCTCCAAATTGCTTATAATGGAATCTATTAAACATATTATCTCCAAATAGGGTTTGATAGCTAAAAAACTAAGAAAATAAGCTATACTCAAGAGAGTAGAGAGTACACATGCAAAATAACCCTAAAAATAAACCAATTTCAATCTCCTCAGAAGCCATGTAATCAACATTTTATTATGTCCAAACAGGGTCAAAAATTTGAAAAAAAATGACAAAATGGGTTGTACTCTCCTGAGAGTACAGAGAGTACAGATGCAAAACTAAAGAAAACAGTCATCAAGCAGCCTACAAATAAATTGTAATACCATCGACTGAACATATTATATTGAAACATGCTCTAGAATTCATCAAATTCTTCATGAAATAACACCAAACATCTATAATGGATATACTAAACATATGATAAGCCCATAGTTGAAAATTTTGAAAATAATGTGTACTATCATGAGAGTACAGAGACACATGAAAAATATCTCCAAAATCAATAAAATAGTCTCCTTTCCTTTATAGAACTCAAATGTTCCAAATGTTCTCCAATTTGATGGTGAGAACAATAGAGAAAACACTAAATTCATTAATGGTTAAGAATGCAGGAAGAAATACCTCATGCAGTTTCCTGTAATACCTCAATTTATAATGCTTAAGATTTAGCAAATCTTTGAGGGAAGGTCGGACACCTGCCGGGAGAGAGTGGGAGCTGAGTTGAGAAAAATTTCTGCGCAAAATGAAATATCTAAAATATTCTGTGATGAAGAATGTGGAATGACGCACATAATATTTTCTCCTCCTGCTATTTAAACGGGTCAGGCCGGGCCGGGCCCAGGGTAACGTAAACGACGTCGTTAAGGCGTCATCAAGTTACAGCTCTGTTAAGTGAAAAATGCCTTATTTTTATATTAGACATGTGTTGCATAACGATTGGCGTCCGGACATAAAGCTACGTTCGGACTCCACATGTAATATTTTCTCCTCCGATGGATGGTGTAGTGCAGCCATGAACTTTAATCGTGCTGCCATCTACAAGGGAAGCTGTTAGTGAATGGTATTATTTAAGAGGAGGATTTAATCTTAGAGCCACTAAAGCACGTAATAGAGTATGTGCTAGTACCTAAAGTCAGTTATCGCTCCAACACTAAATTTGCTTAAATTTGACAAGCTATAATGGTGGTTAGATTTGGAATATTTGACGAGGAGGCGCCCTACAAGCACCTCAATAGGGCTTTGTTTCTTCTAAATGAAGCCACCTCTTGGTCTAAATACACCAGACATTAGCTCCAGTGAGGTATGATTCTTAAAAATTTAGAAAGCCTTAGGGATCTTATATTTGATGTGTTAAATATAGTTAGAACCAACCTTTAGAGCCCGTGCACTTAACCTTTTAATTCTTTCGGAGAGTTTAGAGGCAAAAGCAAGACTATTCATTTTATGTGTTTGTGAATAGTTTTGATTAAGTCAAATGACATAGTGATTTGATTCCACCTATCGAGCCATGATTAAATCATGGGCCATTTGATTTTTGATCGAATGATCATGATTAATCCACCTTATTTTATTTATTATTAAATTCAATTAGATCTAAAAGAAAAAGGAGTTAATCAATCTCTAGAATTTCAAAAAAAAAGAATAAAAAAATGTGATAAAATAAAATTAAAAAAAGTGCAAATAAAATCATCATAAAATCTAAATAGAACTTAGCATTAAAAAAAAACTAAACTATTATATATATATATATATATATATATATATATATATATATATATATATATATATATAATAATAATAATAATAATAATAATAATAATAATAATAATAATAAAATAATAATAAGTCAAACAAAATAAAACTCAAATAACCTAAATCAAATTAAATTATTTTAAGAAAGACTCTCATCAATTTAATAAATAATCAAGTTAAATCTAATTCAACTCACTTAAATAAGATAAACTAATTAACTATTACAATGTGTAAAATCAAAACATAAACTAAACTCTAATAAACATGGTAAATAAATGAAATTAAAATAAAAATTCTAATAATAAATAATTGAACTCAATTAAAATCAAAGCAAACTTTCAATTCATTTTATCCAATCGAACTATAAATAAATAAATCATAATCAAATTAAATAAACTTGAAATTAAATCTAAACTCTAAAGTCATCAAACCGACCCAAATTCCAATCAATATCAAAATAAGTTACAAAAATAAAAAACTCAAATAAAACAAACTTATTGAATTAAGATATGAGATTAATCATCAAACTAAAGAGATAATCTACACATAAAATAAATGACTAAATTCAATAAGTCAAACCCTCGCTTGAAATTCAAATAAAAGAATACATTAGACTTCAAATAAATCATAAGTTAATTAAAATTCATTCACCAATCTAAATCAAACTTAAATGGAATAATGAAATCAATGAATTTTAACAACATAGAAATGTTATTAATCATATGAAATTAAGGAATTAAATTAAAATCGAAGGGAAAGAAACTAGAGATTGAATTAAAGGATATTGAATTACCAAAAATTAATTAAATCAACACATTTAATCCAAAATTAATCAATCAAATACATGAAGATTAAACAAACTCAAATTCTAAAATCTAAATCAAATCAACTCAATTACACAGATTCAAATGGGCTAATTAAGATACCTAAGGACCTTAGACTCTTAGAGTTAGGATGTAGAACAGTGATGAGTTCCATCTACAAATGGAATTCATTCTAGTTTTCATTCTTGAACTTAAACATCACTTTAACCAAATAAAATTGAATAAAATAAAAAATAAATCATCAAATATTTTAAATTGAAATCACCCAAAGGTAAAATTTAAACAAATTCAAACTTCAAATTGAAACTTAAACTAAAGAAGTAAAATATTATTAACAGCCTTAATCACACACACATAAGAATACTAAGTCACCACTTCTAGTGCTAGGTTAGGGCATTGTATTTATGATGTTGTGTTTTATTTTATGATGTAATATTTTAGACTAGATGTTAGAGTGTATGCCTCGTAGAATGGATGGTAAGCCGTGATTAGCCTAATCATATTTTCTACAAGGGGTTTTGCTTAAGGGGCCGCTGTAATAAAAAAATATATAAATACTTTTGTAGGTTGCTAGCTAGCCCTAAGCATAACTCACGCCGGTGGGCTTGGTTACTCATGTGTGCTAAGTCTAAATTATTCATATAACCTGCTTGTATGGTGTGTTTAGGTAATATTTTTTGATGTAATTTTGCATTAGGAATTAGGATTAGTGTTATGGGGGACTAGGATGAGCAATGGCCAGAAGGCTTAGTCCCTGGGGTGCCCTGTGATGCCTTTGGAGCAAATCAAATCAAAAGAAAGAAAAGGAAGAAATGAAGAAAAGAAGACCCCCACAGTATGTACTATTTTTTGTAATTCATGTTGTATAAGGGTAGAGCTCTGCTACCCATCTTTTATTCTCTTTTCAGGGTGTCTGATGAATTACACGGCCATTTATTCTTTTATGGTATTCTATAAAATGGTTTGATGTTGTGTTTAGATTGACATTAACATGCTTTTCATAGTTTCTTTATGATTGATGCTTGAATGTGTGGCCTGGATGTGATAGGCTCTTAAGATGAAATTAATTTTTCTACCTCAATTAACAACTCATAATTAAAATTTAAAATAACTCATAACCTCACCATAAAGCCTAAGAATTAAATCAAGATAATAAAATTTTTATCAACCCTTATTGGATGAATGAATGTATAATATCATGCATGTCATATTCATTCTCTCTTGAAGAGGGGCTTCCATCTTTGAGAATGAAGGCTTAATGAGAGCCTTTGATGAAAGAACACTTTCTCTCTCTTGATTTGACCCATAATCAAGTTCTCATGCATTTAGGCATACAAAATTTCATACTGTGTCAAAATAAAGAGTTCAAAAGAATCAAATAAATTTGATAAAATTTGTATTAGATTAAGTCATGAATTCATACCACTCATGCTCTAGTCTCTTAAGGAGTGAGTTTAAGGACTTAGTCTCCTTTCTAAATAAATAATAGTATAGCCATCTTGCAAAGCATAAGACTTGCCTACATGGATTTAAAGCATACGAGGAGTTAGTCGCTTCTAGAATAGTTTAGCTTGGGTGATTTATTCTCTTATGGTAGTAAATCATATACCCATTTTTGCCTTAGATTTAGGTCGTGCTTTGGCCCTCACCAAAGCTCCCTAGCTTAAGATCTGAGGTAGTTGTTTCCTTCGGGCTACAAGCATAAATCCTCACCTCTTAGGCATTTTCACAATCTTATATTGTGGGATTATAAGTCCTAGCAATCTAATAAAATATCAACTCAAATAATTAACTCTCTTCAATTTCAAAAATATAAAGCCCAATTATAAGGTAGATTGGAATGCTCACTAGGCTTTCTAGTATCATGAGCATTTCCTACTTTCTCCCTTTGGATTCCAAAAATAAGTCTTCTCCTTGATCTATCCCATTTGATTTTCCAAAATAGCCAATCCTTTAATAGTCTTAACCTTGAAATCTTTGGATACCCTAATTGACTACTTTAATCGAGGGTATTCTTAAGGAATTCCATTCCTTAGGATGTAATTAACTATGGGGCTTGCCTCCATAGAGAACTTAATGAACCTGACTTAAAATAAACCTTACTTTACTTTTCCATATAAAGTAAGGGGAAAATCTCTGGTATATTCAAAGACCCATCGTGCTTTAGAGTCCTTATTAGGTGATTAGGTCATTATAGGGTGGTGATTTCTATCTTTCAAGATAGTACATCATTCCTTAATGTTTCATCACTTCAATAAGTACCCCTAAGATCTACATGGTGTCCCATATTCCCAAAATAAATACCATAATAATTTAAAGGTATTTTTCATTTATATTTGTAAAGATGATTGAAGATATGATTGATTTATGAGAAAATCAATTGACTTGGGTTTGATTTGAAGGAAAATTGGCTAAGCTCATGAAGGTAGGTTACATGGCTTAGATTTGGATTGGGTTTGATTTGGCTTTGATCATGGTTATTTGAATGTGGATTTGATTTATATTTGGGAAGATAATTTAAAGGAAATAATTGATCATGAGAAAATCAATTGAGTTTGGATTGATTTAAAGGGGTTTTGACTAAGTCCATAGAATAAAATCATAGGGCTTAGGAAGGGTTGATTTGATTTGATTTGGTTTGGAATTGGTTATAGATTTCAATCATTTGATTTGGATTTGAATTTGGATTTAGATTTAGTATTTGAATTGAGTCTAAGGTTTGGTTATGGCTTAAGAATGTGAACATAAGTCCTAGGGCATAGCCTAATCCTATAGTTTATGCTTCTAAGTCTCTAGGCTTAGGTTAAGTGTTCACCTAACTGCTATAAGTGTCTTACAGCTAAGGAAGTCTTAGTGTCTAGAAGATTCTAGGTCTAAGAAGTGGAGATTGAATCCTCACTCCAAAAGTGAGGTTAACAAGCATAAAGAAACTCTACTCTAAAGAAATTCATCTTCTTTGGCCAATCTTGATGCTTAGCCCAGTCCACTGGAGATTTGCTAACCACTGCCTCCATGTATTTGCATACAAACATGCCACAGTTGAAGCTATTTTCCTAGACTAGTATACTTGTGATCAGTTTGACTGACCATTCCTCAAGGTGGGTCTCAAAAGCCTCAGCAGCATCTTTGACAAGTAGTTTAATCTACATATGCACTAAAATAAAGCCAATAAAGTAGTTACAAATAATGCATTTAGGAAAAATTGAATAAGCCAAGTATTTTTACAATATCAAGAACTATAGCCCTATGGACTTGGTTTGGTAGTGAGTCATAAAAGAACCATTTCCTTTTTTTTAAGATGCCCCACTAGTAGTGCCCAATGTTGATTATTGATAATTAGAATTAAGATTAAATCAGCCTTTGAAACACTGTCTCCATTAATATGTTGTATAAACTTTTTTCTTTCTTTTTTATAGCCAAATTTGGTATAACTCTGAAAGAATACAAAGAAAAGTTAAATTAACTAGTTTATAACTTAAAAATATTTTGAAGGTATCTTATAACCGAATAAATCATGCATAAACTCACCCATATATATATGAGAAGAGATATGAGCATATAACCTAGGACAAATCTTATTCTTCTCAAGAATAAAGAAGGAATCAACATGTGCATCGAACAAATATTGATCTGTCAGTAATTCATCAATTTGGCCTCTACTAATAATGATATTTTTGACCGAGATAACATTATCACTCCTACATGTGAGCAACATGGGCATGTGAGCAATCTGAATTAAAGAATGATTTTATTGAAACTGGATTAAATATATTAAACTATGCCATATTTATCCTTAAATCGGGTGCAAGATGTGTCAATGAACTCAAGCATTGGCTTGGGTATAACATCTCTTGATAAGAATTCAATGGTCTTCTGCGCCCGAGCTAGTTGCAAGAAATCTCTTCTTTAGGAGATGTATTGAATATGATTTCAAATAGAAGCTTCTAAAATGAAGAATAATGCATCCTTCATTTCTTCAACCACTATTATAGTAATCGTAGGTTCATCTATTGTAGGAACTTCTTCTACCTTCACCTACAAAAAATTATCAAATCAACTTTATTAGATTAAAGTAGTATAATGGACAAGAAATTACCTCCTACACTCTCGCCTCTAATGTGTCAAGCACAACAAGCTCTATTGTGCTTCTTCTTCTATATGCCTTTGTGAATGGGGATGAGACCACTTTTCTCTTTGGACCTGTCGCTTGACAACACGAGCAATACTACCCACTGAAGGGAGACATGTCTCACCTTTGTATTCAATCAATTGCACATCCTTCTATAAGGTAGTTTCTAGAGGAACATCTAGATACGTTCTCACCCCAGTGTAGTCTCATTAGTAGCTTCATCCATGATTGGGGGGATCTATCCACCAACTCTCACCTCAATGACAGTAAGCCTCATATTAATATCATCTATCCTCTTAATTATTTTATCCTCAAATTATGATAATTTATTTTCAAGGCCTTGATTAAAGAAAGTGTCTATTCCTTCTCAAAGACTACATAGAGGTGCAAGAAGAGCGATGGTGGATCACTATGAGATGGTTGTGGGATGAGGGCACTATTTGAAGGAGCCATGTCTCCTCCTATTATTTCTTCAAAAAATTGGAAGACCTATGTTAAACAAATAAGAAAGCTTTAGAATTTTGAATAGAAATAAATCAATTTTGATGTAAATAAAATAAGTCTAATTAGCATCACCTTGTCTCCTTGCAAATCACTAACGGATTCCTCTGGAAACTTTATTTTTGGCCACCGTAACATACACAACTTTGTAGAAGGAACTTCTTCTACCTTCACCTACAAACAAAATTACAAAAATCAACTTTATTAGATTAAAGTAGTATAACGGACAAGAAACTACCTCCTTTACACTTCCCGCCTTTGATTTGTCAACTACAACAAGCTCTATTGTGCTCACCTTCTTCCTATACACCCTTGTGAATGGGGAAGAGACCACTTTTCTCTTTCAGACCTGTCTCGCCTTGACAACATGAGCAATGCTACCCATTGAAGGGGGACATGTCTCGCCATTGTATTCAATCAATTGCACATCTTTCTATAAGGTAGTTTCTAGAGGCACATTTGGATGCGCCCTGGTGCTCTAGCCTCATCAGTAGCTTTATCCATGATTAGAGGGCTCTATCCACCAACTCTCCTCTTAATGACAGCAAGCCTCACATCAATAGAATCCATCCTCTTAATTATTGTATCCTCAAATTTGGATAATTTATCCTCCAAGGATTAAAGAAAGTGTCTTGTCCTTCTCAGACTACCTTGAGGGTTAGTAGATGGTGGGTTGGATGGATATGAAGGAGGAGAATATTGAGGAGAGATGTACAAAGCCACACGGGGCTTCACTCCTTGGACTTGGAATTGGACCCCTCCGTGGATCACTATGAGATGGCTATGGAACAGAGGGCACTAAAAGGAGCCATGTCTCCTCCTCTATGTCATTAAATGATTGGAAGACCTATGTTACACAAATAAGAAAGGTTTAGAATTTTGAATAGAAACAAATCAATTTTGATGTAAATAAAATAAGTCTAATTAGCATCACATGGTCTCCTTGCAAACCACTAATAGATTCCTCTATAAACTTTATTTTTGGCCACCATAACATATGGGGCTTTGGATGAATGGGGCTTAGCACTCTAGAGTTCTCCGAAAACCAAATCTGCATTAAAGAGATAAATATGTTAGTTTGAATGTATAACAAAAATATAAATAAAAAATGTAACACATATCATCAAAAGAGTGATAAAGCCATTGATGTACTAGGTGTTTCTACATCATAATTTTGATGTAATCACATCAAATTATGAAAGTAGAAATATCTATATGGCTTCCGGCCAATTGTAATCAATAAATTTGTTTATATTTTAGCATAGGAGATCGGTCTAAAGCCACTCTATAATTGTGATATATAAAAAATAGATTTGAAATAAAAAATTGTATATACAGCTGCACAAACTGTGCTGAGCTCAACAGACATTTGACCTTCTCAATTTTGTTTTTAAAATCTATTGAATTGGACTTTGACAAAGGGGATTTCTACCATGTGACCTTCTCCCTCGTTTTGGAATCCCTAAGATTAAATCAACTTCTTCAACTATGAAGGGAATGTAGTGGAAACCAACATAGATAACATGTTTTTCAATATTCCAATAGGACATGAGCGAAGTGATAGTAGTAGGATCTTGTTGAATGACACGCATTCTAATGAAATGATGATAATGTAGCATTCTTAACAACCTCCTTAGTGAAGTACTTTGAAATGGAATCACACATTGCTTTGAAGATGGATGGCCTACATCTGAAGGTTATCTGTTTGGCAGACATTTAAAGCATCAAATGAAAAGAAAACTAATGAGAACATTATAACTAGTTTGCACACTTGAAAAAATAGATTGAAAATAACCCAAATCCTCTTGGAAGAACTCAAAATAGCTTAAAATGTCATTTAGATCCATAATTGGAAGTCCCATAGTACTTTAAAATTTTAAAAAAAGTGTACACTCTAAAGTGTACAGATTGTACACCTAAAAAATAGATAGAAAATAGCCCCAATCCTATTAGAAAGAACTCAAAATAGTTTATAATACCATTTAGATCCATAATTGGAAGTATCACAGTGCATTAAAATTTTTTAAAAAGGGTGTACAGTCTAGAGTAACACTATCATTTCCAGTCCCAAGTTTGGATATAAAGAGTGGAGGGTTGCAATGGACAACCAGATAAAACTTGCCAAAATAATCATGGCATGAATCCTTTAAAACATTGTGTTAGTGCTAGCATCCCCGAAGGACGACGCATATCCGAATGTAGTGAAAAGTGTGCAAGGATCGTTGCATTGATGCAGTGTTAAATAAGCAAGGGTTCCCACATTATGGATGGATGTAGCAAAGAAGTTAGACCATGAAACTAGCAGGTTAGGAAGTTGGAATATAGGTACTCTTACAGGTAAACTAATGGAATTAATAGATATTATGATTCATAGGAAGACTAATATTTTATGTGTTCAAGAAACTAAATGGTTGGGGAGAAAGCTAAGGAGATTGATAGTTTAGGTTTTAAATTTTGGTAGTCATGTAGAAGTAATTAGAAATGGCATAGGTGTGATTATAGATAAATATTTGAAGGATAATGTTATAAATATTAATAGATGGAGATAGAATTATAGCTTTAAAGATTATTATTAATACTAAGATTGTCAATGTTATATGTGTTTATGCTCCTCAAGTAGGTTTTGATGTAGGCTCAAAAGAAAATTTTGGAATGAATTAGAGGTATTAATACAAAAGATACCTCTTGAAGAAAAGTATTTATTATAGGAGATTTAAATGGACATGTTGGTAGAGTGCTAGAAAATTTTAAAAGTATTCATGGAGGTTATGAATTTTGAGTGACTAATGAAAAAGGTAGGACTATATTAGATTTTTCTTTAGCCTATGATTTTGTAGTTGCTAATACTTTATTTAAGAAAAGAGATGAACATATTATTACATATAAAAATGGATCTAGTAAAACACAGATTGATTATTTTTTTATAAGAAAAATAGATCGTTTAGATTGTAAAGATTGTAAGATCATTCCAAGTGAAAGTTTAAATACCCAACATTGATTATTAGTCTTAGATTTTAAGATGAAAGATTGGAAGATGAAAAATAAATCAAATTATTATCCTAGGATTAGATGAGAGCACTTAAAGAACCCTAATAAAAATATTTTTAAGCGCAAGCTACTAGATCTTAGAATTTGGGATGTTCACAAGGAAGCTAATGTTGTGGGAGAAAGGAGCAAGTGAAATTAAGCAAGTTGCTAAAAATATGCTTGGAGAATAAAAAAGAAAATTTTCTTTTAATAAAATAGTTGGTGGTGAAGTTAGAATGTGAGAAAAAAAAAGAAGTGTTGTTATGTTTTAGATGTAAAATACTGAGAATTGGGAAAAATATAAATGACATGAAGAGATTCTAAGAAAGCTATATATGATGCAAAAAATTTAGCTTTTAATGATTTATACAATAGATTATATACCAAAGAAGGTGAAAGATGTATGTATAAGTTACGTAACCAAAGAGATAAGAGAAGTAAAGATCTAGTTCAAGTGAAGTGCATTAAGGATGAAAATTATAAAGTGCTTTACTTAGAAAAGAATATTGAAAATAGGTGAATGAGGTATTTTGATAAACTTTTGAATGAAGGATAAAAAAATATGATTGATTTTAGCAACCTTAATATCCTAAATAAAAATAGAGAAATTTGTTTTTATCATCGTATTAGTAAATCTGAAGTTAGAGAAGCTTTAAAGAAAATGAAATTTGGAAAAACATTAGGACCTGATGATATTCCAATAGAAGTGTGAAAATGTTTAGGAGATCAAGAAATTTCTTGGCTTACAAATCTTTTTAATGTTATTTTAAAGACTAAAAGATGTCAGATGAGTGGAAAAGAGTTTGTTGGTTCTTATATTTAAGAATAAATGATGCACAAGAGTGTGCAAATTATAGAGAATTAAATTAATGTGTCATACATTAAAATTATGGGAGAGAGTAATTGAGCATAGGTTAAGATGTGATACAAAAGTTTATCACAATCAGTTTGGTTTCAAGCCAAGTAGATCAACTATGGATGTTATACATTTGTTAAGAGGTTTGATGGAGAAGTATAGTGAATGTAAGGATGATCTACATATGATATCTATTGATTTAGAGAAAGCTTATAAAGTTTGAAGAGATGTTCTTTGGAGAGTTCTAGAAAAGAAAAGAGTTAATATTGGTTATATTCAAGTCATTAAGGATATGTTTACTAGAGCTATTACTTGTGTCCAAACATAAGGAGGATTGACAAAATATTTTCCTATTTCAATTGGAATACATCAAGGATCAACTTTAAGCCCATATCTTTTTTGCTTTAGTTATGGATGTTCTTATTAAGCATTTATCAGAAGATGTACCTTGGTGTATTCTTTTTGCTGATGAAATTCTTCTTGTTGATAAGACTAGAGAGGAGTCTAAGAGAAACTTGGATTATGGAGGTCAACCTTAGAGTCTAAAGGTTTTCATTTAAGTAGATCTAAAACTGAATATATGGAGTGTAATTTTAGTTGTAGAAGTTATAGCAGCTAGGTGACAGTAGGTGAACAAGTCATTAAAAAGAGTGAGTGATTCAGATATTTAGGCTCTATGATGGTGAAGTAGATGGAGATGTTATTAGTAGAAATTAAGTTGGATGGTTGAAGTGGAGGAATGCATCGGCCTATTGTGATAGAAAAGTACCACTTAAACTTAAGGAAAATTTTATAAGATGGTCGTAAGACCGCAATGATTTATGTAATGTTGGCCAATAAAAGAGAAGCATGAGACTAAGTTAAGTGTTGCAAATATGAGGATGCTTATGTCGATTAGTGGCTTTCCTCTTAGAGATAAAATGCAAAATGAGTATGTTTGGGAAAACGTTGGAGTAGCTCCAGTGGCAGATAAGATTAGAGAGAGTCACCTTAGATGGTTTGGCCACATAAAGCATAAACCACCCAATGACCTGCTAGAGAGTAGATGCATTAGATTTGCCTTGTGTTAAGAAAGGTAGAGGTAGACCTAAAAAGACATGGTTAAGATGTATAAAAGTGACCTTAGTATACTTGAATTAAATGAGAATTTGATACATAACAGGACACAATGGAGATAAAGGATTCATGTAGCCGACCCCACTTAGTGGGATAAAGGCTTGCTGTTGTTGGTGTACACTCTAGAGTGTACAAACTGTACTCTTATAAAAATAGATAAAAAAAGCCCAAATCCTTTCCAAAGAACTCAAAATAGTTTATAACACCATTTAGATCCATAATTGGAAGCCCCAAAGTGCTTTAAAATTAAAAAAAGAGTGTACACTCTAGAGTGTACAGACATTACACCTAGAAAAATAGATAGAAAAAAGCCCAAAACCTCTTGGAAGAACTTAAAACAGCTTATAATATCATTTAGATCCATAATCGAAAGTCTCATATTTAAAAAAGGGTGTACACTAGAGTGTACACCAAATCCTCTTGAAAGAACTCAAAATAGTTCATATACCATTTAAGATCCATAATTGGAAGTCCCATAGTGCTTTAAAAAAAAAGGCATACTCTATAGTGTACAAATTGTACACCTGAACAACAAATAAAACACAGCCCAAATTCTCTTGAAAAGAACTCAGAATAGCTTATAATATCATTTAGATCCATAATTGGAAGTCCTATAGTGCTTTAAAATTAAAAATAGGGTGTACACTCTAGAGTGTACAAACTGTACACTAGGGGTGTCAAAAATTGATCCGACATGACAACACGACACGAACTTGACTCAAAAAATTCAGGTTCATGTTGACCCAAATAATTTTTGGGCCCGGTTCAAGTTGAAGAAATTGACCCATTTGATATTTCGGGTTGGGTTCAGGTTGACCCGTTGTTGACCTCATTTTTAGAATGAGCTCTCAACACCTTCATCATAGCCATAGGATTCCACTTAGACTTTAAGAGCTCCTTAGCCTTAAGACACATCTAGTGATTAGGTGGACACTCCAACCTAGCCCTAGAAGACTTAGAAGAGTTATCCATAGGGATAGGTCATGCCTTAGGGGTGTTTGGAAAATTTCTTACACTTAAACCATTCCTCACTTTCCTTCTTTCAAGTCAAACTCCAAATCAGTTCTATTTAATTTTCTCCAAACTCAAATCAATTCCATGATTGAAACCCATGACCAAAATTTATCAAAATCCCTAAATTCCCTAAGTCCTTAACTCTTTCTAAGGACTTAACCAAAATCATGATATAAACCTACTCAAATCTTTGAGATTTTCATGATCCATTTATATTCTCATATATAAATGAAATATAAATTCAAACCCATCAAATAAAACTCAAAATTCCAAATCCGTTCATGAAAGTTTCCTTACGTCCCTTTAATCTTCCATTAAAGGACTTAGCCAAAATCAACTCTAAATCTTGATCAAACCTATTCAAATCCTTGGGATTTTCTCAAAAAATATTTATATTCTCATTTATATTCTCATATATAAATGGAATATAAATATAACTCAATCAAATCAAACCCTCAAATTAAATTCCAAATTTAAAATGCTTGAAATTCCCTTAAATCACTTAATTTTTCATTAATGGATTTAACCTAAACTTTGATCAAATTCAAACTCATGGGATTTTCTCAAAACTTATTTGTATTCTCATTTATATTCTCATATATAAATGAAATATAAATATAAACCAATCAAATCTAATTCAAAAAATAAATTTTAATTTAAAAATTCTCTTAAATCCATTAAATTCCCTTTAATGGATTTAATCCAAATTATGATTAAACCACTTCAAATTCTTGAAATTTTCTCATGGTCAATTTATATTCACATATATAAATGAAATATAAATTCAAACAATCAAAACCAACTCCAAAACTCAAACTCAAATCCATTCAAAATCAAATCTAAGCCTTTCAAGCCAAAATCTTGAACTTAGCCAAATCAATTCCAAATCAAGCCAAACTGATTTTCTCTCATGGTTCAATCAACCCTACAATCATGAGCTCATATGTAAATCCAAACCTTAATCAAACAATCAACCCAAATAAAAAAAAAAAAATCAAACCCAAGACCCTTCATATTCTTCCTTTGAATATGAAATTTTCAAATTGATCAAAATCCATTTGACTTCAAACCTCTTGTAAATGGATTTATATTTCAATCATAAGTCCATATACAAGATCAATCAACTTCAAATCAAGCTTTGACCAACCATTTGACCCACTGACGACTTGACCCAAAGTGACCTAAAGTACCCTTATGAGCCAACTTTTGATCCTAACTAAATTGGATTGAGCCAAACTCATATACCCCTCTCATCATAATCAATAATCATCATGAGATGATCAGTCAATCAAATTGGGTGAAACCAAGTCAAACTTAAGGGTTGACCAAGTCAACACTTAACCTAAAATAAAACCTATCATAGCCAAAATCCACCATTGACCAAATTGATTGAAACCATTGATCCAAGTTCACTCATGACCTATGTTTAAACTTGACCAAGCCAACATTTGAGCCTAATCTAGCCCAATTGGCCCGCTTGACCCAAGTTAACCCATTTTGACCTAAAGGTCCAAAATGTGTCAAAACTTGATCTAAGCTAAATTGATTGAAACCAGTGGGTCAAGTCCATTCCAAATCACTTGTAGAACTTGACCAAAGCATCAATTGGCAAACTAGACCCATCCTAGCCCAATTGACCTTAGACCCAACATGACCTAAAGGGGTCATGTTGAGACAAAATTGAACTTAACCCAAATTGATTGGAAACAAGGATACCAATCCACTCCATATGACTAACCTAACCTAAACCTACTATTGACCTACCTCAAAAATATGGGTCAAATAGGTCAACTTGACCCATTTAACCTATTTGAAGTCATATGAGCCAAAAACAAATCTATACCAAATTGTGCCAAACCAAAGGCACCAAAAATTTTCAAATGGTCATATGAACTTGACCCAACCCTCAGTTTGACCCAATTTGACCAATTGGTCAACTTGACCCAAGTTGACCCATTTTGACCTAAATGGGTCAACATGAGACAAACCCTATCAAATGGATTTCAAATCCAATGAAACTTGGCCAAACCTATTTTCTCAACATACCGAACATAACCAAAGTAAAAAAAAAATTGCAAAATGACTATTTCACCCCAAGGACAGAGAACAAATTTTGCCTAACCCATGGGTATTTTGGTCATACACTCTTCACAATCACTTGAGAGCTTCCTAAAAGCTCAAGGGGACCTTGGGATGAGTGGTGCACCCAACCCAATGGGTTTGGGTCAGCCCATTTGGCCCCTAGACCAAACTCGACCACCTTTGCCTAAAATTAGAATTTCAAACTCCCTCTCAAGCTCAATTCAAGCACAAGGGAAGTTGGCATTCCACTCCTCTGGCCAAACCGACCATGTGCACACTCAAAATAACCAAAGCAGCTCACTCCATATGCTCAATTGGGTCAAAATGGTATGGAAATTACTGGTTGTCCAATCCTTCAAGGGGGAGATATACTCTCCCTAATTCACTTTTGTTTTCATGGAATCAAGGTCGATTGAGTGAGAGAGAGTCAGAGGATCCATTTGCAAGTGATCCTAAACTTCCTAGAGAGAGATTAAATTTCCATCTTCTTGATTTTCTCCACTTGAAAATAGGGGAGGTCCATTGAAGAGCCAATTTCTTCCTCACTCTAAATTAATCCAATTGCTCTTGTACACTCCATCAGAGGGTCAAGTCGAGTTTGTCTAAGCTCTCTCTGAAGTTCTAAAGGCAAGGGGAGACCTAGCTTGATCAAAGCATAAAGGAATTGAGGAGGGTTGGTCCATAGAGCTCTACCCTCAACCTCAAGTGCTCAAAACTTTAGCAAGGGTTAATTTCAACTGAGGAAGCTCAAGGGAATCGAGTGCCTGATCACAGGTTAGTGATTTTTCATGCAATTCTAATCCTTGTGAAGTGAACTTTAATTTCAGGACATGGATTGGTATAATGATGATGAAGTGTAAATAAATTCTAGCCTAATCTGAGCTTAATCGAGCTTGGATCAAAGCCTAGAAGATGGACGGATCACATTCCTCTTAAGCTTTGGCCGGGATGAATCTTTGGCCGTCAATTTGTACAGTTTGGATGGATGACCAAGATTAATCCCACGTTTATATACATGTTATCCATTTTATAAACCGCGGGGAGATCTCTGGTCATCCGATCTTTGATTACAAGGTAGAGATCGTGCGTACCGCCATTTTTCAATGTGACGCTTATGACCCTAAGTATGATGCATGTAAAGCGTGCTGACCGCCACCACCACACGTCACACCATGGGCTGAGGGATTAGTTAGGGCTTTTAATTAATTCTAATTAATCCTTAGATTTTCTAAAATTCATATCTCAACATAGAAAAATCAAAAATAAAATGCTATGGAAAAATTTGAATTACCCTTTTCTCTTAATTTGGGTTTCTTTGGGAAACTTAATTAGATAATTATCCTTTAATTAGTTTATCAATTAATCTCAAACTTCTAGGGTTCATTTTAGGGGATGACCTCTACCTCTCCTAATTTTCTTGAGATTTATTGAGGGCTCAATTGGGGAAATTGCTATTTCATTCCCTAATTCTTCTGTTTATGTAATTAAAGATAATTAAGATATGATTAGTGGATTTACCCTATGATTAAGTTTAATTAAGGTCAGACCCAGTGAGTAGGGGTTTTATGAAATAATTTTGGGGCATTTCCCCTAAGCTATTCCCTAAACCCCCCTTTTCTCTCCTTAATCCCCTCTTGATTAAGGGTTTACTCATTAATTCCTTTATTCAATTTTCAAAAATTCTAAAAAGTTCTATAACTTAATTAATCTACCTTGGGTAGATGCTTAGGTGTTTAATATTTTAAGTTCAATTAAGAAAATTAAACCCCTTTTATAAGTATGAAAGGGTGTTTTAAAAGTACTTAAGCTAAACCCCTTAGCTTAATTAACTTTTAATTGTGAGCCAAATTGCATTAGGCCTTTTCATTCTTTGGTGCATTACAAATTTAAATACCTTATGAGTTTTATGTCATCTCATTGGCTCATACTTAGTTAATTTTGTAAGGTGGTGTAGGTAAAAGTTAATTAAGCCACTTAATTTATACCTTAACCTAATCAATGCTTAAAAATGGATTTAATTATCTAAAAATTAAAAAAACAAAATAAATGTGGGAATAGGTTAAGAACAACAAACTCATCTCACCTTTTCAAAATTAAATTAAACTTCAAACTAAACAAAAATCATTTTGAAATTCACTTTGATTTATTCTAAATATTCTTATTCCTTAAGAATGTATTTAGGATTTAAGTAAAGTGAGTTTGTTTACATGATTTCATCACTTTGGATCTTTTCCAGCATGTTAAGTTGTACCATGTGATTCATGCATTCATAATTTCATATTTCAAATTTTAAAATAAAAATTGTTTACTTTATGTCAAATGTGCATGTGTTGGCTAAAGTAAAATATGAGTGGCTATTATCATTACTAAATCCAAAATATTTTCAAAACTCATAAATGAAATATCAAATCTGAAAGTGTGCTATTCATATCTTAATTATAAGCTTGTATGTGATGGATCATAAAAGCATGTTTAGCATAAGTTCTCTTTCTTCCTCATGTTAGCATAGTTTTGAATATGAGTTAGTAAGATGTAGGGTTCATTTGAAAAGAACCCAACACTTACTTAATCCCATACCCTATTCATCCCTATGCTATCACTTTAGAAAGTTTACCTATACTTGCTTGCATAAATTGCATAAAAAAAACAAATCTATTAAACAACTTTTGCATATTCCTTTTCCATGTTATTTCTTTATATACATGTTTGTACTTAAGGAAAGTGGTATATTAGTCTGGACAACCCCGAGGTTGCAAGGCTTTAAGTAACCCTAAGTAGGTCTTGTACCTTACACCTCTAGTAAACAATGGCGCTATACTCACTTATGCCTTTCTTACTTTCATGTATGTATGTGAAATTTTGGATAAGGAAAACCCTTTTCGACTAAAGAAAAAATCATGCATATTCAACTTCTAAATTTTCTTAAATTGATTACTTAGCATGCATCATAAAGTGTATTAACTACTCTCATTTGCATGTATAGATATGCTTAGGGTCCATCCATATTCATGTTATATATGTTGGGAAAGAAAATGAAGTAATGTGTGTTATGTGAATTTTGATTCATTTTATTTAATCTTAAAATGCCTTTCTTTTTGAGTAGGTTTGTTTAGGGTTTATCTAAACTTAGTATTGATTAAAAGATGTAATAAAAATATTCACCTAAATGAATTAAAATGTGAAATTACCTTAGAAATTACTTAAGGATTAGGGAAGGAAAGAGAAGTTCCCTTTTCTTTCTCTCTCTTTATAACTTAGTAATTAATTATAGGTTTCACTCAAATCAAATTAAAACATGAAATAAAAATATCCCAAAATACTTAAACAACTTAAATAAAACCCTCCTTTAAGTTGAACATGTTCTTCACACTTAGAAAACTTGAACCTAATGTCCTAAGCTAAGCATACCATACAAACCTTTAAAGCACACACATTAGCCTAAGTCGCCACTTCTAGCCTTAGGTTAGGTTGGAGCTTGGTTTGATGTTATATTTTATTTTGTGATATATATTTTAGATGGGATATTAGGGTGTATGCTCGTATAATGAATGGTAAAATGTTCTTAGTTTCTAGATGAGATTGTGCTTAAGGGGCTTTATCATAAATAAAAATATAAATGCTTCTTGCTTGCAGGTGCTTGTACCCCTAAGCATAATACAAAGGCCAGGTGGACTTAGTCACCCATGCGTGGGGTGATAAGTCTAATATAAATGCTTGGGGTTTATGTGGTGTGAATTAACTAACCCTTATTTTGCAAGTGTTAGCTAGATTTTTTCGTTTTCCCTTTCCATGTAATAATTTGTATATTTAGGATCTTGGAATGAATTGTTATGGGGATTATGATGAACATTGGTAATAAGATCCTATCTTATGCACTATGTGAAGCCTTGGATAATCCACCTTCTGACCATCCAAAGGAGGAACCAAAGAAGAAAAGAAAAAAAGAAGAAGAAAGAAAGAAGAAAGAAGAAAGAAGAATAAGCTTAAATTGTATTTTGATTCATTTGTAATCTGGGTTGTATATGGGTAGAGCTCGGCTACCCACATTTGATATTTTTAGGTTTGTGCGATGGTGCTCGACCATAAATGTCCATTTATTCTTTTTGTGATTAGCTTTATAAATTATTTGATGATTTGTTTAGCTTTTGTATTAAGTGACATGATTTTCCTAGTTTCTTCCTTACTTTGTGTATGACCTGTATGTGGATTAGGCTCTTTAGGAAAAAATAAATCTTTTACCCAACTTAATAATTCAAATTAAAATTTAATAACTCATAACCTCACCTAAAGCTTTGGATTAAAATCAAGATAAAAGAATTAGCAACCCCTTAGTTGGATGAGTATTTATTTATAATATCATGCACAAATGCATCTTATTTCACTCTTGATTGGAGGGCTTCCACCTTTGGCAGAGAACTTGGCTTGACCTTTGAGGGTTGCAGTGGAAACTCACCTCCTATCTTCTCGCTAATTTTGCCCAAAAATCTAATTTCTCATGCATTAGTCATAAAAATCCTATTTGCCTGTGTCAAAATGATTGTCCAAAAATAAAATAAAATGAAATTTTAATTGCATTAAATTTAGGTCATATGAAGCATGTCCCTTTACATGATTTAGGCCCTTTGGGGAGTGAGTTTAAGGACTTAGTCTCTTTCCAAATAATAACAGCCTAACTATCTTGCATAACCATTAAGACTTGCCTACATGTATTTAAAATTGTAGGAGGAGTTAGTTGGTGGCCACCAATAGGTAGTCTTAAGTCTAAACTGTCGGGTGGTTTGTCCTCTCTTGTGGAGGAAAACTAATTATCCATTTTTACCTCAGATTTATGTTGTGCTGCCTCATGAAGCTTCCTAGATTTTGGTGAGGTTGTTTCTCCTCTTTGTGCCATAAGCATAATTCCTCACCTCTTAGGCATTTTTTTAATCTTGTGTTAAGGAATCTTAAGCCCTAAATTTTTAATGAAAAATGCAACTCAAACAAACTAAATTAATTTCTAAAATATAAAGCCCAACTGTAGGATAGTTTGAGATGCTCGCTAGGTTTCCTAGCATTGTGAGCATCTCCTACTTATTTCCCATTTTGGCTTTGATAATAACTTTCTTTTTTGATCAATCCCATTTTTGATCTTCAAAAATATAAACTAATCAATTGATAGTCATTCCTATTGAAATCTTTAGAGACAACGATCATTTACCTCAATTGAGAGTCTTCCTAAAGGATCCTGTCCCTTAGGATGTAACTAACTATGGGGGCTTCCCCTATATGAAACTTAACAAACCTGGTTTAAAATAAACCTTGCTTTACTTTTTCATGTAAAATAGGGAAAGAATCTCTGGTACATGTGTAGACCCATCATCCTTAATAATCCTTATTGAGGTGATTGGTTGCACTAAAGGGTAGTGACTTCTGTCTTTCGAGATGGTACACTATACCTTGATGATGTATCCATCTGAATAAGTACATCTGCGGATCTGTGTGGCATCTTACCAAGATGAATTTTTGTAAGGGATTCCTCTTTCTTTTCTTCCCACATATTTGAAAGGCGACTCTTTTATATAAATTTTTAACCAACAGATTTTTCTAGCGACTCTGCTAGGGATGGTTCTTTTCTCCATCTTTGGTAAATGATCGTTGTCATTGAGTATCGATAGTGTATTTGAACTTTGGTATAAGTCCGAGACTATCCTTCTTTCTGTTGGCATTGAACTCCTTTCATTCTTGAGTTGAGTTAGCCAACATCTTTAGGTTTTAGGACCGCATTCCTTGTTGGTCTTAAAACTCCCATTGGGTTCCTCCAATGGGTAAAATGAAAAGATCTAAAATAAAAGAAACATCTCTCAAAGTCTTCCTTCTTATCATTTTCATGATAAGGAAAGGTTCATCCCAAAAATAATAAATCTTCCATAAAGAATCTTGCTTTCAAAGAAAAGCCTTTTTCAAAAAATGCACTTAATAAAATATTTTCCACGATTTTCACCTTCATTTAACAATTCTTATAATTGTTACATGTAAGGATTTTCAAAAATAAAACTAATAACATTTTCCAAAAGCACAAATAAATATCTTCTTTCAATTCACTTTGATAATGATTTCATTTTTTTAAATAAAATAAACAATCATGTTTTCCGAAACTCACAAATCATAAAAGTTTCAAAAGCACACATGAATCTTTCTATTCAATACACTCATGCTTATTGAATACAAAGTTCATTTGTAAGAAAAATTAAAATTTTCAAAAAGCACACATGAATACCTTCATTTAATATACTTACATTTATAAAATCAAGATTTCATTCCCAACTAAAAAATAAAATATCATTTAGGAAATTCTACTTAAGCATACCTCACATATGTTTTAAGTTGGAATTCCTCCCTTTCAAAAGCAACAATCACACACAAAATATTTTACATTTCAAAAATAAATTGATCTCCATTCTACATACTTAAATTTGTTGAATGGAGGTCCTCTTTTCAAAACATTAAAATCAACAATCATAACTCAAAATTTTCAAACACATTTGGAACTTCATTTAACATACCCAAATTTGTTAAGTGAAGTCTCCAAATTTAAAATCCAATAAAATTTTTCAAACATACATTTGGAATTTCATTTAGCATAATCAAATTTGCTAAGTGAAGTTTCCAAATCCAAAAGCAAAATCAACAATCATATTTCAAAATTTTCAAATAATATTTGGAACTTTATCTAGCATACCCAAATTTGTTAAGTAAAGTCTCCAAATCCAAAAATTAATTTTTTTTTTCAAAACATACATTTGGAACCTCACTTAACATACCCAAATTTGTTACATAAAGTTTCCAAATCCAAAAATCAAAATTTCAAAATTTTTAAACACATTTTGAACTTCATTTAACATACCCAAATTTGTTAAGTGAAGTCTCCAAATTCAAAATTCAAAATTCAAATTTTTTCAAACATACATTTGGAACCTCACTTAACATGCTCAAATTTACTAAGTGAAGTTTCCAAATCCAAAATAAAAAATCAACAATCTTATTTCAAAAATTTCAAACACATTTGGAACTTCATTTAACATACCCAAATTTGTTAAGTGAAATCTCCAAATTCAAAATTCAAATTTTTTTCAAACATACATTTGGAACCTCCCTTAGCATACACAAATTTGCTAAGTGAAGTTTCCAAATCCAAAATAAAAAATCAACAATCATATTTCAAAGTTTTCAAGTAGATTTGGAACTTCATTTAACATACCCAAATTTGTTAAGTAAAATTTGCAAATCCAAAGTTCAAAAATTTTTAAAACATATTTTGGAACCTCACTTAGCATACTCAAATTTTCTAATCAAAGTTTCCAAACTCAAAACAAAAATATCTCAAACACCTTTGAACTTCCTTAGCATACCAAATTTGCTAAGGAGAAGTTTCCATTTTTCAAAATCAAAAATGAAATCAAAATTCTAAACACACAATTTGGAATTTCATTTAGCATTCTCAAATTTGCTAAGTGAAATTTCCATTTCATAAAACCAAGTGGGACTTCATCTTTAGCATATCAAATTTCCTAAAGTTGAATCTCCACTTTCAATCATTTTTAAAAACAAAATGAAACACCTTATGATCCCTTTAGCATACCCAATTTGCTAAAGGATCCTACCCTTTTTAGAAATCAAAATTTTCCAAATGAATGAAACACTTAGTATTTTCTTAACATACCTAAATTTGCTAAGAACCATATTTTTCAAAAATTAAACAAAATACACTTGTATTCTTCACTAAGCATACCTAAATTTGCTAAGTAAGAATTCTAGAATTTTCCAAAAATTAAAATAAAACAAAATTTTCAAAAGAAACAATCACTTTTACTTCACTTAGAATACCTAAATTTGCTAAGTAAATAAGAATTCCAAAATATTCAAACAAAATAAAATCATTTGACCCAAACTTTAACATACCTAAATTTGTTAAAGGAAAGGGTCCCCAAAATCATAAATTCAAATTCAAAACAAAACAATGAACCTATGGAAGCATCTTATAAAATTTTTGAATCCATATTTCAACATACCTAAATTTATTGATGTTTGGATTCATACTCAAATTCCTCTTTCAATTAATCTTTCCAAATTCATTTGCACCCCACTTAACACTTCCAAGTTGGACTAGGGTTCAAATTTTCAAAATTCAAAATTGAAAATCTATGGAGATAGAAAATGATGCAAGTTCATTTCACATGCATTCTTTTCGATAATTTCAATTTTAGTTTACTTCATCACGAATGGCTCTTACAAATTTGTCTTTACTTTCCCTCTCGACATGGAGCAAACCTTAGATCAAGTTGACTTCCCTCGTTTGGACCATACTCACTTGATCCATTTTTGCCGAGGATTTGAGGGGGAAAGGATCACTTGTGAGGGCATTCACCTCACCATAGTCAGCAGGAAGAAGGTGGCCGGGTGGAAGCTGGCCATCAGGTTAGACTTACCCTCTGATTCATATATCACCTCACTAAAGAGGAAATCTATGGTAGTACATGACTGTGGTTTGATCGACAAGATCCATTTCAGTTGAACTGTAGTTCATCCTAGAGTTGCACATGTTGCCCTAGTGCATGCTAGAACCTTACCATCTGTATCCTCCAAGGGTAAGGCTCCCCTGGTTTTAGGGCTTGCCTCCATCACATTTGAGATTGGGTCTAGCTTACACTCCCTACTGCATCTAGGAACAAGAACCCGTATGGTCAAATGGTTCCACACTCGGATAGCCAGAGAGCTTGAGGCATCAGATCCATGGATGAGTCTCCCATGATCACTTCACCACTGGTTATGAAAATCCGTTTCATCCTCTCGTGATCGAGAGAGGATGCCAGGATCTTCATCATCCTCCGTGGTGCATCTACAAATGAGCTTCTAGGAGTAAGAGGTCGATGCCGCCTCGCTTCGCTCTACGCCAGTGAGGAGCATATGGACGCTTCGAGTCTGGTACCCAGTTCGATCTTCAATCTGTTATCCCCCACATCGTAGCGAGGCAGATCCATCAGGAGAGGACCCGTGAGGCCCACACTTCATACATTACCAGCAGAGAGAAACAGAGGTTTAGACGTCAGTCAACCGCTTCTGCTTTGGTCTATTTTCCATCTCAGCGTGCTACCCGCACTGACCATGCTGATAGTATTCTCCTCATGGGGACCAGCCACCACAAGAGGGCAGTTACTATGCACAAAGAGTCAGTGGTGTCTCCACCCCATCGCTCTACCCCACGTCCGTCATTATTAGTGCAGGTTTTAGCATCACCCATTACATGTAAGGCCATGAAGGCTACATCTGGGGAGAAATGTACCCCGTTGGTGATCTGGCTATGGCCAAGGGATCGTACTCCTCCTACACCACCCATTATTATAGGCCTGAGCTACCCTGCTCAACCATATGCCCTAGTGGTGGTTTGGAATGAGTGGCGACCCTGGAGCATCGTGGTCATTCCTTCACCAACTCCACCCATACAGTCGAATGCAGAGATGGTGATGGTTATCACGGATATTCCAGATGATAGTTCAATGGAAGCAGTGGTAAAGGATCATCCTAGGATTGTTATCCCTATTACAGCTAGCATCAGTCAGGATTATCATTCTTCTAGTGAGTACAGTCCACACAAGATTGACTCTCCAGCTACAGGTGATGTCCAGTGCCTCTCAGTGCATGATAGTGATCACACCAGACAGCCTGAATTATTTGTACCTACTTAGTTAGATCGATCCTTAGATGAGATTGTTGCACACTACTTTATGGATAAAAAGGAGATCTTAGGGTAGGCATGGCTTGATGAAGAAAGAGTCAGCTTCGACCCTAATGAAGATGACTTAATGGGGGATTCGGCTGGCGTATGCATGGTTGATACTAGAGGTTCTCTTCTTAGGGAGCAATAAGCCATGGAAGATGATGAGGTTAATCAAGGAGACACTACAAAGTCAGCCCATCACCTTTGACTTTAGTTAAGGTAGAAAGACAAACAGATTAATAGGATGGCACAACAGTTGTAGGACTTATTTCAAGTAGTGTCAATGCTTCAAAAATAAGCCCCTCCAGTTCATCCAAGTACAATCGATGTCAGTCAGCCTGAACTAGTGCATGTCTTAGACCTAGTTAAGACTCTACCTCCCATCGAGCAAGGTAGCACTAGCCTGTATAGGAAGATAGTGGAAAGTACCTCCATACATAGAAAAGATCTAAAATCCATGGCGCAAAGAGTGAAGGAATCCTTGGCTCAAGCTTGGGAGGATCATCTGCCCAAAGGGTAGACCCTACCTGAAGGAATTCGAAGCTATCAAGATTCCTAAAGGGCTCGTTTCTCCCTCCTTCAAGAGCTTTGATGGCAGTGGGAACCCAAGGCAGCATATAGCTCACTTCAGGGCTAGTTGTTTTAACGTAGGTGGAAGCGACATTTTACTCTTTAGACTCTTTATCGGTAGCCTAGCGGGTATCACTTTTGTTTAGAATGCCGAACTGCCCAACGGTTCAGTTAATATATTTGCTATGTTAGAGCAACTCTTCATCAAGAGATTTGCTGGAGCTCAACAAAGGGTTACTGTAGGTGATCTTGTTGTAGCCCAACAGCACTCCGGTGAGTCACTTGTTGATTATATTATATGATGGCATAACCTGAGTATAAAATGTGAACCACAGCTATCTGAACAGCATGCCATTGAGATTCTCTTGAAGAATATCCATGGCCCTATCACCTTCATGCTTAAGAGCTTCACCATAAAGACATTTGAGAAGCTAATCAACAAAACAGCTAGTCTATAAGGAGAGGCCAAACAGTTGCCTTTTCCAGATTAGTTGCCAAAGAAAAAACCTGGGTAATAGCAAGGGTTGACAAGGTGAAGCAGCAAGCTAGAGATCAATCTGAGAGACCATGACCTCAGCAGCATCCACCTCCTTTCCCACAACCGAGGCAGCCATACCGGCCTTTGCCACAGCCTCTACGGCTAGACAACACCCATACTAACAAAAGAAGAGCTGCATATTCATGTGTAGCTATGATCCCTAGTCTTTTAGATAAGTTAAACAAACCTTATTCTTTTAAGAGGGAGGTAATAAGGAAACTCTTTAAGATCTCTTAAAGAAACTTGATTTTCAGCTACCCGAGCCTAGGAGACCAGAGGAAGTAGGCAAAAGTCATGATCCAAACTTTTTCCCTTACCACCGTATGCTAGGCCACATTTTGGAAGATTGCTTTACATTCAAGGACTGAGTTGAACATAAGTTTAATATCGATGCTATTATTATCCCAAAGGAATATCTTTTGGAGCAACCTTCTAGTTCCATTAGGGTAATCCTTAGGGATACAAGCATTCCTACCAAAACCAAAGAAGGTTGGGACATTTCTTTATCTAAAACCTCTAAGAAAATAATTCAGAAGATCAAGAAGCTTTTCTTGCAGGTGCCTGATTCAGCTCAAACCTCCAACACCAAGGAAAGTTTGCAAGTTGCCAGTGCCAACTCTAGGAAAGTAGGAGCTCAACAGCAGCAACAACAATACCATGTGTCTGCCTGGGATAGCCCCTTAGCATAACCACCGACTGTGTCCAGACTCCAGCCTTTAGTTCCAACTTTCACACTGGCGACTTCTACCATTTCAACTAGTTCTTCTATTTCTTCTTCCAGTAGAACTCTTGTATTAGTAGATAAGGGCATCAAATCTCTTACTCCACTCACTCTACTTGACTTCTACTTTGTACCTCCAAATACTTCCAAGAAATTAAAGAATAAAGCTGATTTGAATTATATTTGTGTCTCTTCTAATGAGTTGTCTTCTTCTATTCTTAACGATAACTCTTCAAGTCTAATTAACTATAATAATTTCAATCTTCCTCTTTCTAATTCAGAGTTGGACTTTTCAACTCTGAATACTATGGGTTAACCTCTTAAGATAGACTTGGAATCATCCAATTCTGAGAGTCCCATAGGAGAAGTCAGGTGATGAGCGCGTGTAGAACTTGCCAACACCTTGCCTCTAGAGATTACCGAAGTCAACCTCTATAGTGGAAAGGTTCTACCTCCTAGGGCAGCACCTCTAGATAGAGGGAAATAAGTCATTAGTACTGAAGATCGAGAAGCCCTTCTGCAAGATGCTCCACCCTTGGATATGCTTGTGGAAGATCAGCCGAAGGTGGATTACAATGTCATTTCTCATCTTAGAAAGTTGTCATCTAAGCTAAGCATATATGATTCCCTTGTCTTATCCAAAGAGATGAGGGAGTCACTAATCAAGGCCCTCCTTGATCCTAAAATATGCTTAGCTCATCTTACAACTATAGGTGAGGAAGCACATTATACAAAAAAAGCCCAAGGGATCACCTTCACAGATGAAGACTTTCTACTGGGGGACTTGCAGCACAACTATCCCCTCTACATTATAGTTGACATGGATAGTTACAGACTCGTTAAGGTTCTTATAGATTCAGGTGCACCAGTAAACCTCATGAGTCTAAAGACCCTTGCCCATTTGAAGATCAACATCTCTACTCTCTGAGGAGATAGGATTCAATGATCAAGGCGAGAGGGCTTTAGGTTCCATAGTGTTACAATTGGAGATCGGTGATTGGAAGACTGACGCTAAGTTCGACATCATTGATTTGAATTCTTTGTTCACTGCTTTGCTTGGTAGGCTTTGGATACATCAAAATAAGATCATCCATCCTCCCTTAATCAGTGCATCAAGTTCAGAAAAGATGGAAATGAGTACCATGTCAATGGGGAAAAAAAGCCATTTTCAGTTAGAGAGGTTGAGATCTATGAGAATGCAATCTACTATTTTCCTCAAAACACCCTTTCTCATGAACTTGGACAAAATTCAAATGCAAATGCAAAATCAAAAGAAAATGAAGCAAAAGAAAAGATAAAAGAAAATGAGAAGAAAAAGAAAAAAAGTCCAAGTGAGCAAGAAAGGGGAATTGAAGAAGAAGTGGATCCACATATCACATTGCACCCATAGTTCATTCCATCATATGGCTATGTGGGTAAGATGGCTCAACCTCCACCAGGTAGAGGCAGAGGTAGAAATAGAGGTAGTTCCGGAGGTGGAAGACCCCTTAGTTGACCTTCAGCCAATATAAGTTGTGTTCTAGTTCATAGGAATGCCCCTACTATTCACATAAACTTGGAATCTAGCTCAGAGGATGAGTCCAATGTGATTAGTATACATGCCAACCCCTCTCAATGAGTTCTATTAGAGGTGACTTTTGATCCAGCCATAGACAAAGACCAGGCCTCCAAGCAAAGCAAAGTATTCAAATTTAGTTTATGTGAAACTATCAATCGACAGTTGGGAACCTTTTCTCTTACCTCACTTACATCTTAGAAAGTTGAAGGTATAGTAGTTAAGGAAGTCCCTAAGTTTTCCAGTGACATGAAGCAGAAGAGGTTCTTTTTAGGTTCATCATCCTCAAGTCCAGAGCTCGATGTAGGACTTGAGAAAGATACTTTTAAAGAATTATTGGAATTACCTTTTAAATTTTACTAACCTTATGTTCAAAATTTTATACAGAAAGGTTTAGTTCCTCACACATGGTCCAAGCACAGGTCAGAATACTTCAAAAAATTATGGAACAATACGGGCAGGGAAGTACAATCAAAAGCATGACTAGAATTCAAGGTCCAAATGATGATGAAGATTATTTCCTACTTACCAACCATTTGGAATCTAATAGGTTCCTCTCACACATCTTCAACTCTTATGAGAATGTGTGTTTAAAACTTGATGATCTAGATGAAATCCAAGTCAAAGAGACACCGTAATTTGAAGAGGAGATTCATTCAACAATCGACAAGTTTAAAGAAACCAACCTCGAGATAGAAGAAAATTCTCGCCCAACATACATCAGTTCATTGCTGAATGAAGAAGAAACAAATGACTTAGTTAGGATATTGACTGAGTTTAAAGACTACTTCACATGGAGTTATGAAAAAATGCTTGGATTATCTCCTGATGTTGTAGTCCACAAGCTAGCAATAGACCCTAACGTTGCCTCTATTAAGCATGCTCCAAGATGCATGCGATTAGAAATTGAACAATAGATCATTTTTGAAGTTAAGAAATTGATTGATGCTAGTTTCATCAGGGAAGAAAAATATCTTATATGGTTAGCTAGTGTTGTCCAAGTTAAGAAGAAGAATGGCCAAATTCACATTTGTGTCGATTTTAGGGACTTAAACAAGACATGCTCTAAGGATGAGTTTCCTCTTCCTATACCAGAATTAATGGTGGGCATTGCCTCATCTCTTGTTGTCGTCTCTTTCATGGATGGGTCATCTGGCTATAACCAAATCAAGATGTCTCCTGAATATGAAAGAAACACTATTTTTTGAACCCCGATCGGAATCTTCTATTATATGGCCTTGCCTTTTGGCCTTAAAAATGTTGGTGCTACATACCAACGAGCCATGACTCAAATCTTCAATGAACTCATCCCTCATCAGGTTGAGTGCTACGTTGATGATCTAGTAGTCAAGAGTTTAGAAAAGGAAGACCATCGCTTTGACTTGAGAGTAGTTTTTGAACGGTTAAGATAATATAACCTCAAAATGAATCCCATGAAGTGTGCATTCAGAGTCACTTCAGGGAAATTCCTTGGGTTTGTTATTCAACATTTGGGAATAGAAATAGATCTTGAAAGATCAAATCCATCTTAGAAAAGCCACCTTCTTGCTGATTCATCGCTTAGTGATGATCTCCCCAATGAACAAATCATGAACTTAGGGAAGGCCGATAACTGCTGATAGGAGATGTATTTTGATGGTGCTGCTTCTTTTCTTAAAGGTGAACCACCATGTTCTATTCTCCCAAAAAAGGCAGGGGTAAGAATAGTTCTTCTAACTCCAAATCATGATGTGATGAGATTCTCATACTATCTTCCCAACCCCTACACCAACAACGAAGGTGAGTATGAGGCATTGATTTTAGTCTAGAGTTAGCCATCACTATCAGTGTCAAGAGCATCAACATCTTTGGAGATTCTCAGTTGGTCATCACCAAGATCGCTGGGTCCTACCAGGTCCTCAAACCCAAGCATTGTCATTACTATGAGTATACCATGAAGCTGTTGGCCCAGATTTCTGAAGTTACCATCTACAAGGTTCCTCGAGCAGAGAATACAGTTACAGATGCCTTGGTAAAACTTGCCAAAGAGTTGGCATGTCCAAAAGATGAGTCCATTTCAATAAGGGTCCAAAATAGACAATTCATATCCCTTATTAATTCTGAACTCATCGAGAGACTCTCTTGAAGGGGAGGTTGTCGTTGCCAAAATGGACAAGGAGCTAGATTAGAGGCAACCATTCATAGATTACATGAACACTGACAAACTACCCCAAGAGAAATCTCAAGCCCATCAGGTGAAACAAAGAGAACTCTCCTACGCTCTTGTTGATGACAGCTTGTACCGACGATCTTTAGACCAAATGTGGTTACATTGTTTAGACAAACACGAAGCCCATGGCATTGTAACCAAGGTACATTCAGGTCTATGTGGAGTGCATCAGTCTAGTCTAAAGATAAAGTTGAAGATTAAAAGACCTGAATACTACTGGCCTTCTATGATCATAGATTGCATGGATGTAGCTAGGAGCTGTCATCAGTGTCAGGTGCACGGTGTGGTCCTCCACCAACCACCCAACATTCTACACCCTACATTGGCTTCATGCCCATTTGAGTGTTGAGGTACCAACATTGTAGGTCCGATCGATCCTCTTTCTTCTAAGGGGAATCGATTGATCTTAGCTACCACTGATTACTTTTTTAAGTGGGCAGAAGTAATCCCACTCAGAGAGGTCACAGCTCACCATGTGCTTCAATTTTTCAGAAACCATATCGTATATAAGTTTGAGGTGCCTCGATGAATTAAATTTGATAAAGGTATTACATTCAAAAGCACAAAAATCAATAGTTTTTTTAGAAGACACGGTATAGATTGGAGATACTCCACCATCTACTACCCCAGAGCTAATGGTTTAGCAAAAGCATTCAACAAAAATCTCATCCAGATACTGAAGAAGACTCTTGAAGTTCAACTCTCGTCACTAAGGATAGCATTGGGTAACAAGATCACTACAGAGTAGAATGCAAAGTTGTGGTTAGAAGAGCTTGAAGGTTTGGAGGACCTACGAGCATGCCAAACCCTTGAGTTGTACAAGGCCAAGATGATTCAAGCTCACAACAAGCTAGTCCATCTTAGGACTTTTTGAGTAGGAGAACCTGTGTTAGTCCTAAGGAGATCAATTGTTGCCTATCAAAAGATGGGAGGTAAGTTTTAACTCACTTGGGAAGGCCCCTATGTCATAGAGAAAGCATAACAAGGAAAATCTTATCAACTTATTGATTATAAAGGGGAACACCCGATGCTTTAAATTAATGGGCTCTATCTAAAGAAATATTACCCATGAAATAAAACTTGTTTGAAAACAATTCATTAATAAAAAGAATAAAATATGATTTCATTCATCAAATCTTTTCTTCTTTCAAAGTTTTATTTTCTTATCTTGCAAATCTGTCGTGATGTGTTTAGGGTAGGTGTATGAGTCCCCTAGTGGCATCCTGTCCCTCTTTCACAACCCAAATACAATCTCTTGATGCTATTAGAATAAGTGTAAGAGAACCCTAGAGGCATCCTGTTTTGATTAGCATAACTAAGATAGGCGTGAGAGAACCCAAGTAGCATCCTTTCTTAGTGGGAATTCTTGTTGTCATCCGTGGTATCATTTCATAATTCCCCAGCGTGTTTTAAGGTAGGTGTAAGAGTTGCCCAGAGGCATCCTATTCCTTTTAACACATGCACAACCATAAACACAAATCTTTTGTCTCGAGCTATTTGATGTGGGAGCAAGCCCCCTGTGGCACTTACTCATTACCTAGTTGGTCTACATACTACCGCTAAGTCATCCGGATCATTTGTTGAAAGATGTGAGTCCCCGTGCTATCTTCCTAACTTGATCATTGCAAACCAATGAGTGCCTTGTTAGTATGATAATCTTCAGTGCCCAACTAGTAAGCTACCTCATGTAGACTTTGTTTAAGAAGATATGAGTTCTCGTGCTTTCTTCTTGAACCAGCCATCATGTTCTAACTAGGTTGAGTATATTTGAGGCTTAGGATAAGTCCCCCAGAGGCCCCTTTCCTCTTAACTACTTTTGAGCTGATATAAGTCTCCTAGTGACATTCACTAAGTAGTTGCCCTAGGTTGGATAACACCTATCAGCCGAAGACAGACTATCCCAGCAATTAGTTTCGCTATAGGAGGATATGAGTCTGTGAGCTTTCTTCCTAGGCTAATTGTTGCAAACTGACAGGCACATTTAGTTGGTTGATGTTCACTATGTTGACAACAACTCACCCGGTGAGTACACCACTCTTGGTAGATATGAGTCCCCATGCTTTCTCCTTGATTTGGACACCGAATACCTATTGAATTTATGACTAGCCATGTCATCTTCTCCAAGGTGTTGGATTAAACCCTTATCGGCCCCATCCCCTATGGGCACTTTATTTGGATCAAGTCCTTTGTGACCCCATTTAGACACTACTCGGGTTACTTTTGGATTAGACAGATCCCTTTTCCTAGTAGCCACACATGTGGTTGGAAAATTTGTTCAACGGATGCACAAATTTTCTCTTGGTTCAGTAAATCTGAGATAGGTCTAGGATGATATAAGCTCCTTCACAGTTTGAACTCTCACAAACTAACAGGGTCCATGATAAAACAAACAACTAAAACAAAATAAACAAAATTAATTTTCTTGTGGATTACAAATTCAAGCCCTCGAAGGGCCCCTTCTCCCAAGCAGGCATCCTATCTTTATGGTAGTGTCAGCAAAACTCCCTATAGGAATTGCCTGACTACCTGAGCTGAGATAAATCCCTGGGTCGGCACTCATTCCATAGTCACCCTTAGGTCGTGTTCAATCTATTTTGCCATAAATAGGTTACCCGACAATCATTTGCTTTGGAATATGTAAGATTATGATGCATTATTTCTAGCATGATTGTTGCAAACTGACGGTAGCCATAGGTCAGGTTTGATTTATTGCCCAAAGCAACTGATCACTCCAGTGGTCTTTTCTAGTGGAAGATGCGAGTCTCAGAGCTTTCTTCCCTTAAATTGATCATTGCAAATCAAAAGGCACTCCATTGGTCGGATAGTTCTCCCATCGGCCAGGAAGCTACTCCCTTTGGTTTAGTAAATCTAAGATAGGTCTAGGCTTCTATAAGCTCCTTCTCAGTATGATCCATCGCAAACTGATGAAATCCATCAAAATAAACAAATTAAAAAATGAAATTAATTCTTGACTATTCTTGAGCTGATTTACGTCCCCTAGTGACATTCACTCAATAGTCAGCCTTAAGTCGGGTGTTATTTGTTGCCCAAAGCAACATATTATCCTAGTGGTTTTTTGTCTCTAGAAGATATGAGTCTCCATGCTTTCTTCTTAAGACTTGACCATTGTGTACCAAAAGGCATTTCTCTTTGGTTGGATAGTCCTACCTTGTGGTTGGTAGACTTTTTTCTTTAGATTGGTAAATCAAAGTTAGGTCTAGGCTTCCATGGCCCCTACTTAGTGCTATTTATCGAAAACCTATGGGATCCATCATAATCAAAATAAACAAACAAATTAAAAAGGGAAAATTAATCTTGGCTATCTTCGAGTTTATCTAAGTTCCCCAGTGGCATTCACTCAATAGTCTACCTTACAATCTATTGCCTTGCCAACATATTACCCCAACAATTGGTCTTTTACTTTGGAGGATGTAACTCTACTATGCTTTCTTCCTAGTATGGTTGCTTTATACCGAAAGGCATCCATTTAGTTTATTAGTCCTACTCGTGTTTAGTAAACAACTCCTTTGGATTGGTAAATCTGAATTAGGTCTTAGCCTCCATGGCTACTATTCAGCACAACCCATTGCAAACCAATAGGGTTCATCTCAAATTCAAACCTAACATAAAAGATTAAAACAAATCCAACCCTCTCTCCCCTAGTAGAGATCTCTCCTTAGTGAGATTCTAATCAAATCAAACCTTTCATCTCCTTGTAGATGACTTGAACCTGCTTCCCTAGTGGAAGGTTCACATTATATCCCTTAGCGAATCTCTTCCCTCTCTCTTATGTCTTAGACATAAGTAGAGCCACATTGCACAAAACTCTAGATTCTTTCTTTTCCTTGGGTCAGGGATAGATAGTTTCTGTTAGTGCTTATGATCTTTTGGTGTTCTTGATCATTTCGATCAACACTAATACGTACGGTGTTCCTTGTCAGTCTCACCACACATATTGGCACCCTTTATTGACCTCATTTTTATAATGAGCTCTCAACACCTTCATCTTAAGCATAGGATTTCTCTTAGACTTTAAGAGCTCCTTAGTCTTAAGACACATCTAGTGATTAGGTGGACACTCTAACGTAGCTCTAGAAGACTTAGAAGAGTTAGCCAGAGGGATAGGTTTGCCTTAGGGGTGTTAGGAAAATTTCTTACCCTTAGCTTAAACCATCTTTACTTCTTTCAAGTCAAACTCCAAATCAATTCTGTTTGATTTTCTCCAAACTCAAATCAATTCCATGATTGAAACCCATGACCAAAATTTATCAAAAATCCCTAAGTTCAAATTCTCTAAGTCCTTAACCCTTTCTTAAGGACTTAACTAAAATCATGATCTAAACCTACACAAATCTTTGCGAGTTTCTCATGATCCATTTATATTCTCATTCATATTCTCATAAATAAATAAAATATAAATTCAAACCCATCAAATCAAACTCAAAATTCTAAATCAGTTCATGAAAATTTCCTTAAGTCCTATTAATCTTCAATTAAAGGACATAGCCAAAATCAACTCTAAATCCTGATCAAACCTATTCAAATCCATGGGATTTTCTCAAAACTTATTTATATTCTCATATATGAATGGAATATAATTATAACTCAAACAAATCAAACCCTCAAATTAAATTCCAATTTTAAAATGCTTGAAATTCCCTTAAATCCCTTAATTTTTCATTAATGGATTTAACCTAAACTTTGATCAAACCTATTCAAACACATGAAATTTTCTCAAAACTTATTTGTATTCTCCTTTATATTCTCATATATAAATGAAATATAAATATAAATCAATCAAATCCAATTCAAAAATTAAATTTCAATTTAAAAATTCTCATAAATCCTTTAAATTGCCTTTAATGGATTTAAATCAAATCATGATTAAACCACTTCAAATTCTTGAAATTTTCTCATGATCAATTTATATTCTCATTTATATTCATATATATAAATGAAATATAAATTCAAACAATCAAAACCAACTCCAAAAGTCAAACTCAAATCCACTCAAAATCAAATCTAAGCCTTTCAAGCCAAAATCATGAACTTAGCCAAATCAATTTCAAATCAAGCCAAACTCTTGATTTTCTCTTATAGTTCAGTCAACCCTACAATCATGAGCTTATATATAAATCCAAACCACAATCAAACAATCAAAACCTAAATAAAAAATAATCAAACCAAAGACCCCTTCATATTCTTCCTTTGAATACAAAATTTTCAAATGAATCAAAATCCATTTGACTTCAAACCACTTATAAATGGATTTATATTTCAATCGTAAGTCCATATACAAGATCAAACAACTTCAAATCAAGCTTTGACCAAGCCATTTGATCCACTTAGGCTCACTTGACCCAAAGTGACCTAAAGTACCCTTATGAGCCAACTTTTGATCCTATCCAAATTGGATTGAACCAAACTCATATATTCCTCTCATCATGATCAATAATCATCATCGGATGATGAATCAATCAAATTGGGTCAAACCAACTCAAACCTAAGGGTTGACCAAGTCAACACTTAACCTAAAATGAAACCTAACATAGCCAAAATCCACCATAGACCAAATTGATTGAAATCATTGACCTAAGTTCACTCATGACCTATGTTTGAACTTGACCAAGCCAATATTTGAGCCTAACCTAGCCCAATTGGCCCACTTGACCCAAGTTGACCCATTTTGACCTAAAGGGCCAAAATGTGTCAAAATTTGATCTAAGCCAAATTGATTGAAACCAATAGGTAAAGTCCATTCCAAATCACTTATGGAACTTGACCAAAGCCTCGATTGGCCAACTAGACCCAACCTAGCCCAATTGACCTTAGACCCAACATGACCTAAAGGGGTCATGTTGAGCCAAAATTGAACTTAACCAAAATTGATTAGAAACAAAGATACCAACCCACTCCATATGACTAACCTAACATAAACCTGCCCTTGACCTACCTCAAATAGATTAAATGGGTCAAATAGGTCAAATTGACCCATTTGACCTAAATGAAGTCATATGAGCCAAAACCAAATCTATACCAAATTGAACCAAACCAAAGGCACAAAAACATTTCAAATGGTCATATGAACTTGACCCAACCTTTGGTTTGACCTGATTTGACCAATTAGTCAACTTGACCCAAGTTGACCCATTTTGACCTAAATGGGTCAATATGAGCTAAACCCTATCAATTGGATACCAAATCCAATGAAACTTGGCCAAACCAATTTTCTCAACATACCAAACATACCCAAAGTGAAAAAAAAATAAGAAAATGACCATTTACCACTAGGCCATAGAACAAATTTTGGCCTAGCCCATGGGTATTTTAGTCATGCACTTTTCATAATCACTTGAGGCTTTTCTAAAAGCTCAAGGGGACCTAGTGATGAGTGGTGCACCCAACCCAATGGGTTTGGGTCAGCCCATTTGGCCCCTAGACCAAACCTAACCCCCTTAACCTAAAATTAGAATTTCAAACTCCCTCTCAAGCTCAATTCAAGCACATGGGAAGTTGACATTCCACTCCTCTGGCTAAACCAACCATGTGCACACTCAAAACAACCAAAATAGCTCACTCCATATGCTCAATTAGATCAAAATGGCATGGACATTATCGGCCGTCCGATCCATCAAGGGGGAGATATACTCCCCCAAATTCACTTTTATTTTCATGGACATAAACCTAACCCCCTAATTTTCTTGAGATTTATTGAGGGCTCAATTGGGGAAATTACTATTTCATTCTTGAATTACCACTTTCATGTAATTAAGATGAATTAAGGTATGATTTGTGGATTTACCCTATGATTAAATTTGATTAAGGTCAGATCCAATGAGTAGGAATTTTATGGAATAATTTTGGAGCATTTCTCCTAAGCTATTCCTTAAACCTTTTTTCTAATTCTTTTTTAAATTGTTTAATAACCTATGTTCAATTAAAAAAATATAAACCCCTTTCATAAGTATGAAAGGATGTTTTAAAAGTACTTAAGATAAACCCCTTAGCTTAATTAACTTTTAATTGGGGGCCAAATTGCATTAGGCCTTTTCATTCTTAGGTCCATTACAAATTTAAATACCTTGTGGGTTTTATGTTATCTCATTGGCTCATAATTACTTAGTTAATTTTTTTAAGGTGGTGTAGGTAAGGGATAATTAAGCCACTTAGTTTATAGCTTAATATAATCAATGCTTAAAATGGATTTAATTATCTAAAAATAAAAAAAAATAAAATACATGTGGGAATGTGTTAAGAATAGCAAACTCATCTCACCTTTTCAAAATTAAATCAAACTTCAAATTAAACAAAAATCATTTTGAAATTCAGTTTGATTTATTCTAAATTTTTTTATTCCTTAAGAATGTCTTTAAGATTTAAGTAAAGTGAGTTTGATTACATGCTTTCATTGCTTTGGATCTTTCCCAGCATGTTAAGTTGTATACCATGTGACTCATGTATTCATAATTTCATGTTTCAAATTTTAAAATTAAAAATTGTTTACTTTATGTCAAATGTGCATATGTTGGCTAAAGTAAAATATGAGTGGTAATTATCACTACTAAATCCAAAATATTTTCAAAACTCATAAATGAAATATCAAATCTGAAAGTGTGCTATTCATATCTTAATTATAAGCTTGTATGTGATGGATCATAAAAGCATGTTTAGCATTGGTTCTCTTTCTTCCTCATGTAAGCATAGTTTTGAATAGGAGTGTGGTGAAATTTTTTTATAAGTGGAGTCGCCTTTCAAATCTATGGGGAGAAAAGAAAAAAGAACCCTTACAAAAATTCATCTTGGTAAGATGCCATGCAGATCCGCAGATGTACTTATTCAGGTGATCAGATACATCATCAAGGTATAGTGTACTATATCAAAAGACAGAAGTTACTATCCTTTAATGGAACCAATCACGTCAATAAGGACTCCTAAGGACGATGGGTCTGCATATATACCATAGATTCTTCCCCTACTTTACATAAAAAAGTAAAGCTAGGTTTATTTTAAACCGGGTTCGTTAAGTTCCCTACAGGGTCAAGCCTCCATAGTTAATTACATCCTAAAAGACGGGATCTCTTAGGAAAACTCTCGAATAAGGTAAATGATCATTGTCTCTGAAGATTTCAATAGGGAAGGAATATCAATTGATTGGTTTTATTTTGATGATCAAATGGGATTGATCAAAAGAGGGAGTTATTATCGAAGCCAAAATAGGAAATAAATAGGAGATGCTCACGATGCTAGGAAACTTAGCGAGCATCTCAAACTATCATATAGTTGGGCTTTATATTTTAGAAATTGATTTAATTTGTTTGAGTTGCATTTTTTATTAGAAATTTAAGACTTAAGATTCCTTAACACAAGATTAAGGAAATGCCTAAGAGGTGAGGAATTATGTTTATGTCTCACAAAGGGGAGAAGCAACCTCAGAACCAAAATCTAGGGAGCTTCAACAAGAGCCAGAAGCAGAACCTAAATCTAAGGCGAGAGTGGGTAATTGGTTTGCCTCCACAAGAGAGGACAAACCACCCGATAGCTTGGACTTACAACTGCTTAGGAGTGATTTCCAACTAACTCTTCTTATAATTTTAAATACATGTAGGCAAGTCTTTATTCTTATGCAAGATAGCTAGGCTATTTTTATTTAAAAAGAAGCTAAATCCATAAACTGACTCCCTAAAGAGACTAGATCATGTAAACAAAAATGCTTCAAATGACCTAAATATAATGCAATTCAAATTTCATTTTATTTTTATTTTGGAAAATTATTTTGACTTAGGCTAATAGGATTTTTATGACTAATGCATGAGAAATTAGATTATTGGCCAAAATTAGTGAGAAGGTAGGAGGTGAGTTTCCACCACGGCTCTCAAAGGTCAAGTTGGGTTCTCTGGCAAAGGTGAAAACCCTCCAATCAAGAATGAAATAAGATGCATTTGTGCATGATATTATAAAGAAATGCTCATCCATCTAAGGGGTTGCTAATTCTTTTATCTTGATTTTAATCCTAAACTTTAAGTGTGGTTTTGAATTGTTTAGTTTTAATTTGAGTTGTTAAGTTGGGTAAAAGATTTATTTTTTCCTAAAGAGCCTAATCCACATCCATGCCATACATAAAGCAAGGAAGAAATTAGGAAAAAACAAGCCACTTAATGCAAAAGCTAAATAAATCATCAAACAATTTATAATGCTAATCACATAAAGAATAAATGGTCATTTGTGGTCAGGCACTACTGTAAAAACATGAAAATATCAAATGTGGGTAGCCGAGCTCTACCCTTATACAACTCATATTACATATAAATTAAATTATAATTTAAGCAAAGGAATTTATTATTATGGGGGTCTTCAAGCTTTATTTTTCTTTCTTCTTTTCTTCTTTCTTTCTTCTTCTTCTTTCTTTCTTTTCTTCTTTGGTTCTTCCTTCGGATGGTTGGATGGTAGATGCTCCAAGGATTCACATGGTGTATAAGATAGGATCTTATGACCAATACTTATCCTAATCCCTATAACAAATCATTCCAAAATTGTACTTATACAAATTCTTACATGAAAAGAAAAAGGGAAATCTAGTTAACACCTACAAAATAAGGGTTAGTTAAATCACACCACACAAATCCCAAGCATGTAGTTGACCCCACACATGGATGAGATTAAGTCCACTCTAGATTATGTTTAGGGTACACCAAGCAGCATTTATATTTTTATTTATAATGCTCCCTTTAAGCACAATCCCCTCTGAAAAGAATAGTTAGACTAAGCACATCCTATCATTCTGAGTAACATAGTCTAAAAAACATATATCAAATAAATATTATGCACCTAAGGCTAGAAATGATGACTTAGGCTAATGTGTGTGTGGTTTGTTATGCTTAGAATTTAGGTTCAAGTTTTCTAAGGGTGAAGAATATGTTCAACTTAGAGGAGGGTTTCATTCTTAGAGGAGGGTTTTATTTAACTTGTTTAAGTGTTTTGGATTATTTTTATTTCATGTTTTAATTTAGTTTGAGTGAAACTTATAAGTAATTACTAAGTTATGAAGAGAGGGAAAGAGAAGGGAACTTCTCTTTCCTTCCCTAATCCTTAAGTAATTACTAAGGTAAGTTCACATTTAAATTTGATTTAGGTGAATGTTTTGATTACATCTTTTAATCAATCCTAAGTTTAGACAAACTCTAAACAAACTTATTCAAAGAGAAAGTCATTTTAAGAATAAATAAAATGAATCAAAATTCACATAACACACATTACTTCTTTTCTTTCCCAACTTATATAACATGCATATGGATGGACCTTAAGCATATCTATACATGCAAATAAGAGTAGTTAACACACTTTATGATGCATGCTAAGTAATCCATTTAAGAAAATTTAGAAGTTAAATATTCATGATTTTTCTTAAGTATAAAAAGTTTTTCTTATCTAAATTTTCACATACATACATGAAAGTAGGAAAGGCATAAGTGAGTACAGCGTCATTGTTAACTAGAGATGTAAGGTACAAGACTTACTTTTGGGCTACTTAAAGCCTTGCAACCTCAAGATTATCTAGAATAATATACCACTTTCCTTAAGTACAAACATGTATATAAAAGAAATGAAATGGAAATGGAATATGCAACAATTGTTTAATGGATTTGTTTTGGTTTATGCAATTTATGCATGCAAGTATAGGCAAACTTTCTTAAGTGATAGCATAGGGATGAATAGGGTATGAGGTTAAGTAAGTGTTGGGTTTTTTTCAAATGAACCCTACATCTTACTAACTCCTATTCAAAACTATGCTAACATGAGGAAGAAATAGAACCTATGCTAAACATGCTTTTATAATCCATAACATGCAAGATTATAATTAAGATATGAATATCACACTTTCATATTTGATATTTCATTTATGAGTTTTGAAAATGGATTTAGTAGTGATAATAGACACTCATATTTTACTGTAGCCAACACATGCACATTTGACATAAAGTAAATAATTTTTATTTTTAAAATTAGAAACATGAAATTATGAATGCATGAATCACAGAGCATAAAACTTAACATGTTGGGAAAGATCTAAAGTAATGAAAGCATGTAAAAAAACTCACATTAATTAAATCCTAAAGACATTCTTAAGGAATAAGAAAATTTAGAATAAATTAAAGTGAATTTCAAAATAATTTTTGTTTGTTTAAAGTTTGATTTAAATTTGAAAAGGTGAGATGAGTTTACTGTTCCTAACCCATTCCCACATGTGTTTTGTATTTTTTTTTTAAAATTTTCAGATAATTAAATCATTTTTAAGCATTGATTAGGTTAAGGTATAAATTAAGTGTCTTAATTAGCCCTTACCTACACCACCTTAAAAAAACTAACTAAGTAATTATGAGCCAATGAGATGACATAAAACCCATAAGATATTTAAATTTAAAATGCACCTAATAATGAGAAGACCTAATGCAATTTGGTTCACAATTAAAAGTTAATTATGCTAAGGGGTTTAGCTTAAGTACTTTTAAAACACCCTTTCATATTTATGAAAGGGATTTTAATTTCCTTAATTAGACTTAGACTATTAAACACCTTCGCATCTACCCAAGGTAGATTAATTAAGTTCTGGAACTTTTTAGACTTTTTGAAAATTGATTAAGGGGATAATTAATTAATTAATCCTTAATTAAGAGGGGATTTAGGAAAGAAAATAAGGTTTAGGGAATAGCATAGGGGAAATGCTCCAAAATTATTCCATAAAAGCCCTACTCACTAGATCTGACCTTAATCAAACTTAAACAAAGGGCAAATTCACTAATCACATCTTAATTATGCTTAATTATATGAAAGGGGTAATTAGGGAATGAAATAGCAATTTCCTTGATTGAGCCCTCAATAAATCTCAAGAAAATTAGAGGAAGCAGAAGTCATCCCCTAAAATGAACCCTAGAAGTTTGAGATCAATTGGTGACATAATTAGAGGATTATTAACTAATTAAATTCTCAAAGAAGCCCAAATTCAGAGAAAAGGGTAATTCAAAATACTTTAAAATTATTTTTAAAATATTCTAGATGAAATTATCTTTTCATAGCATTTTTTCTTTTATTTTTTTTGAGTTTTCTAGGTTGAGTTATGAATTTGAGAATTTTTTGAATAAATTAGGAATTAATTAATACCCTTAACTAATCTTGCTTAATACCTCACTCGCGTGGTGGCGTGATCGCTTTACGTGCATGAGGGACAACTTAAGTTATCATCAAAGGTGGCGGTGCACACATTTATATCCACATCGATCAAAGATGACGAGAATTAAAAGATAAAGGATTTCTAAAATGTGAATAATCTCGTCCATCTAAAATGCTGGATGGATGGCTGAGAGATCAATTCTTCACGAGGATTAATAGAGTCAAGCTCGATCTAACATGGAATCATGCAAAATGCAACCCACACCATCTAAGCATAATTACCAACATATCAAATGGTTGATTTCTCATGCAATGAAAATTTCTTTCACGAAGGACCAACACCTCCTAATCTAAGTGGTCAAAAAATCACATATCTCTCCAGAGGTGATCACCGATGCTCGAGGTGAGGTAGCTTGTCAGTGGAGGCAGCCACTGAAGTTCCTACTTGGGGGAAGGAGATGGGTGACCAACACTTCTTCAAGATTCTTGAGGCTTTGATTGAATTGAGCTCTTCATTGCCTCTAGAGCTTTAGATAAAGCTTAGGCTAATTTGACTTAGCTCCTAGATCAAGTGTGTAAGAGGAATTGGAAGGAGATCAATTGTGGAGGAAATTAGCTATTGGATTGAGCTCCCATGTTTTGCAATGTGCAAAATGGAAGAATGGGACATTCAAATCCTCTCTAGGGACCTTGGGAAAGCTCTCTGATGATTGCTAAGGGTTCCTAGGCCTCAATCGAGTTTGAGTGAAGTGAGATTTCATTGAATTAGGGGTAGTATATCTCCCCCTATGGCAATCAGATGGTTAAGCATAGGCTTGCTATTTTGATCCAATTGTCCAAATTAGGGAGGTTGTTTAGGCTATTTTGAGTGTGCACATGGTCGGTTTGATCCCTTAAGTGGAATGCCAACCTCCCATGTGCTGAAATTGAGCTTAGGGGGGAATTTGAAAACTCAATTTCAGGCCATGGGGTATGGTTTGGTCCATGGGTAAAATAGGCTAACCCAACCCCATTGAGTTGGGTGCACCACTCATCACTAAGTCCTCTTGAGTTTTTAGAAAAGCCTCAAGTGATTGTGAAGAGTATATGATCAAAATACCCATGGGCGAGGCCAAATTTATTCTATAGCCTAGGAGTAAAATGGTCATTTTTCTATTTTTTAACTTTGGGTATGTTTGGTATGCTGAGAAAATAGGTTTGGACAAAATTTATTGGATTTAGAATCCATTTGATAGGGTTTGGCTCATGTTGACCCATTTAGGTCAAAATGTGTCAACTTTGGTAAAGTTGACCAATAGGTCAAATTGGGTCAAACCAAGGGTTGGGTCAAGTTCATAAGACCATTTGAAATGTTTTGGTTCCTTTGGTTTGGTTCAATTTGGTATAGATTTGGTTTTGGCTCATATGACTTCATTTAGGTCAAATGGGTCAAGTTGACCTATTTGACCCATTTGACCTATTTGGGGTAGGTCAAGGGTAGGTTTAGGTTAGGTTAGTCATATGGAGTGGATTGGTATATTTGTTTCCAATCAATTTGGATTAGGTTCAATTTTGTCTCAACATGACCCCTTTAGGTCATGTTGGGTCTAAGGTCAATTAGGCTAGGCTGGGTCTAGTTGGTCAATTGAGGCTTTGGTCAAGTTCCTCAAGTGATTTGGGATGGACTTAGACCATTGGTTTCAATCAATTTGGCTTAGATCAAGTTTTGACATATTTTGACCCTTTAGGTCAAATGGGTCAACTTGGGTCAAGTGGGCCAATTGGGCTAGGTTAGGCTCAAATGTTGGTCTGGTCGAGTTCAAACATAGGTCATGAGTGAACTTAGATCAAAGGTTTCAATCAATTTGGCCTATGGTGGATTTTGGCTATGTTAGGTTTCATTTTAGGTTAAGTGTTGACTTGGTCAACCCTTAGGTTTGACTTAGTTTGACCCAATTTGATTGATTGATCATCCCATGATGATTGTTGATCATGATGAGGGGGATATATGAGTTTGGTTCAATCCAATTTGGTTAGGATCAAAAGTTGGCACATAAGGGTACTTTAGGGCACTTTGGATCAAGTGGGCCTAAGTGGGTCAAATGACTTGGTCAAAGCTTGATTTAAAGTTGATTGATCTTGTATATGGACTTATGATTGCAATATAAATCCATTTATAAGTGTTTTGAAATCAAATGGGTTTTGATCCATTTGAAGATTTCATATTCAAAGAAAGAATATGAAGGGGTCTTGAGTTTGATTTTTGATTTGGTTTTGATTGAATAATTTAGGTTTGGATTTACATATGAGCTCGTAATTGTAGGATTGATTGAACCATGAGAGAAAATCAAGAGTTTGGCTTGATTTGAAAGTGATTTGGCTAAGTTCAAGATTTTGGCTTGAAAGCCTTAGACTTGATTTTGAATGGATTTGAGTTTGATTTTTGGAGTTCATTTTGACTGTTTGAATTTATATTTCATTTATATATGTGAATATAAATGAGAATATAAATTTATCATGAGAAAATTTCAATAATTTGAAGTGGTTTAATCATGATTTGGGTTAAATCCATTAAATGGAATTTAAAGGATTTAAGAGAATTTTTAAATTGAAATTTAATTTTTGAATGGGATTTGATTGATTTATATTTATATTTGATTAATATATGAGAATATAAATGAGAATACAAATAAGTTCTGAGAAAATCCCATGAGTTTGAATAGGTTTCATCATAGTTTAGGTTAAATCCATTAATGGAAAATTAAAGGATTTAATGGAATTTCAAGGATTTTAAATTTGGAATTTAATTTGAGGGTTTGATTTGAATGATTTATATTTATATTTCATTTATATATGAGAATATAAATGAAAATATAAATAAGTTTTGAGAAAATCCCAAGGATTTGAATTGATTTGATCAAGGTTTAGAGTTGATTTTGGCTAAGTCCTTTAATGAAAAATTAATGGGACTTAAGAAAATTTTCATGAATTTATTTGGAATTTTAAATTTGATTTTGTGGGTTTTAATTTATATTTCTTTTATATATGAGAATATAAATTATAATATAAATGGATCATGAGAAAATCTCAAAGTTTTGGATAGGTTTGAATCATGATTTGGCTAAGTCCTTAAGAAAGGGTTAATGACTTGGGAATTTGAACTTATGAATTTTTTATGGATTTTGTTCATCGCTTTAATCATAGAATTAAATTATGGAATTGAATCATGAAATGATTTGAGTTTGGAGAAAATCAAATGGATTTGATTTGGAGTTTGACTTGAAAGAAGGAAAGTGAGGAATGGTTTAAGTTAAGGGTAGGAAATTTCCTGACACCCCTAAGGCATGACCTATTCTTATGGCTAACTCTTCTAAGTCTTCTAGGGCTAGGTTAGAGTGTCCATCAGATGTGATCTTAAGAGAAACTCTTAAAGTCTAAGAAATGTTAAGCTAAGATGGAGGGTTGAGATCATTCTAAAATGAGGTCAACAAAGGCAATAGGTGGTGTGGCCGAGAACACCACGCGTATGTTGTTGAAAGAACAAGAGATCACTAACATAAACAATCTATCCCGACCAAGGAAAAGAAAGAATCGAGCTTAGTGCAATGTGGCTCTACTTATGTCAAGACATAAGAGAGGAAGAAATCCACTAAGGGATAGAGTGTGAACCTTCACAGGAAAGTAGGTTCAAGTCATCTAGGAGATGAGAGGTTGATTTGATTTGAATCTCACTTGGAGAGATCTCCAGGAGAGGGTTGAATTTGTTTCAAATTTTGTTAGGTTTAGATTTTTGAATGTATTGGTTTGTGATGGGTTGTAGCCATGGAGACCTAACTCAAATTTACCAAACCAAAGTGGTAGTCTACTAAGCACATAGTAGGACTAACCAACCAAAGGGATGCCTTTCGATATGCAGCAATTATACTAGGAAGAAAGCATAGTAGACTTACATCCTCCAAAGTAAAGACCAGTTGCTGGGGTAATCTATTGGCAAGGCAACATATTGAACCCAACCTAAGGCTGACTATTGAGTGAATGTCGTTGGGGGACTTAGATCAACTCAAAGATAGTCAAGATTGATTTCAATTTTAAATTTGTTTGATTGGATTATGTTGAATCCCATAGGTTTGCGATGAACCGTACTGAGTAGGGCCAATGGAAGCCTAGACCTAACTCAAATTTACCAATTCAAAGGGAGTATTCTACCAACTACAAGGTAGGACTATCTAACCAAGGAGAAATGCCTTTTGGTATACAATGGTTAGGTCTTAAGAAGAAAGCATGAGGTCTCATATGTTCTAGAGACATGAAACCATTGGGATGATGTTGCGGGCAATAAATCACAGACTAGGGTATTGAGTGAATGCACTAGGGACTTAGATCAACTCAAAGATAGTCAAAGATTAATTTTATTTTATTTTAATTTGTTTTGATGGATTCCATCGGTTTGCAATGGATCATACTGAGATGGAACTTGGCATGACTATCTGATTCATTGAACCAAAGGGAGTAGCTTCCTGACCGATGGGAGAACTATCCAACCAAAGGAGTGCCTTTCACTTTGCAATGATTAATTGAAGGGGAGAAAGCTCGGGGACTTAAATCTTCCACTAGAAAAGACCATTGGGGTGATCAGTTGCTTTGGGAAACAAATCAATCCTGACTTAGGGCTTCCTGTCAGTTTGTGACAATCATGCTAGAAAGAATGCATCATAGTCTTACATCTTCCAAAGTGAGAATGATTATTGGGTAACTACTTGTGGTTGAACCACCTAAGGGGAAACTCTGAGTGAGTATGGGCAGATTTATCTCAACTTGGGTAGTCGAAATTCCTATAGGGGTTCGACCGCCTAAAGATAGGATGCCTGCTTGGGAGAAGGGACCCTTTGGGACTTGAATTTCAAATCCACAAGAAAAATAAATTTATTTATTTTATTTGAGTTTATTTATTTTATTTTGTTTGTTTTATCATGGACTCTATTAGTTTGTGAGGGGTCAAACTAAGAAGGAGCTTATATCAGCCTAGACCTATCTCAGATTTACTGAACCAAGGGAGAATTTACGCATCTGCTGAATAAATTCTTCGACCACAGTGGTGGCTACTAGGAAAGAGGGACTGTCCAATCCAAAAGTAACCCAGGTAGTGTCTAAATGGAGTCACATAAGACTTGATTCAAATAGAGTGCCCAGGGGATGGGGGTAAGGCTTAATCCAACACCAGGAGAAAATGACATGGCTAGTCATAAATTCAATACGTATTTGGTGTCCAACTCAAGGAGAAAGCATGGGGACTCATATCTGTCAAGAGTGGTGTACTCACCGGATGAGTCGCTATTAGCATAGCGAACATCAACGAACCTAAAGTGCTCATCAGTTTGCAACAATCAGCCTAGGAAGAAAGCTCGGGGACTCACATCTTCTATGTAAACTAATTCTTTGGGATAATGTCTTGGCTCGATGGTGCTATCCGACCTAGGGTGACAACTGAGTGAATGCCACAAGGGGACTTATATCAACTCAAAAGTAGTCAAGAGGAAAGGGGCCTCTAGGGGACTTATTCTAAACATCAAAAGAATTTGACATAGTTAGAGCATGATGGCTAGTCCAAAAAGAAAGCACGTGGACTCACATCTTCTTAAACAAAGTCAACATGAGGTAGCTTATTGGCTGAGCAGTGAAGACTATCATACTAACAAGGCGCTCTTTGGTTTGCAATGATCAAGTTAGGAATAAAGTGCGGGGACTCGCATCCTCCAAACAAATAACCACAGTGGTGACATACTAGCGAGGTAGCATGTGGGCGACCTAGAGCATGAGTGTGAGTTCCAGAGGGGCTCCCCATCAAAATACCTCTAGACAAAAGATTTGTGTTTATTGTGTGCATGCATTAAAAGGAATAGGACACCTCTTGGGAGTCTTACACATACCTTAAACATACTACGGAATTATGATATGATGCCATGGATGACAACAAAAATTTCCATTAAGAAAGGATGCCGCTTGAGTTCTCTCACACCTAACTTAGATACCTCTCGGGTTCTCTTACACCTATTCTAATAGCATTGAGAGATTGTGTTTGTATTATGAAAGAGGGATAGGATACCACTGGACTCTTACACCTACCCTAAACATGTCATGGTGGATTTGCAAGATAGACAAACAACACTTCAAAAGAAGAGAAGATTTGATGAATGAAATTAAATTTTGTTCTTTTTATTAATGAATTATTTTCAACAAGTTTTGTTTCATGGGTAATATTTCTTGAGATAGAGCCCATTAATTGGAAGCATCAGGTGTTCCCCTTTACAATCAATAAGTTGATAAGATCCTCCTTGGTAGGCCTTCTCTATGACATAGGGGCCTTCCCAAGTGGGTTCAAACTTGCCTCCCATCTTTTGGCGAAATAATTGGTCTCCTAGGACTAACACAAGTTCTCTACTCAAAAGACCTAGGGTGGGAGCTTGTGAGCTTGAATCATTTTGGCCTTGTACAACTCGAGGTTGGCATGCCCGTGACTTTCCTCCAAACCTTTGAGCTCTTCTAACCAACTTTGCATTCTAGTGATCTGTTACCCAATGCTATCCTTAGTGAAGGGAGTTGAACTTCTAAGGAAGAATGACTTGAGACCCATACACTAAGAAAATGGGGGTAGGTTGGAGTTATGTGGTGTAGGCCCACACAAGGCTTCAACCAAGCTCGTTCCACTATCATTTATTGTCATCAAAGTCTTCTTTTTGTCACGGATGAGAGTTTTGTTGAATGCTTACGCTAAACCATTAGCTCTAGGGTAGTAGATGGTGGAGTATCTCAATCTATATCATGTCTTCGGTAAAGTTGATCTTCATGCTTTTGAATGCGACCATTATCGAATATAATTTCGAGGCAACCTATATGATATGGTTCTAAAAACTGAAGCACATGGTGAGCTGTGACCTCTCTAAGTGGGATGGCTTTCGCCTACTTGAAAAAGTAGTCGGTACCAGCTAAGATAAATCGATGCCCCTTGAAAGAAGGAGGATCGATCAGACCTATAATGTCGGTACCCCAACACTCAAATGGCCATGAAGCCAAAGTAGGGTGTAAAATGTTGGGTGGTTGGTGGAGGACCACACCATGCACTAACACGATGGCATCTCTAGCTACATCCACAATCTATGATCGCGAGGCTATCCAAGTCTTTTAATCTTTGACTTCATCTTCAGACCAGACTAATATACTCCACATAGACCTAAATGTATCTTAGTTATAATGTCATGGGCTTCGTGTTTGTCTAAATAACGTAACCACATCTGGACAAAGGATTGGCGGTACAGGGTGCCATCAACAAGAGCATAGGAGAGAGCTCTCTGTTTCACCTGATAGGCTTGAGATTTCTCTTGAGGTAGTTTGTTGGTGTTCAAGTAATCTATGAATGGTTTCCTCCAATCCAACTCCTCATCTATTTTGGCAACGGAAACCTCCCCTTCAAGAGAAAGTCTCTCGATGAGTTCAGCATCAATAAGGGATAGGACCTGTCTATTTTGTACCATTATTGAAATGGACTCATCTTCCGGACATGCCAACTCTTTGGCAAGTTTTGCTAAGGCATATGCCACTGCGTTCTCTGCTTGAGGAACCTTGTAGATGGTAACTTCAAGAATCTGGGCCAACAGCTTCATGATATACTCCAGTAATGATGAAGCTTAGGCTTGAGGACCTGGTAGGACTCGGCAATCTAGTTGATCACCAATTGAGAATCCCCAAAGATGTTGATGCTCTTGACACTAATAATGATGGCTAATTCCAAAATGGCAATCAAAACCTCATACTTAGCTTTATTGTTGGTGCAGGGGTTGAAAAATAGTATAAGAATCTCATCACATCACAGTTTGGAGTTAGAAGAACTATTCGTGCCCCGACCTTTCTTGGGAAAATAAATCATGGTGCTTAACCTTTAAGAAAAGAAGCAGCACCATCAAAATACATCTCCCATTGGCAGTTATTGGCCTCCTCTAAGTTCATAATTTATTCATCGGGGAGATCGTCACTAAGGAGAGAATCAACAGGAAGTGGGTGTGTTGCTAAGAAATCTGCTAGTGCCTGACCTTTTATTACATCGAGGGGTTCAAATATGATAACAAACTCTGAGAGAATCATGGACCAATGAGCCAAACGTTCAAATAGCATTGGCTATGTCATGAGATACTGCAATGGATTGGCTCGAGAGACCAAGTTCACCTTATGAGAAAGCATATAGTGTCGTAGCTTTTGAAATGTAACGATCAAAGCTAGGCAATGTTTCTCAATAGGAGGATAATTTGTTTCCTTCGGGGATGGACAATGATGAGGTAGTAGAGCACTTTCCTTCCCTCATCATTGGCTTGGGCCAACAAGCGCCAGAGAGTCAATCAAAGTATAAATGGATGGCTTCGAGATAGGGGCTACTAGAACTGGCAGCTTCACCAAGTATTCTTTGATGTCTTCAAATGCATGTTGGCACTTGTCATACCACTTGAACTTGACAACCTTTTTGACAAGTGCTGAGAATGCATCTCTCTAGTTTGAGATAAAGCATCTTAGATACCATCCTTGAAAGGATCGAGTTGAGTTAAACTCTTAGAGGAGGCATTTCTAAGATAGCTTTGATCTTTTTTAGGATCTATTTCTATTCCCGGTGTTGAAATAACAAACCCAAGGAATTTCACGAAGTGACTCGAATGCACACTTGATTCATTTTGAGGTTATATTGTCTTAATCATTTGAAACTACTCTCAAGTCAAAGAGGTTATCTTCCTTTTTTTTGTTCTTGACTACGAGATCATCAACATAACACTCAACCTGATGATGGATGAGTTCATTGAAGATCTAAGTCATGGCACGTTGGTATGTAGCACCAGCATTTTGAAGGCCGAAAGGCATGACCCTATAAAAATTTCATCGAGTTGGTTCTTTCATCTTGAGGAGACATCTTGATTTGGTTATAGCGGATGACCCATCCATGAAAGAGAAGAGTGCATGAGATGAGGCAATGTCCACCATTAATTCTGGTATAGGAAGAGGAAACTCATCCTTAGGACATGCCTTGTTTAAGTCCCAAAAATCAACGTAAATGTGAATTTAGCTATTCTTCTTCTTACCTAGGATGACACTAGCTAACCAAGTAAGATATTTTTCTTCCCTGATGAAACTAGCATCGATTAGTTTCTTGACTTTAGAAATGACTTGTTGTTCAAGTTCTAATCGCATGCGTCTAGGAGCTTACTTAATAGGGGTAACGTTAGGGTCTATTATTAATTTGTGGCTGCAACATCAGAAGATAATTTGAGCATTTCTTCATAACTTCATGCAAAGCAGTCTTTAAACTCAGTCAATAGCTTAACTAAGTCATTGGTTTCTTCTTCATTCAGCAACAAACTAATGTATGTTGGGTGAGGATTTTCTTCTTATCCTGAGGTTGATTTCTTTTAGCTTGTCGATTGTTGAATGAATCTCCTCTTCAAACTCTAGTTGCCTCTTTGACTTGGAGATCATCTTGATCATCTAAAATTTCTAAACACACATTCTCATAAGAGTTGGGGATGTGTGAGAAGAACCTATCAGATTCCAAATGGTTGGTAACAACTAGGCAATAATCTTCATCATTGATTGGACCCACTGTGCTGAATCCTAGTCTTGCTCTTGATTATGCTTCCCTGCCTGTATTGTTCCATAATTTTTCAAAATATTTGACATATGCTTGGACCAAGTGTGAGGAACTAAACCTTTATGTATAATATTTTAAACACAAGGGGAGTAAAAGTCAAAAGATGATTCCATTAATTCTTTAAAAGTATCTTCCTCAAGTCCTACATCGAGCTCTTGAGGATGATGAACTAAAAGAACCTCTTCACTTCATGTTAGAAGACTTAGGGACTTCCTTAACTACTAAACCTTCAACTTTTGAGATGTAAGTGAGGTAAGAGCTAAGGTTCCCAAGCTGCGCGATAGTTTCACATAAACATTGAATACTTTGCTTTGCTTGGAGGCACGGTCTTTATCTGTTTGGATCAAAGTCACCTCCAATGGAACCCAGAGGGGTTGGATGGTATATACTAATTACATTAGACTCATCCTCAGAGTTGGATTCCAAGTCTATGTGAATAGTACTCTATGAACTAGAACATGACCTCTATTGGTGAAGGCCAGAGTCTTCCACCGAAATACCTCTATTTTGCCTCACCTGCACGGTGGAGGTTGAGCCATCTACCCACATGTCCATATGATGGAATGAGCTGTGGGTGGAATGTGACTCTCTATCCACTTCTTCTTCAATTCCCCTTTCTTGCTCACTTGGACTTTTCTTTTCTTTTCATTTTCTTTTATCTTTTCTTTTTCTTCATTTTCTTTTCTTTTGCATTTGCATTTGAATTTTGTCCAAGTTCATGAAAATTGTTTTGAGGAAGATAGTAGGTCACATCCTCATAAATCTCAACCTCTCTAACTAAAATGGCTTTTCATCCCGTTGACATGGTACTTTCAATCCATCTTTTTAAACTTGATGCAGATGAAGGGAGGATGGAACATCTTATTGATGTATCCAAGGCCAAGAAAAAGTGAATGAAGTATTGAATCAATGATGTAGAACTTGGCTTTAGTCTTCCTCACCTATCTCCAAGGTAACACTATAGAACCTAAAGCGCTCACCTTGATCATTGAATCCTCTCAACATCATCATCTCCTCGAGAGTAGAGATGTCGATCTTCAAATAGGCAAGGGTCTTTAGACTCATAATGTTCTTGATGCACACAATCCATGAGAACCACTGAGTCCGAACTTGTCCATGTCGACTATAATGTATAGGGGCGGTTGTGCTCCAAGTCAGAAGGTCTTCATGAAGGTGATCCCTTGGGCTTCTTTTTTGCATAGTGTGCTTCCTCACCATAGTGTTAGAGCTAAGCATATTTTAGGATCAAGGAGGGCCTTGATTAGTGATTCCCTCATCTCTTTTTATAAGACAAGGGCATCATATATGCTTAGCTTAGATGGCAACTTTCTTAGATGAGAAAGGATGTTGTAGTCCACCTTTACCTGGTCTTCCACAAGCATATCCAAGGGTGGAGCATCTATGGAAGGGCTTCTCGATCTTCTGTACCAATGACTTGTTTCCCTCTATCTTGAGGTCTGTTAGGAGGTAGAACCTTGCCACTATGGAGGTTGACTTGGTAATCTCTAGAGGCAAGGTGGTGCAAGTTCTACGCACTTTGCTCACTGACTTCTCCTATGGGACTCTCAAAATGGATGATTCCAAGTCTATCTCAAGAGGTGAACCCATAGTATTAGTTGGAAAGTCAACTCAAGAGGAAGATCAAAATTATTATAGTTAATTAGACTTGAAGGTTATTCATAGAATAGAAGAAGATAACTCATCAGAAGAGACATAGATGTAATTCAAATCAGCTTTATTCTTCAATTTCTTGGAAGTATTTGGAGGTACAAAGTAGAAGTCAAGTAGAGTGAGTGGAGTAAGGGATTTGATGCCCTTATCTATTGATACAAGAGTTCTACTAGTAGAAGAAATATATGGAAGAAGTCACCATGTGGAAGGCTAACAAGGTGAGTCGAACATACGATGGTTGTGCTAAGGGCTATCCCTGACACATCTTTATTCTTCTACTGAGCTCCCACTTTCCTAGAGTTGGCACTAGAAACTTGCAAACCTTCCTTGGTGTTGGAGGTTTGAGCTGACTCAGGCACCTGCAAGGAAAGCTTCTTGATCTTTAATTATTTTCTTAGAGGTTTTAGACAAAGAAATGTCCCAACCTTCTTTGGTTTTGGTAGGATCACTTGTATCCCCAAGGATTACCCTAATGGAACTAGAAGGTTGTTCGACAAGGTATTCCTTTCGGATAACTACAACACCGACCTTGAAACTATGTTCAAGACAATTCTTAAACGTAAAGCAATCCTCCAAAATGTGGGCTAGCATATGGTGGTAAGGGCAAACGTTTGGATCATTACTTTTACTACTTCCTCGGTCTCTAGGCTAGTAGCTAAAATTCTTTAAGAGATTCTTAAAGATCTTCGATTACCTCCCTCTTAAAGAATAAGGTTGTTTAACTTATCTAATAGAGTAGGTGGCATAGTGGCGGGATATGCATCACTTTTGGTGGTATAGGTGTGGTATCTTTGGCCATGGAGATGGTGGAGGCGGTATGGTTGCCTCGGTGGTGGGAAAAGGTGGATGAGGTCATGGTCTCTCGACGATCTCTAGGCTTCTTCCCTGTCAACCATCACTACTCGTTTCTTCTCATAAACCTTTTGGGATTTCGAGCGATCTTGGAAAAGGTATTTGGCCTCTCCTTGTAGACTAGCCTTGTTGATTAGCTTCTCAAAATGTCTTTATGGTGAAGCCCTTAAGCATGAAGGCCCCATGGATATTCTTCAAGAGAATCTCAATGGCATGTTTATTAGTTGTGGTTCACACTTCATACTCGTTGCCATCGAGAATATAATCAACAAGTGACTCAGAGTGTTGTTGGCTACAACGAGATCACTCTGATAACCTTTTGAGCTCAACAAATCTCTTGATGAAGAGTTGCTCTAACTCGACAAATGTCTTCTTGAATCATTGACGTTCAAAACCAATCAAAAGTGATACCGCTAGGCTTGAAAAGAGTCTAAAGAGTAAAGCATCACGCACTACATTGCAATAAGGCCAAGTGAGCTTTATATGCTCGATTCCCATTGCCATCAAAGCTTTTGAAGGAAGGAGGCACAAAACCCTTGGGATCGGATAATCAATTCTCTAGGTAGGGTTCTACCCTCACCAGGCTTGAGCCAAAGCTTCCTTCATTGCTAACCATGGATTTAGATCTTTTTTTTTATGGAGGTACTATCCACTACCTTCTATACACTAGTGCTACCTTGCTCTCTCAGGTAGAGTCTTAGGGTCTAAGACATGCACTAGTTTACTGACATCTTGTACTAGGAACTGGAGGGCTTGTTTTGAAGCACTAACAATTCTAACAAGTCCAACTACTATGTCATCCTATCAATGTTTGTCTTTCCTTAACTAAAATTGAGGTGATGGGCTGATTTTTGTAGTGTCTCCTTGATCAACCTCATCACCTTCCATGGCTTGCTCCCCAGAGAACCTCAGTATCGACCATGCATACCGTGAATCCCCATCAAGTCATCTTCATTGGGATCAAAGGCGATCTTTCTTCATCGGACCATGTACCCTAAGATCTCCTTTTCTCCATGAAATAGTATGCAACTATCTCATCTAAGGATCGATCTAACTCGGTACAAATAGCAGCTGAGGTGTGATCCTATCATGACGGCAGGACCTCACCTCTTGGGAGTCAATCCTGGTCACTAGAAGAATGATACTCTACTATGGTTGTAATAGAACAATCTTGGGATGATCCTCTACCACTTCTTATTGACCGCCATCTAGGAATATCCATGATAATCATCACCATCTCCTCCGTTGGGTGGAGTTGGTGAAAGAATGACCGATGCTCAGGGTGCCACTCCTTCCGCACCACTCTGGGAAGGTCAAGAGAACTCGGCCTACCATAATGGGTGGTGTAGGAGGTAGGATCCCTTGGTGGAGGATCACCAACGGGTATATTTTTCCTTGGATGCCTTCATGGCCTTAGATGGAATGGGTGATCTTTGAAACTCATTGGCGATGGCGGGACATGTGGTGAGCGGTGGGGTGAGACACCCAATCTTTATTATGTAGGCGCCTCTATGGTGGATGGTCCCAGGAGAATACTATCAGTATGGTTGGCCAAAAAATCAACCAAAGCGGCGGATGGTGAACCTGTCACTCTCTAGTAATGTATGATGTATGGGCCTCAGCTCTCTCTAATGGATCTACCTCCCTATGTGGGGATAATAGATCAAGATCAAGCTGGACTCTCAGCATGCTCCACTACTGGCATGAATAAAGGCGGTGACGACCTCTACTCTAGAAATTGGTTAAGTGCACCGAGGAGGCGATGAATGGATCCTCCGCATCTCTCTCGATAGAGAGGATGAAACTAATTTTTTGCAACCAGTGGTGAAGTAATCATGGGAGACTCATCCATGGCTAATCTGCCTCCCTCTCTATCAGTATGGAACCGTTTGACCATACAATTCTTGTTTCGTGCGGTAGGATGAGAGTGTGAGCTAGACCCATACTCAAATGTGGGGAGGCAAGCCCACGAAACGGGGGAGCCCTTGGAGGGTGATGGTAGGGTGCGCATTGGGGCAACATGTGCAACTCTAGATGAACTGCACTGGGCTGATCTCTGGAAACCACTAAAGTTTATGTGCGCCACAACTTTCCTCTTCGGTGAGGAGATATCTGAATCATGGTAAGTCTATCGATGACCCCACTTTCACCTTCTTCCTGGCGTGGTGAGGGAATGCCCTCACAAGTGATCGCCCCTCAAATCCATGGCCAAAGTGGATCAAGTGGGTATGGTCCAAATGAGAATTGACTCAAGCTAGATCCATGCCATGAGGGAAGTAAAGACAAATTTGAAGCATTGCATTCTAAGTAAAAAATGAAAAACTAGCTTAATTGAAAAGATCTAATGAACTTGTATCAAATTTTTGTTTCCATAGATTTTGAATTTTGAATTTTTGAAAATTTGAGCCCACATCCAACAACTTGGAAGTGTTAAGTGTAGTTCAAATGAATTTGAAAAGATTGATTAAAAGAGGAATTTGAATATGAATCCAAACTTCAACAAATTTAGGTATGTTGAAATATGGATTCAAAATTTTAATAGGATGCTTCCATAGGTCCATAGGTTCAAATGAATTTTTGTGATTTGGGTATGTTAAAGTAAGGGTCAAATGATTTTGTTTTTGTTTAAATGTTTTGGAATTTATTTTACTTACTTAGCGAATTTATGTATGCTAAGTGAAGTAAAAGTGATTGTTTCTTTTGAAAATTTATTTTGTTTTGATTTTGAAATTTTTTGGAATTCTTATTTAGCAAATTTAGGTATGCTAAGTAAGAATCAAGTGTTGTTTGATTTTTTGAAAATAAGATTCTTAGCAAATTTGGGTATGTTAAGAAAATCTGAAGTGTTTCTTTTGTTTGGAATATTTTGATTTTTGAAAAGGGTAGGATCCTTAGCAAATTTGGTATGTTAAGGGAATCCTAAGTGTTTTGTTTTTTAGGTGAAAGTGGAGATTCAACTTTAGCAAATTTGGTATGCTAAAGATGAAATCCCACTTGGTTTTGAAATGGAAATTTCACTTAGCAAATTTGAGTATGCTAAATGAAATTCAAATGGTGTGTTTAAAATTTTGATTTCATTTTTTGATTTTGAAAAATGGAAACTTCTCCTTAGCAAATTTGGTATGCTAAGGGAAGAAGTTCCAAAGGTGTTTGAAATTTTTGTTTTGACTTTGGAAACTTTACTTAGCAAATTTGAGTATGCTAGGTGAAGTTCCAAAATATGTTTTGAAAAGTTTTGAATTTTGATTTGGAAACTTTACTTAACAAATTTGGGTATGTTAAATGAAGTTCCAAATTTTGAAATTTTGAAATTTTTGATTTGGAGACTTCACTTAACAAATTTGGGTATGTTAAATGTTCCAAAATGTGTTTTGAAATTTTTGATTTTGAATTTGGAAACTTCACTTAACAAATTTGGGTATGTTATGGTTCCAAATGTGTTTAGAAAATTTTGAAATGTGATTGTTGATTTTGAATTTTGATTTGGAAACTTCACTTAGTAAATTTGATTATGCCAAATGAAATTCCAAATTTATGTTTGAAAATTTTTGTTGGATTTTAGATTTGAAGACTTCACTTAACAAATTTGGGTATATTAAGGGAGGTTTGAAATGTGTTTGAAATTTTTGAAATATAATTGTTTATTTTTGAATTTGGATTTGGAAACTTCACATAGCAAATTTGATTATGTTAAATGAAATTCCAAATGTGTGTTTGAAATTTTTTTTGAAATATGATTGTTTGAATTTTTTTTTTTTTTTTTGAAAGAGGGGGCCTTCATTCAACAAATAAATGTATGTAGAATGGAGGTCAATTATTTATTTTGAAGTATGAAATTTTTGTTAAGTGTGTGATTGTTTCTTTTTTTTTTGAAAGAGATGGATTCCAACTTAAAACATATGTGAGGTATGCTTAAGTAGAATTTCCTAAAAGATATTTTCATTTTTTTAATTGGGAATGAAATCTTCATTTATTAAATTTAAGTATATTAAAAGAAGGTATTCATGTGTGCTTTTTGAAAATTTAATTTGGTTTATAAATGAACTTTCCATTCAATAAGTGTGAATATATTGAAATAGAAAGATTCATATGTTCTTTTTGAAAAGTTTTATGATTATGATTGTGATTTTTGAAAAAGATGATTGTTCATTGAAAATAACATCTTCATCAAAGTGAATTTGAAAGAAGATGAACATTTATGTTTTTAGAAAAATGTTATTAGTTTTATTTTTGAAAATCCCTACATATAATAATTATGAGAATTGTTAAATGAGGGTAAAGAAATTTTGTGGAAAATATTTTATTAAGTGTATTTTTGAAAGAGGTGCTTTTGAAAAAGAAAAGTTCTTTATGGAAGATTTATTTATTTTTAAGATGAACCTTTCCTTATCATGAAAATGATAAGGAGGAAGTCTTTAAAATGTTTCTTTTTTTATTTTAGTTCTTTTCAATTTACCCATTGAGAAACCAACGGAGGTTTTAAGTCCAACAAAGAATGCGGTCCTAAAACCTAAAGATGTTGGCTAACTCAACTCAAGAATGAAATGAGCTAAGTGCCAACGAAAAGGATAGTCTTGGATTCATACCAAAGTACAAACCACTATCGATACTCAAAGACAATGATCATTTACCAAAGATGGAGAGAGGAACCATCCCCGAGAGTCAAAAATCACAGAAAATTCTAAAGAGGAGTCACCTTTCAAATGTGGAGAAAAAGAAAGAGGAACCCTTACAAAATTCATCTAAGATGCCACGATGATACATATTTAGGTGATCACATCATCAAGTATAGTGTACTATCTCAAAGACGTAAGTCACTACCCTTTAATGGAACCAATCACCTCAATAAGGACTCCTAAGGACTGGGTCTAGATATATGTACGAGATTCTTCCCTACTTTACATGAAAAGTAAAGGTGGTTTATTTTAAATCGGTTCATTAAGTTCTACAGCAAGCCCCATAGTTACATCCTAAGGGACGGGACCCCTTAGGAAAACTCTCGATTAAGGTAAATGATCGTTATCTCTGAAGATTTCAATAGCGAAGGACTATCAATCAATTGGTTTTATTTTGATGATCAAATGGGATTGATCAAAAGAGGGAGTTATTATCGAAGCCAAATGAGAAATAAGTAGGAGACACTCACGATGCTAGGAATCCTAATGAGCATCTCAAACTATCCTATAGTTAGGCTTTACATTTTAGAAACTAATTTAATTTGTTTGAGTTGCACTTTTCATTAGAAATTTAAGACTTAAGATTCCTTAACACAAGATTAAGAAAATGCCTAAGAGGTGAGGAATTATGCTTATGGCACAAAGGAGAAGCAACCTGAACCTAAATCTAGGAGCTTCAGGCGAAGCACAACCTAAATCTAAGGAAAATGGGTAATTGGTTTGCCTCACAAGAGAGACAAACCACCCAATAGCTTGGACTTACAACCGGGGTGCCAACTAACTCCTCCTATGATTTTAAATACATGTAAAGTCTTTATGCTTATGCAAGATAGCTAGTTATTTTTATTTAGAAAGAGACTAAGTCCTTAAACTCACTCTAAAGAGACTAGATCATGTAAAGGGACATGCTTCAAATGACCTAAATCTAATGCAATTTCAAATTTCATTTTATTTTATTTTGGACAATCATTTTGACTGCTAATAGGATTTTATGACTAATGCATGAGAAATCGATTATTGGCCAAAATCAAGAAGGTGAGTTTCCACCACGCCTCAAAGGTCAAGTCGTTCTTTGGCAAAGGTGGAAGCCCTCCAATCAAGAGTGAAATAAGATGCATTTGTGCATGATATTATAAGAAATGCTCATCCACCTAAGGGGTTGCTAATTCTTTTATCTTGATTTTAATCCTAAGCTTTAGAGGTTATGAGTTATTTAATTTTAATTTGAGTTGTTAAGTTGGGTAAAAGATTTATTTTTCCTAAAGAGCCTAATCCACATCCAGCCATACATAAAGCAAGGAAGAAACTAGGAAAATCATGCCACTTAATGCAAAAGCTAAACAAATCATCAATCAATTTATAAAGCTAATCAAAAGAATAAATGGTCTTTATGGCACCAAGACAAACCCAAAATATCAAATGTCAAATAGCTCTACCCTTATACAACCCGATTACAAATGAATTAAATTACAATTTAAGCAAAGGAATTCATTATTATGGGGTCTTCAAGCTTTATTCTTCTTTCTTCTTTCTTCTTCTTCTTCTTCTTCTTTCTTTCTTTTCTTTTGGTCTTCCTTTGATGGTTGGATGGTATATTCATCACATGGTGCATAAGATAGATCTTATGACCAATGCTCATCCTAATCCCCATAACAAATCATTCCAAAATCCTAATTATACAAATTTTACATGAAAAGGAAAAGGAAATCTAACTAACACCCAAAAAATAAGGTTAGTTAAATCACACCACACAATCCCAAGCATGTATATTAGACTTATCACCCCACACATGGGTGACTAAGTCCACCGCCTATGGATTATGCTTAGGGGTATAAGCACCTACAAGCAAGAAGCATTTATATTTTATGTATGATAACGTCCCTTAAGCACAATCCCTAGAAAGAATAGTTAGACTAAGCACATCCCCATTCATTCTATGAGCATACACCCTAACATCCCTAAAATATATCATAAAATAAAAACATACATCAAACCATGCATCACCTAACCTAAGGCTAGAAGTGGTGACTTAGGCTAATGTGTGTGCTTTGAAGGTTTGTGTGGTATGCTTAGCTTAGGACTTTAGGTTCAAATTTTCTAAGTGTGAAGAACTTGTTCAACTTAGAGGAGGGTTTCATTTAAGTTGTTTAAGTGTTTTGGGTTATTTTATTTCATGTTTTAATTTGGTTTAAGTGAAACCTATAATTAATTACTAAGTTATGAAGAGAGGGAAAGAGAAGAGAACTTCTCTTTCCTTCCCTAACCTAAGTAATTTCTAAAGTAAATTTACATTTTAATTTCATTTAAGTGAATATTTTGATTACATCTTTTAATCAATCCTAAGTTTAGATATACTCTAAACAAACCTATTCAAAAGAAAGGCATTTTAAGATTAAATAAAATGAATCAAAATTCACATAACACACATTACTTCATTTCTTTCCCAACATATATAACATGCATATGGATGGACCCTAAGCATATCTATACATGCAAATGAGTAGTTAACACACTTTATGATGCATGCTAAGTAATCCATTTAAGAAAATTTAGAAGTTGAATATGCATGATTTTTCTTAAGTAGAAAAGGTTTTCCTTATCCAAAATTTCACATACATACATGAAAGTAAGAAAGGCATAAGTGAGTACAACATCATTGTTAACCAGAGGTGTAAGGTACAAGACCTACTTATTACTTAAAGCCTCAACCTCGGGTTGTCTAGACTAATATACCACTTTCCTTAAGTACAAACATGTATATAAGAAATGAAATGAAAAGGAATGCAAAAGTTGTTTAATAGATTTGTTTTGTTTATGCAATTTATGCATGCAAGTATAGTAAACTTTCTTAAGTGATAGCAGGGATGAATAGGTATGAATTAAGTAAGTGTTGGGTTCTTTTCAAATGAACCCTACATCTTACCAACTCCTATTCAATACTATGCTAACATAGGAAAGAAAGAAAACCTATGCTAAACATGCTTTTATAATCCATCACATGCAAGCTTATAATTAAGATATGAATAGCACACTTTCAGATTTGATATTTCATTTATAAGTTTTGAAAATATTTTGATTTAGTAGTGATAATAGCCACTCATATTTTACTTTAGCCAACACATGCACATTTGACATAAAGTAAACAATTTCAATTTTTTAAAAAAATTTGAAACATGAAATTATGAATGCATGAATCACATGGCATACAACTTAACATGTTGGGAAAGATCCAAAGCAATGAAAGCATGTAAACAAACTCACTTTACTTAAATCCTAAAGACATTCTTAAGTAATAAGAAAATTTAGAATAAATCAAAGTGAATTTAAAAATGATTTTTGTTTGTTTAAAGTTTGATTTAATTTTGAAAAGGTGAGATGAGTTTGTTTCCTAACCCATTCACATGTGTTTTATATTTTTGTTTAATTTTTAGATAATTAAATCCATTTTAAGTTTTGATTAGGCTAAGGTATATATTAAGTGGCTTAATTAACCCTTACCTACACCACCTTAGAAAAATTAACTAAATAATTATGAGCCAATGAGATGACATAAAACCCACAAGAATTTAAATTTGCAATGCACCTAATAATGAAAAGGCCTAATGCAATTTGGCTCATAATTAAAAGTTAATTAAGCTAAGGGGTTTAGCTTAAGTACTTTTAAAACAACCCTTTCACATACTTATGAAAGGGTTTTAATTTCTTAATTAACTTAGGCTATTAAACACCCAAGCATCTACCCAAGATTAATTAAGTTCTGAACTTTTAGAATTTTGAAAATTTATTAAGGGGATAATTAATGAATTAACCCTTAATTAAGAGGGGATTAAGGAAAAAGGGGTTTAGGAATAGCTTAGGGAAATGCCCCAAAATTATTCCATAAACCCCTACTCACTGGATCCGACCTTAATCAAACTTAATCAAATGATAAATCCAGTAATCACATCTTAATTACTCTTAATTACACGAAAGGGGTAATTAGGGAATGAAATAGCAATTTCCCTAATTGAGCCCATAATAAATCTCAAGAAAATTAGGGGAGGCAGAGGTCAACCCTAAAATGAACCCCAAAGTGTGAGATCAATTGGTGACTTAATTAAAGGATAATTAGCTAATTAAGATTCCCAAAGAAACCCAAACTTAGAAAAGGGTAATTCAAAATCCATTGAAATCATTTTAAAATATTCTAGATGAAATTATCTTCCATAATATTTTTCTTTTATTTTTTTATTTTTTTTGAGGAATTATGAATTTTAGAAGTTTTCTAAATTAATTAGGAATTAATTACCCTTAACTAAATCCTACACATACGACGATGTGTGCAATCAGTGTTTTACACATCATGTCGTGAGGTGATAACTTAAATGTCACCTCATAAAGGCGTGGTGCACACGCTTATATCTCCCGAATCAAAGATCGAAAAGGATTCACCCGTTTTAAAATAGATAAATTTAAATGTTAAATAATCTCTCATCCATCTAAAATGCGTGGATGGACGACTGAGGTGAGCCAAGTTCTTCCCTGAGGATTAATGGAGATTATCCATGTTCCAAGGGAAGATCCGAGCCCAATCTAACATGGAATCATGTAAAACTCAACCCACGCCATCTAAGATACCACAACCATCCAATGGTTGATTTCATGCAATGAAAATTTCTTTCACAAAGGACCAACACCTCCCAATCTAAGTGGTCAAAATCACATACCTCGGAGGTGATCACCGGTGCTCAGATCGAGAGCTTGTGTGGAGAAGCCCTAAGTTCCTATGCCTTGGGGTTGAGTAGATTGATGGGTAAACCAACACATCTTCAAGATCCTTATGGCTTTGATTGAATTGAGCTCTTCCTTACCTCTAGAACTTTAGAGAAAGCTTAAGCCAATTTGACTTAGCTTATAGATCAAGGGTGCAAGAAGAATTGGAAGGAGATCAAGTGTAGAGAAATTACTATCATTGAGCTTTTGCACATGCAAAAAAGAAGAGAATTCAAATCCTCTCTAAAACCGGGAGCTCTCTCGATGATCAAGGGTTCCTAGCTCAATCGAAAAGAGTGAAAATTTCATCAATTGTGGGGAGTATATCACCCTCCCATTTTGATCAGCAATACGTAACCGGAACGAAGTGATTAGGGATGTTTTTAAGCTATTTTTGAGTGTGCACATTGATTTGAGTGGAATGCCAACCTTCTATATGTTGAAATTGAGCTTAGGAGGGAATTTGCAAAACTCAATTTCAAGCCATGGGGTAGGGTTTGGTCCATAGGTAATGGGTTGGATGCACCACTCATCACTTAGTCCCCTTGTGCTTTTAAGAAAGCCTCAAGTGATTGCGAAGAGTGTATGACCAAAATTTCCATGGGCTAGGCCAAATTCTATTCTATGGCCTAGGGGTAAAATGCACATTTTGCTATTTTTCACTTTGGGTATGTTTGGTATGTTGAGGAAATACGTTTGGCCAAGTTTCATTGGATTTGAAATCCATTTGATAGGTTTTGGCTCATGTTGACCCATTTAGATCAAAATAGGTCAACTTGAGTCAAGTTGACCAATAGGTCAAATTGGGTCAAACCAAGGGTTAGGTCAAGTTCATATGCCCATTTAAAATGTTTGGTTCCTTTGGTTTGGTTCAATTTGGTATAGATTTGGTTTTGGATCATATGACTTCATTTAGGTCAAATGGATCAAGTTGACCTATTTGACCCATTGGACCTATTTGGGGTAGGTTAAGGGTAGGTTTAGGTTAGGTTAATCATATGGAGTGGATTGGTATCTTTGTTTCCAATCAATTTGGGTTAGGTTCAATTTTGGCTTAACATGACCCCTTTAGGTGATGTTGGGTCTAAGGTCAATTGGGCTAGGTTGGGTCTAGTTGGTCAATTGTGGCTTTGGTCAAGTTTCATAATTAATTTGGGATGGATTTGACCCATTAGCTTCAATCAATTTGGCTTAGATTTTGAGATTTTGACCCTTTAGGTCAAAAATGGGTCAAGTGAAAATTGGGTCAAGAAGGGCTGGGCTAAAATGTTGGCTTGGTCAAGTTCAAACAAAGGTCATGAGTGAACTTAGATCAAAGGTTTCAATCAATTTGGCCTATGATGGGCCATGTTGGGTTTTATTTTAAGTTGTTGACTTGGTCAACCCAGGACTTGGTTTGACCCAATTTGATTGATTGATCATCCCATGATGATTGTTGATCATGATGATGAGTTTAAGTTCAATCCAATTTGGTTAGGATCAAAAGTTGGCTCAGGGTACTTTAGGTCACTTTGGGTCAAGTGAGCCTGGGTCAAGGCTTGGTCAAAGATTGATTTGAATTGATTGATCTTGTATATGGACTTATGATTGAAATATAAATCCATTTACAAGTCAAATGGGTTTTGATCCATTTGAAGATTTCATATTCAAAGGAAGAATAGGAAAAGGTCTTGGGTTTGATTTTTGATTTGGGTTTTGATTGAATGATTGAGGTTGGGATTTATATATGAGCTCCTGATTGTAATATTGATTGAACCATGTAAGAAAATCAAGAGTTTGGCTTGATTTGAAAGTGATTTCACTAAGTTCAAGATTTTGGCTTGAAAGGCTTAGACTTGATTTTGAATGGATTAGAGTTTGATTTTTGGAGTTGCTTTTGATTTTTTGAATTTATATTTCATTTATATATGTGAATATAAATGAGAATATAAATTGATCATGAGAATTTGAAGTGGTTTAATCATGATTTGGGTTAAATCCATTAAAGGGAATTACAAGGATTTAAGAGAATTTTTAAATTGAAATTTAATATTTGAATGGGATTTCATTGATTTATATTTATATTTCACTTATATATGAGAATATAAATGAGAATACAATTAAGTTTTGAGAAAATCCCATGAGTTTGAATAGGTTTGATCAAATTTTAGGTTAAATCCTTGAATGGAAAATTAAAGGATTTAAAGGAATTTCAAGGATTTTAAATTTGGAATTTAATTTGATGGTTTGATTTGAATGATTTATATTTATATTTCATTTATATATGGGAATATAAATGAGGATATAAATAAGTTTTGAGAAAATTCTAAGTATTTGAATTGATTTGATCAAGGTTTAGAGTTGATTTTGGCTAAGTCCTTTAATGAAAAATTAAAGGGACTTAAGAAAATTTTCATGAAAATTGATTTAAAATTTTGAATTTGATTTGGTGGGTTTGAATTTATATTTCATTTATATATGAGAATATAAATGGATCATGAGAAAATCTCAAAGGTTTGGATATGTTTGAATCATGATTTTGGCTAAGTCCTTAAGAAAGGGTTAAGGACTTAGGAAATTTGAACTTAAGAATTTTTTATGGATTTTGATCATGGCTTTCAATCATAGATTTAAATTATTGAATTGAATCATGGAATTGATTTGAGTTTGGAGAAAATCAAATGGAATTGACTTGGAGTTTGACTTGAAAGAAGGAAAGTGAGGAATGGTTTAAGCTAAGGGTAGGAAATTTTTTAACACCCTTAAGGCATGACCTATTCCTATGGCTAACTCTTCTAAATCTTCTAGGGCTAGGTGAGAGTGTCCACCTAATCACTAGATGTGTCTTAAGCCTAATGAACTCTTAAAGTCTAAGAGAAGTCCTACTCCTAAGATGGAGGGGTTGAGAGCTCATTCTAAAAAGAGGTCAACAAGGAGTTAGTAAGATGTAGGGTTCATTTGAAAAGAACCCAACACTTACTTAATCTCATACCCTATACATCCCTATGCTATCACTTAAAAAGTTTACCTATACTTGCATGCATAAATTGCATAAATAAAAAAAAAATCTATAAAACAACTTTTGCATATTCCTTTTTCATGTCATTTTTTTATTTACATGTTTGTACTTAAGGAAAGTGGTATATTAGTCTGGACAACCCCGAAGTTGTGAGGCTTTAAGTAGCCCTAAGTAGGTCTTGTACCTCTTTAACAATGTTATACTCACTTATGCATTTCTTACTTTCATGTATGTATGTGAAATTTTGGATAAGTAAAACCCTTTTCTTTTTAAGAAAAAATCATGCATATTCAACTTCTAAATTTTCTTAAATGGATTACTTAGCATGCATCATAAAGTGTGTTAACTACTCTCATTTGCATGTATAGATATGCTTAGGAAAGAAATGAAGTAATGTGTGTTATGTGAATTTTGATTCATTTTATTTAATCTTAAAATACCTTTCTTTTTGAATAGGTTTGTTTAGGGTTTATCTAAACTTAGGATTGATTAAAAGATGTAATCAAAATATTTACCTAAATGAAATTAAAATGTGAACTTACCTTAGAAATTACTTAAGGATTAGGGAAGGAAAGAGAAGTTCCCTTCTCTTTCCCTCTCTTTACAACTTAGTAATTAATTATATGTTTCACTCAAATAAAATTAAAACATGAAATAAAAATAACCCAAAATACTTAAACAACTTAAATGAAACCCTCCTCTAAGTTGATCATGTTCTTTACACTTAGAAAACTTGAACTTAAAGTCCTAAGCTAAGCATACCACACAAACCTTCAAAACACACACATTAGCCTAAGTCACCACTTCTAGCCTTAGATTAGGTCGGTGCATGGTTTGATGTTATATTTTGTGATATATATTTTTGACTGGATATTAGGGTGTATGCTCATAGAATGAATGGTAGGACATGCTTAGTCTAACTATTCTTTTATGCAGGAGATTGTGCTTAAGGGGGCTATCATAAATAAAAATATAAATGCTTCTTGCTTGCAAGTGCTTATACACCTATGCGTAAACCATAAGTTAGGTAGATTTAGTCACCCATGTGTGGGGTGATAAGTCCAATATACATGCTTGGGATTTGTGTGGTGTGATTTAACCAACCCTTATTTTGCAGGTGTTAGCTAGATTTCTCTTTTCCCTTTTCATGTAATAATTTGTATATTTAGGATTTTGGAATGAATTATTATGAGAATTAGGATGAACATTGGTCATAAAATCCTATCTTATGCACCATGTGAAGCCTTGGAGCATCCACCTTCCAACCATCCAAAGGAGAAACTAAAGAAGAAAAGAAGAAGAAAGAAAGAAGAAAGAAGAAAGAAGAATAAAGCTTGAAGACCCCCCATAATAATGAATTCATTTGCTTAAATTGAAATGTGATTCATTTGTAATCCGGGTTGTATAAGGGTAGAGCTTGGCTACCCACATTTGATATTTTTGAGTTTGTGCGATGGTGCCCGACCACAAACAGCCATTTATTCTTTTTGCGAGTAGCTTTATAAATTGTTTGATGATTTGTTTAGCTTTTGCATTAAGTGGCTTGATTTTCATAGTTTCTTCCTTACTTTGTGTATGGACTGTATGTGGATTAGGCTCTTTAGAAAAAAATAAATCTTTTACCCAACTTAACAATTCAAATTAAAATTAAATAACTCATAACCTCACCTAAAGCTTAGGATTAAAATCAAGATAAAAGAATTACCAACCCCTTAGTTGGATGAGCATTTTTTTGTAATATCATGCACAAATGCACCTTATTTCACTCTTAATTGGAGGGCTTCCACCTTTGCTAGAGAACTTGGCTTGAGCTTTGAGGGCCGCGGTTGAAACTCACCACCTATATTCTCGCTGATTTTGGCCAAAAATCTGATTTCTCATGCATTAGTCATAAAAATCCTATTAACTTTAGTCAAAATGATTGTCCAAAAATAAAATAAAGTTTGAATTGCATTAGATTTAGGTCATTTGAAGCATGTCCCTTTACATGATATAGTCTCTTTAGGGAATGAGTTTAGACTTTCACTAGCTATCTTGCATAAGCATGACTTGCCTACATATATTTAAAATCAGGAGGAGTTAGTTGGTGACCCCTAAGTAAGTCCAAGTCCCGGGATTTGTCCTCTCTTATAGAGGAAAATAATTTCCCATTTTTTTCCTCAGATTTGGGTTGTGCTTCTGACCCTCTCCGAAGCTCCCTAGATTTAGGTTCTGAGGTTGCTTCTCCCTTTTTATGGGTCATAAGCATAAATCCTCACCTCTTAGGTATTTTCTTAATCTTATGTTAAGGAATCTTAAGCCCTAAAATTCTAATGAAAATGCAACTTAAACAAACTAAATCAATTTCTAAAATGTAAAGCCCAACTATAGGATAGTCTGAGATACTCGCTAGGTTTCCTAGCATCGTGCATCTCGTACTTATTTTCCATTTTGGCTTTGATAATAACTCCCTCTTTTGATCAATCCCATTTGATCTTCAAATATGAACCAATCAATTAATAGTCCTTCCCTATTGAAATCTTCAGAGACAATGATCATTTACCTTAATCGACAATTTTCCTAAGGGATCCCATCCTTTAGGATGTAATTAACTATGGGGGCTTGCCCCTGTAGGAAACTTAACGAACCCAATTTAAAATAAATTTTTCTTTACTTTTCCATGTAAAGTAAGGGAAGAATCTCTAGTACATATGCAAACTCATTATCCTTAAGAGTCCTTATTGAGGTGGTTGGTTCCATTAAAGGGTTGTGACTTCAGTCTTTCGAGATAGTACATTATTTCCTTGATGACGTACCCGATCACATGAATAAGTACATCTGCAAATCTGCGTGGCATCTTACCAAGATGAATTTTTATATAGGGTGTTGCCTCTTTCATTTCTTACCAATTGATTTAGAAGGCGACTCCCCCATTTATAGGAATTTTCTCCACACTCTTAACTCAATTTAACTTGACCACAACCCAAATTAACGATTTTACCCACAAACCTGAATTTTACTCAATTTTGACTCAATTTTAACTTAAAATACATATATAAATAGATCATTTGGGTTGTGGGTTAAGTTAAAGTTGGGTTGGGTTAAGTTTTAAGTTTTAAATAATAAATAGTTGGTTGTCAAACTTATTTGGGTCGAGTCAAACTCCACAGACCCGAACCTAACCCGTTGACTTGAATTGACACCCCTACTATACGCCTTGAAAAATAAATAGAAAATAGTTCAAATTCTCCTTGAATGACTCAGAACAAGTTATAATACCATTTAGATTCATAATTGGAAGTCCCATAATGCTTTAAATTAAAAAATGGGTGTGCACTCTACAATGGATAGATTGTATAGCTAAAAAATAGATAGATAACAACCCAAATCCTCTTGGAAAGAACTCACACTCTATAGTGTACAAATTGTACACCTAAAAAATAGATAGATAATAGCCCAAATCTTTTTGAAAGAACTCAAAATAGCTTATAATACCATCTAGATCCATAAATAGAAGTCATATAGTGCTTTAAAATTAAAAATATAGTGTACACTTAAGAGTGTGCAGACTGTAGACCTCGAAAAATAGATAGAAAATAGTCCAAATTCTCCTTGAAGAACTCAGAACAACTTGTAATTCTATTTAGATCCAGAATTGAAAGTCCCGTAGTGCTTTAAAATTAAAAAAAAGGTGTACACTCTAGAGTGTATATATTATACACATTAAAAGTAGATATAAAATAGCCCAAATCCTCTTAGCAAGAACTCAAAATAACTTATAATACAATTTAAATCTATAATTAGAAGCCCTACAGTGCTTTAAAATTAAAAATAGGGTGTACACTCTAGAGTGTACAGACTGTACACCTCAAAAAATAGATAGAAAATAGTCCAAATTCTCCTTGAAGAACTCAGAACAACTTATAATATCATTTTGATCCATAATTGGAAGTCTCACAATGCTTTAAAATTTTAAAAAGTGTACACTCTAGAGTTTACAGATTGTACACCTGAAAAATAGATAAAAAATAGCCCAAATCCTCTTAAAAGAACTCAAAATAGTTTATAATATCATTTAGATCCATAAATGAATGTCTCGTAGTGCTTTAAAATTAAAAATAAATATGTGTACACTCTAGAGTGTACAGATTGTACACCTAGAAAATAGAAAGGCAATAGCCCAAATCCTCTTAGAAAGGACTCAAAATAGCTTATAATATCATTTAGATCTATAATTAAAAGTCTCACAGTATTTTAAAATAAAAAAGGCATACACTTTAGAGTGTACATATTGTACACTTAAAAAACAGATAGAAAATAGCATAAATCCTCTTTGAAGAACTCAAAATAGCTTAAAATATCATTTAGATCTATAATTGGAAGTTCATAGTGCCATAAAATTAAAAAAAAGGTGTACAGTCTAGATTGTACAGATTGTACATATTGTACACTTGAAAAATAGATAGAAAATAGTTTAAATCCTCTTGTAAAGAACTCAAAATAGCTTATAATTCCATTGTGGGCTCCAAAAATTTGCCACTGATCTCTCAATAATTATTGAATTGAAGAGAGTGTGATTGAATGTGTCGGTGTAATTTTCAGATGGTAGATGGAATAGTAGATAATACACTACCCAGAGATTTTACCCACGTTTGGTGAGGACTTTAGATCTGGTTCTAGGTTTCCTATAGGCGCAAGCCCCTATAGTTAATTACCCCTCTCAATAAAGGAGAGAAAACTTTCAATTAAGGCTAGTCATTAGATCACTAAATGTGTAGCGTATAGTAGCAGCATGTAGAGTTTTATAATTTAAGATTTATGAAATTTATCATTTCAACTTATACTGGATGGTTGGGGAAATGATGACGTGTCCGATCTAGATCCCATGGTTCCGAATCCCATACCGTCCTAATCTACTTAGTTAGAGGAGAAGTCGACCCAACCTGACAGAAGGATCCTCATCAGCAACACATGGGTTATGTCGTCCAAGAAATCCTTATAGACCTAGGGTGATGTTTGTCTAAAGAGACAGACTTAAGTCTACCTTAGTTGATAGAGGGTTGTTTGCCCTATCAAGCATACCCTATAGCTCACAACTCAAAGGGCAGAGCCATTGGGGAGCATACGGGCTACGATTGTGATCATAATATAATGGAGTTTGGCCAAACCACGAGAGGACATTATAACCGCTTCATCTATGGAGCATTGCCACGCTGCCGAGAGGACACGGCCACGCCTTCTCGGCATGAGATTGATTAAGAGTGAATATTGTAGAATAATTGATTTAACATTGACTCCTTTGTGAGCTAGAGTTTTCTTAATTTGTGACCCCCGATAAATAATTATGGAAGGTGGATAGATTGAGTTTAATTTAAGCTTTTAATGACAGAATTCCATTTAAGTAGTTTCAAATTGCTACTTAAAAATTAATTAATTTGAATAAGTTTAAGAATTTTAGATCCTGTCAACTCTGTTTAGTTACTAACACATGATTAGATCTACTATCACCTGACAGAATCAGTTTCTCATATATTGCACTAATTTGAAACTCTTATTATAGGTTTTTAGGTTTTCTTAACCCAGTCAAAAAACTAAAGTAGCAACCAGACAAGATCCTACACTTGAATTTAATCATTCAACGTAATGTCAGGGCCCATGCAGATGTATTTAAAAATTTAGATAATTTTATGTTTGAATTAAGAGCTTTAGATCCTATCAACTGCTTTAACTATAATAGGATCGATATCATCTTGACAAAATTAGTTTCTGGATATTTCAGTTGAAATTCTTATAATAGATTTTTAGGTTTTGTTAACCCGGACCCAGTCCTAAGACTAAATCGAAAACAACCTACATAGCATCCTCAGACACTTGAATCTCAGCATTCAGCATAGTGTCGGGGCCCATGCTGATGTATTTAAGACTTTATGTAGTGTTTATTTCTGAATTATGAGATTGATATGAGATTGCTACTTACTTTGATTTGAAAAATTGATTAATTTGAATATGTTTAAGAGCTTTATATCCTGTCAACTCTATTTAACTGCTAATAGAGGATTAGATCTACTGTCACCTGATAGAATCCGTTTCTTAGATATTTCACTGATTTGAAACTCTTATTATAGGTTTTTAGATTTTGTTAACCCGGACCAAGTCCTAAGACTAAACCGGGAAACAACCCGCACAGCATCTCAAACACTTGAATTTAAGCATTCAGCATAGTGTCGGGGCCCATGCGGGTGTATCTAAGACTTTACATAGTGTTTGTTTCTTAATTATGAGATTGATTTCAGATTTTTATTTAATTCCAATTTATCCTGTGCAACCTTTTTAGACATTAAAATTTGCATTTGAAATCTCTATGTCCGAGCACATGTAGGTATTTATAGGTTAGATAATTTCACCTAATTAGTGATTTCTTTGATTTTGAAAATCATAATTAGAATAAAATTCCTTAATTTTTGTATTGAAGAAAAGGTCCATGATTTTTGTAACTTTTTGTTTAGTATCGCCTTCTGTCTGCTTGTACAAAGAGTTGTAGATCCGTTGATGAAGAAGGTATTTTGATTTAGATTATAGTTTAAAATACTACTAGAATTTAGTTTACTTGTTGAATTTTTGTAATTCTCTCACCTTGATTATACTCAATTTACATCAATTTTGATAAGTTATATTGATTTCAGTGTTTGTTGCTTTAGCCCTACTCATACTTATTAGCTAGCATAGTAATCACCTCCATATTCGTATAAGAGTTACTAAACCTAATTTGAATTCATCCTTAGACTTTAAGTTTATTGCAAGTTTGTTATGAGTTTAGTATTCATCTCCTAAATTTTAATTAAAGTTTGTTTAATTTTGACGAATTGATAAGAAAAGAGAACTCACTTTACTGCTTCAATTTAAGCCATAGAGAATTACAATTAGAGTTTGTGTGTTTAATATTAGCCTCCCCAAAGTTTGTGTGTTTAATATTAGCCTCCCCTAAATTTCACTTAGATTTTAAATGAATGTTCTATTCTTTCGAAAATTTTCTTTTATGGATCCCCCTTTTTTATTTGACGCTTTTAGTTTAAAATTAGCTATAAGTTTCTTTACTTAGTGTTCTTAAATCAGTTCATTTCACTCTCCCCTTTTTTCTAAGTTAAAATATTTGATATAATTTCGACAGCCTCCCGGCATCATCCCCATATAGGGGGCTACATCGGGGGTATTTTGGCCTACGCGATACACCCTGTTGAGCGTAGTGAGTGGTGTCTTGCGACACCATAGCCAATTTTTCATCTCGTCATGCCCTGTTGAGCACGACGAGACCTTTAAACTTGAAAGAAGACAAATGTAACATATATTCATTCCCTTCTTTCCCCCTCTTTTTTCTAAGTATAGAAATTAGACAAAATTTCGGCAGTATTTCGTCTAGGGGGAGCAACATCTAACAGGTGTTGGCTTACTCGGTATGCCTTATTGAGCATAGCGAGCGGTGTCTTGCAACACCACATCCGGATTTCATCTCGTCATGCCTTGTTAAGCACAATGAGGTATTCAAACCTACAAAGAAACACAAGCATATATGTATATATATCTACATTCACAAATCATATATATCTGATGCATTTTTCAGCGCACTGCAATGCTCGATAAGGGAACGGGGTTAGGTATGCAATTAGGGATGTAAGATAAGGAGTGCGACAATAAAAATCGAAAGAAGAATTCATCTGTTGACGATGTTCTTCCTCGATTTACAGTAAAGAGAAAATGGGACGGGTTATGCAAGGAATGCGGCGCTAGAGATTGAAAGAAGAATTCGCCTATTGATGATATTTTTCCCCGATTTGTGGCATAGTAAAAATGGGAAGGCTAAAATGAATGCGATCAAAATCGAAATAAGAATTTTTTGTCGATGTTCTTCCGACACGCGAAAAAATGGCTAAAGGAGGTGCGACGCTAAAAATTGAAAGAAGAATTCGCCTGTTGATGATGTACTTCCCCCGATTATGGTGAAGTGAAAATGGGATGGTTAAAGTGAGGGGTGAGACGCTAAAAATTGAAAGAAGAATTTGCTTGTTGATGATGTTCTTCCCCAGTTTGCGGCAAAGCAAAAATAGAAGGCTAAAGCGAGGAGATTATGGGTCGCAGTGGGTTGACGTGATGGGCTCGAGGCATGGGTGGATTAAACGCCGTAACAAAACAATGGGCAAGGCAAGGCGAATGCTAGACATGCTAGTGTACGGGAAAGGGTCTATAGTAATGAATGAAAGGAGATAAGAGCGGTTGCATGCAAACCATGCGAGGGAGGAGCGGTCAGTGTACATTAAGATTAAATTGAGTTATTGGGAATTAATAGACATTCTTTTAATTAATTTTCCAAATATTAATCAATTTTAAAATAAATTTTATGCCGACATCATTATATGGTCAATATATATATATATATATATATATATATATATTCAAGGTTATTTTGATGTTTTGAACGCAACGACACAGTCCGTTTTGCAATCAGAGGCCATTTGGTTTGAGTCGGTGTCAAACCGGGTAGATTTCAGCTTAAAAATATGTGTTGCCGCTTTTGACCACTCAATTTTCACACACACTTGTTCAAATTGAGTGCAAACAGTCATACTTGATATATTTTGACATTTTGAAGTTAACAGCTCAATAAATTTCATGAACGAAGGTCGTTTGGTTTGCGTCGATGCCTCTTAACATCGATATGCATACAAGTGCATTGATGACTCGAGCGCTTGATCGGTTGATCAACAAGTTGCACGATATTTATATCCAGACCAGTTTCGACATTATGAATATGATGGAAAAGTCCGTTCGTCGATCGGAGATCATTTGAATTGATTTTGGCAATGTCTAGTGTATTTTAACCCTGATTTGCGTATTGCCATTTCTGATCATTCAGCATTTGCACAGACTCATCTGAATTGAGTGCGGATAGTCTCATTTGATAATTTTCGATGTTTTGAGGCTAACAGCATGATCAGTTTTATAAATGAAGGTCGTTTGGTCATCGTCATAGCTTCCCGACTCTGATATGTGTGTCGACACATTGATAGTTTGAGCGCTTAATCAATTGCTCGTTAGATTTTGCAATATTTATATTCTAGTCAATTTTTACATTTTAAACATGACGATGAAGTACGTTTATCGATCGGAGGTTATTTCAACCATTTTTTGTGACATCTAATATATTTTGAGCCTCAATTTGTGCATTATCGCTTCCGAAGTCTGTCGAATTAGACTTGTGGGCTTAACTCGACATATGGCACGTTTGTGGAGGTCAACAAATATCCCCTAATAAATGTGATTCACGCATGAAGTGAGTCACATTTGTTGAAAACTGGATGACCCTTTGGGCTAGTCACAGAACTTGGATCATTTTAGCTTCGCTTGCAATAGCTTACGGAGCTTTGATAGGATTTGTCATTAGTATGTTTCCTTATTCAGGACATGCTAAATAACAGGCTTGGCCGATTTGTCAGAATTGACTTGTCAGATTGATAAGAGCTATTACACAATCTACTATCTACTTCAATGGCTTTGCTGAAGATCTCTTTCTTTTATGTCATTACAGATTTGAGTTTCCTCGAACCCTAGCTTCATGCTTGGTTGGGTTTGATAGAGGAATTGATTTATTTATTTTAATGAATGATTCTACTACGGAATCAGTTTATCTGTGCTTGATTTGAAATTCCTTTTGTCCTAACTTTGAGCTTGACGGACTTAATGAAGGACTGACCAGATTTGTCCCTATTGGCTTGTAAGAAAGTGTATGCGTGCCATGAACCCTGTGCTTGCTGCTTTGATGAATTTGTTGGAAGGTACATACAGATGACCTAGCCTTCGGGCTTATATAGGGTCAATATTGAGTTATTAGTCTAGAAATCTGTGCTTTAACAGACTGAATAATCACAAAATTCCTTTAGTTTGGCCATCGGCTTTGTATGAACTATGAAATTGCTTCCCCGGTCCTGTGCTTTCTACTTTGAAGGATTTGATGAGGAGAGAGGCTTTGATCTATGCTTTGAGCTTGATCAGATCATTTGAGAATAGATTAAAATATCACCTTACAGGTAATATGAATATTGATTTGAGGTAGCCATAAATTGAGTGTTTCCTCAGCTTGCCTTGATCTATCGATCAAGTAGAGAGATCTCTTAGATCCTGGTTGCTTATAATCACTAAGCTGGATCTACTTTGAGATTGAACAGTTATCATCATTGGACTGATGAGCAGGGGCTCTTTCACTGTGGCCTTTTCTTACGGCTTGTTGAGTGAGGAGAGTGTTAGCAACTCGACCATATTTGGGCTTGTTGAGTTTAACCTTTAGAACCTACTCGAGTCTTTGACTTAAGCTATAGTGGGTTGGTGGTTTTGTCATCAAATTGATGAACGGGGGCTCTTTCAATGTGGCCTTTTCTTGTGGCTTGTTGAGTGAGGAGAGCGTCAACAACGCAGCCATTTGTGGGCTTGTTGAGTCTGACCTTTAGAACCCATCCGTGTCCTAGCCTTCAGGATGTAGAGGTTGATGTTTCTCCAACTTAGTTGATTGAAGCTTCCGAAATCGGGAGTTCTTCTGACTTGATCTCCAAAATTTGACAAATCTGGGAGATAATTTTTTGACATTTAGGGTTGTCTTTTCATGCGTAGAAATAGATTCTTTTTATTCCTATAAGAACCTACAACTTAATAGTGACAATTATGGGTATATTCAAGATTTCGGCGTAACACTCGGTGTCAATTTGAATCAGCATATATTTGAGGATATTGTCTTATGGCATGATGTCAACTCAAATAAACTTAATATAAACTAAAAAATGTCCCCTATCTTGTAGGGGGAATTCTAAAGTACATTTAGGAGAATTTTCAAGATTAAAATATATAAGTGCATCTATATTTTAATTGATGTACTCTAAAGAGGATTTTAACATACAACATTGAATTCATCTGTATATAAAAATCTAAAAATGCCCTCTATGTAACAGGGGAATTTTCATTAAAAAGTTCTTTATCTCGAGTATGTTTACTTAGGGATCTTGGCATAAAGCACGATGTCAACCTAAATAGGTATACTAAAAAAATACCCTCTGTCTTGCAGGGGGATTTCTATTATACCTTGAGAATGTGGTCATCAAGTATTGTACTTTTTCAAGTATTGACCATTAATTGGAGGCATTGGTCTTTCACCCTTTAAGTTGATGAGTTGGTATGCCCCTCCTTGCTATACTTTTTCAATGACAAAAGGGCCTTCCCAATTAGGCTCAAATTTGCCACCAAATTTTTGATTGGGGATAATTGGTCTTCTCAGCACCAGGACCAATTCTCTTTTTTGGAATGTTCGAGGCTACACCGTATGGTCAAAAGTCCTGGACATATTTGCTCAATAAACTTCCAAATTTTGTTGAGCTTGGAGCCTAACTTTATCAAGCGACTCAAGTTCTTCCATCTATAGACGGACATTCTCATCTTGAGTGAGATTATTTTGAATGGCTACTCAGAGTGAAGATAGTTCAACTTCAAGTGGCAAGACTACTTCAGCTCCAAATACTAGCACATAATGAGTTAATTTTATAGGAGTATAGTCCATATGTCATTATGTTGTCTTTCTGTAAGGCAATTTCACTTCAAGATTTTGGCCTCCAAATTTGCTCACCTATATGTCGGGACCTTTTGACGATGAATTCTTGGACATGTGGTCCAAGTGTCATGCATCGTTGCTCACCATGCGAGACTTGAATTAGTAGACATTTTTCCAGGGCTGTAAGAGGAGGTCTCCTTGAAGGAGAAACTCTGGCCTTCTTGATGACAAGACTTTAATATTTTCTTTTCATTAGCCATTTCTCCTTAGAAACTTTGAGAACTCGATGCACTCTTGCATATACAGGTTCAAGTTTTCTCACTAGAGAAGTTGGAACATGATGTTGTTGAATCTACAAGGACTATTTGATTTGACTAGTAGAGCTATTCTAATTTACCCATTTTACGCTGTCAAATTTGTTATGGGTTTGAACACTCGCTTCTGATTCCACAGCTATTTGTACAATGTTCTGCTTGAATAATGGATGTTCAGCGTGCAGTTTAACATTTTCTTTACTGTCTCTAGGTTAGCTTACTTCTAGATGAAGAAGATTTTGTGTTGCTACTTCTTCTCGAGGACTTCAACCTCCGTATTTATTTATTTTTTCTACCGAGACCTTTCGGTAGCGGATTCCCGAACATGTGGTTCTGGTGTCACACCTCGATGTTCACCATGTAGGAATTGCTTAGAACAATTTTGAGCATTACTAACTAAGAGTATCCTTTTTATTAAAGCTTTCTCATTTTCTTTGATAATCAACCATTGATACTTTTTTCTTCATAAGACCTTTTTCCTCAACAACTTTCAGTACCATGTGCACTAAAGAGGACAGAGTCATAGAATGCTTCCTTTGTGAGATTATAGTTAGGTGTTGTTGCTCTCAGAATGATTATTTGATATCACTAGTAGAGTTGTTCCTTTTCACCAATTTGATATTTTTAAACTTGTTGTGAGTGGGAACACTCGCTTTTGGAATCAAGTCTGGTTGCATGGCTAATGATTCAGGAAGTAACTGCTGATCTCATAGTTCAACATTTCCTCTACTCAATTTTCCTCCACCAGTAGATACTTCAGCATCATGCCTTCCTAGTGCGAAAGTTTCAACTACAAAGTTGTAATATTCTGAAGAACAAAAGTAATAGTTCCCCAAGTAACTTTAAATTTTAATTTTATTATATTTTGCTATTATTATAGTTTAGATTTGACTAGCCAAAGATGGAAAGAGAAACCTATCCGCAGCGAAGTTGCTAGAAATCTTTGGGCTCCAAAAATTCACCTCTTATTGAATTGAAGAGAGTGTGATTGAATGTATCAGTGTAATTTTTAGAAGATAGATGGAATAGTAGATAACACACTACCCAGAGATTTTCCCTCATTTGGTGAGGACTTTAGATTTGGTTCCAGGTTTTATATAGGCGGAATCCCCTATAGTTTATTACCCCTCTCAATAAAATGAGAGAGAACTTTCAATTAAGGCTAGTCGTTAGATCGCTAAATGCGTACCGTATAGTAGCAGAATGTAGAGTTTTAGAATTTAAGATTTATGAAATTTATCATTTCAACTTAAACTGGATGGTTGGAAGAATGATGACACATCTGATCCCATGGTTTAGATCATCGGCGATCTACCTAGTCTTAGTCGAGGAGGAGTCGACCCAAGGATCCTCATCAGCAACACATGGGTTACTTCATCCAAGAAATCCTTGTAGACCTGGGGTGGTGTTTATCTAAGGAGATAGACTTAAGTATCTTAGCTGATAGAGGGTTATTTTCCCTATCAAGTATACCTTGTGATTCATAACTCAAAGGGTAGAGCCATTGGGGAGCATATGGGCTACGGTCGTGATCATAATATAATGAGGGCCAAACCACCCGTCGAGGACTCGTAATCGCTTCATCTATGAAGCCTATCGCCGCACGCAGAGGACACAGGCCACATCCTTACTGTCGTGAGATTGATTGAGAGTGAACATAGTAGAATAATTGATTTGGCATTGACTCCTTTGTGAGCTAGAGTTTTCTTAATTTGTCACCCCCGACAAACAGTTACGGAAGGTAAATAGATTGAGTTTGATTTAAGTTTTTAATGATAGAATTCCATTTAAGTAGTTTCAGATTGTTACTTAAAAATTGATTAATTTGAATATGTTTAAGAGTTTTAGATCCTATCAACTCTATTTAATTGTTAATAGAGGATTATATCTATTGTCACCTGACAGAATCAATTTCTCAGATATTGCACTGATTTGGAACTCATATTATAGGTTTTTAGATTTTGTTAACTTCACCCCTAAGACTAAACCGAAGCAACCCGCAAAGATCCTCACCTTGAATTTAAGCAAAGACAAGGTCGGGCCCATGCGGGTGTATTTAATAATTCAAATAAATTTATGTTTGAATTAAGAGTTTTAGACCATGTTAACTCTATTTAATAGTTAATAGAGGATTAAATCTACTATCACTTGATAGAATTAGTTTCTCAGATATTTTACTGAGTTAAAATTCTTATAATATATTTTTAGGTTTTATTAACCCGGACCCAGTCCTAAGACTAAACCGGGAAGCAACCCACGCAGCATCCTCAAACACTTGAATTTTAGCATTCAATGTAGTGTCAGGGCCCATACAGGTGTATTTAAGACTTTATATAGTGTTTACTTCTGAATTATGAGATTGATATGAGATTGCTACTTAGTTTGATTTGAAAAATTGATTAATTTGAATATGTTTAAGAGCTTTAGATCTCCAACTCTATTTAGCTACTAACAGAGATTAGATCAATTGTCATCTGACAAAATTCATTTCTCAGATATTTCACTATTTTGAAACTCTTATTATAGGTTTTTAGATTTTGTTAACTGAGAGTCTAAGACTAAATCAGAAACAACCCCATGACCTCTTGAATTTAAGCATTCAAAGATGTTGTCGGCAGTGTATCTATGATTTTACATAGTGTTTGTTTCGTAATTATGAGATTGATTTCAAATTTTCATTTAATTCTAATTTAGCATGACAACTTTAAAATTTGCACTGAAATCTCTATGTCAGCACATGCATGTTTATAGCTTAGATAATTTCACCTAATTAGTGATTTCGTTGATTTTGAAAATCATAATTAGAATGAAATTCCTTAATTTTTGTATTGAAGGAAAGCTCCATAATTTTTGTAGATTTTGGTTTAGTATCGCCTTCTGTCTGTTTGTACAAAGAGTTGTGGATCCGGTGGCGAAGAAAGCATTTTGATTTAGATTGTAGTTTAAAATACTACTGGCATTTAGTTTACTTGTTGAATTTTTGTAATTCTTCCAACTTGATTATGCTCAATTTACATCAATTTCAATAAGTTATGCCTATTTCAATGTTTGTTGTTTTAGCCCTACTCATTCTTATTAACTAGCATAGTAATCACCTCCACATTCGTATAAGAGTTATTAAACCCAATTTGAATTCATTCTTAGACTTTAAGTTTATTGCTAGTTTGTTTTGAGTTTTGTATTAGTCCCCACAAATTTCAATTAAAGCTTGTTTAATTTTGAGAAATTTACAAGAAAAGAGAACTCACTTTACTACTTCAATTTAAGCCATAGAGAATTGCAATTAGAGTCTGTTCGTTTAATATTATCCTCCCCCAAATTTTACTTAGATTTTAAATGAATGTTATATTCTTTCCACAAATTTCTTTTGTGGTTCCCCCTTTTTTTGTTTGATAATTTTAGTTTAAAATTAACTGCAGTTTTCTTACTTAAGTCAAGATTTCACTCCCTTTTTCTAAGTCAAAGATTTGACATCATCAGAGGGGATATTTTGGTATTTCACTGCACACTTGTTTTGAGAAGGTGGTGTCTTCTGACCACGGTTTTCATCTCATCGTGCCCTGTTGAGCACGACGAGGCCTTTAAACCTGAAAGAAGATAAATGCAACATATATTCATTCCCTTCCTTCCCCCTCTTTTTTTCTAAGTCTAGAAATTACAAAATTTCAGCAGCATTTCGTATAGGGGCAGCGACATCTAACGGGTGTTGGCTTACTCGATACGCTCTGTTGAGTGTAGCGAGTGGTGTATTGCATCACCACAGCCAGATTTCATCTCGGCGCACCTTGTTAAGCAAATGAGGTATTCAAACCTACAAAGAAATGCAAGCATATATATATATATATATATATATATATATATATATATATATATATATATATATATATATATCCACATTCATAAATCATATATGTTCACACATTTCGGCTGACAAAGAATGGGTTAGGTATGCAATTAGGGATGTAAGGCAAGGAGTGCGATGCCAAAAACCGAAAGAAGAATTCGTGTGTTGACGATGTTCTTCCTCTGTTTGCGGTGAAGCAAAAATGGGATGTGTTATGCAATGAATGCAGCATCGGAGATCTAAAGAAGAATTCGCCTGTTGATGATGTTCTTCCCTGATTTGCTGCATTGGAAATCAAAAGAAGAATTTGTCTGTTAACGATATTCTTCCCCCGATTGTGGCAAAGTGAAAACGGGATGGTTAAAGCGAGGGGTGCGACGCCGAAAATCGAAAGAAGAATTCATCTATTGATGATGTACTTCCCCCGATTGTGGCGAAGAGAAAACGGGATGGCTAAAGCAAAGGATGCGACACCAAAAATCGAAAGAAGAATTCGCTTGTTGACGATGTTCTTCCCTGGTTTGCCGCGAAGCAAAAAATGGAAGGCTGAAGCAAGGAGATTCTGGGTTGGTGGGAAGCTGGCTTATGCGCAGCGGTTCAGTGGATTCATAGAATGGGCGAAATGAGTAGGAAGGCAACGGTCGTGGAATTGGACAGGTGGGATGTAGTGGTATGGGAAAGTAGATTGCGGGAGCGGTTGCATGCGAACCGTATGTGGAGGAGGAGTGGGGTCAAGTGGTTGTGCATATTAGGATTAGTGTTGGTTTGAGTTATTGGGAATTAATAGACTTTTTTTAATTAATTTTCCAAATATTAATCAATTTTAAAATGAATTTTATGTCGACATCATTATATGGTCAATATATATATTGATTCAAGGTTATTTCGATGTTTCGAATGCAACGGCGCAGTTCGTTTCGCAATCGGAGGCCGTTTGGTTTGAGTCGGCGTCGAATTTAGTAGATTTCAGCTTAAAAATATGTGTTGCCGCTTTCGACCACTCGATTTTTGCGTAGACTTGTCTAAATTGAGTACAAATAGTCTTACTTGATAGATTTCGACGTTTCAAAGCTAACGACATAATCAATTTCACGAACAGAGGTCATTTGATTTTTGTCGGTGTCTCCTGACATCGATATGCGCACAAGCGCATTGATGACTCGAGCTCTTGATTGGTTGATCAAGTTGTGCGATATTTATATCCTGACTAGTTTCGATATTCTGAACGCGATGACAAAGTTTGTTCGTCGATCGGAGATCATTTGAGTTGATTTTGGCAACATCCAGTGTATTTTAACCTCGATTTACGCATTGCCACTTCTGTCATTTAACTTTTGCACAACTCATCCGAATTGAGCGCATATAGTCTCATTTGATAGTTTTTAATATTTTGAGGCTAACGGCATGGTCAGTTTCATAAACGAAGGTCATTTGGTCATCATCACAGCTTCCTGACTTCGATATGTGTGTCGGCACATTGATAGTTCGAGCGCTTAATTGATTGCTCGTTAGATTTTACAATATTAATATTCTGGTCAATTTCGATGTTCTGAACGCGACGGTGAAGTTCATTTGTCAATCGAAAGTTGTTTCGATCATTTTCGGTGACATCTAGTATATTTTGAGCCTCGATTTGTGCATTGTCGCTTCCGAAGTCTGTCGAATTAGACTTGTGGGCTTGACTTGACTTATGGCACGTATTTGGAGGTCAACAACTATTTAAATCTATAATTGGAAGTCCCATAGTGCTTTAAAATTTAAAAAAAGGTGTACTCTCTAGAGACAACTTATAATAGCCTAAATAGCAAACTGTACACACATAGAAAAACAGATAACAATAGCCTAAATCCTTTAGGAAGAACTTAAAACAACTTATAATACCATTTAGATCCATAATTAGAAGTCCCATAGTGCTTTAAAATTTTAAAAAAGGCTATACACTCTAGAGTGTACAGATTGTACACTTAGAAAAAAGATAAAAAAAATAGCCCAAATTCTCTTAAAAAGAACTCAAAATAGCTTATAATATCATTTAGATCCATAATTGGAAGTCCTCTAATGCTTTAAAATTTGAAAAATGGGTGTACACTCTAAAATGTACATATTGTACACCAACAAAGAAGATAGAAAACAGCACAAATCCTCTTGGAAAGAACTCAAAATAGTTTATAATATCATTTAGATCCATAATTGAAAGTCTCATAGTACTTTAAAATTAAAAAAAATAATGGGCACCCTAGAGTGTACAAATTGTGCACCTAGAAAAAAAGATTAAAAAATAGCTCAAATCCTCTTTGAAAAAACTCAAAACAGCTTATAATATCATTTAGATCCATAATTGAAAGTCTCACAGTGCTTTAAAATTTTTTTTAAAAAAAAGGGTGTACAATCTAGAGTGTTCAGACTGTACATTTGAAAAAAAATTATAAAAAACAGCCCAAATCCTCTTGGAAGAACTCAAATAGTTTATAATATCAATTAGATCCATAATTGGGAGTCCCACAATTTGTTAAAATTAAATAACATGGTGTACACTCTAAAGTGTACAGATTATACACCTGAAAAACAGATTCAAAATAGCCCAAATCCTCTTGGAAGAACTCAAAATAGCTTATAATACATTTTAGATTCATAATTGAAGTCTCATAGTGCTTTAAAATTAAAAAAAAAATGCGTACAGTCTAGAGTGTACAGATTATACACCTAAAAAAATAGATAGATAGTAGCTCAAATCCTCTTGAAAAGAACTCGAAATAGCTTATAATATTATTTAGATCCATAATTGGAAGTCTCACAGTGTTTTAAAATTAAATAAAATGGTGTATACTCTAGAGTGTACATATTGTACACGTGAAAAAACAAATAGAAAATAGCCCAAATCCTATTAGAAAGAACTCAAATAGCTTATAATACTATTTAGATCCATACTTGGAAGTCCATAGTGCTTTAAAAATTTTTTGAAAAAGGTGTACACTCTAGAGTGTACAAATTGTACACCTGAAAAACAAATAGAAAATAACTTAAATCCTCTTGAAAAGAACTCAAAATAGCTTATAATATCATTTAAATCCATAATTGGAAGCCCCATAGTGTTTTAAAATTAAAAAAAAAAGGTTTTTTCACTCTAGAGTGTACAGGTTATACATCTAAAAAATAGATATAAAATAACCCAAATCCTCTTTGAAGAGCTCAAAAGAGCTTATAATACTATTTAGATCCATAATTGGAAGTCTCATATTACTTTAAATTTTTTTTTTTAAAAAAGAGTGTAAACTTTAAAGTGTACAGACTATACACTTGGAAAAATAGATAGAAAATAACTCAAAGTCTCCTCGAAGAACTCAAAATAACTTATAATACCATTTAAATCCATAATTGGAAGTCCCACAGTACTTTAAATTAAGAAAAGGTGTACAATCTAGAGTATATAGACTATACACTTGAAAAAAAAGAAGATAAAAAAGCAGCCCAAATCCTCTTGGAAAAAACTCAAAATAGCTTATAATACCATTTAGATTCATAATTGAGAAAAAGATAAAAAAAATATAGCCTAAATCCTCTTGGAATAACTCAAAATAGCTTATAATATCATTTATATCCATAATGGGAAGTCCGAGAGTACTTTAAAATTATAAAAAAGGGTGTACACTCTAGAGTGTGTGATTGTACACCTAGAAAAATAGATAGAAAATAGCCTAAATTCTATTGAAAAAAACTCAAATCAGTTTATAATACCATTTAGATCCATACTTGGAAGTCCACGATACTTTAAAATTAAAAAAAAAATGGTGTATACTCTAGAGTATATAGATTATACATCTGAAAAATAGATAGAAAACAGTACAAATCCATTTGGAAAGAACTCAAAATAGCTTATAATACTATTTAGATCCATAATTAGAAGTTTATAGTGCTTTAAAATTTAAAAAAAATGTGTGTACACCATAGAGTATACATATTATACACTTGGAAAAATAGATAGAAAACAGCCCAAATCCTCTTTGAAGAACTCAAAACAGCTTATAATATTATTTAGATCCATAATTTGAAGTCTGACAGTACGTTAAAATAATAATAATAAAAAGTGTACACTCATGAGTGTACAGACTATACACTTAGAAAAAAAAAACAATCAAAATCCTCTTGGAAAGAACTCAAAATAACTTATAATACCATTTAGATTCATAATTGGAAGCCACACAGTGCTTTAAAATTTTAAAAAAAGGGGTGTACACTCTAGAGTGTACAAACTGTACAACCTTGATTGTACTAAATGTACTGAGTTAAAGGCTCTAAACTTGAAAAGAGTCTAGAATAATACCTTATATAGTCGTATTCGACGGAGAAGATGAGATGCTAATAGTAGGTACAAATGTTTAAACCCTAAAATCTCAAAAGTTCAAGAATTATTGAAATAATACCTCATTAAGTTGTTTCAACGGAGTAGATGAGATAGTACCTCGAATTTTAATGTCCGACAATTAGCACAACCCTGGTGGAATGTCGGATGCTCCTAGTGATGCATATCGGGAGGGAACTGAATACAATCTCTGCACGAATGAACATAGTACAAAAATGAAAATACCTAAATTTATCCAGCGCATTCAAACGTTCTCCACCCGTGCTCGGAAATTGCATGTAGTGCAATCCCGTTGTTTTAACTAGCTGGGTTGGTTCCCGATCATGTTAAGAGCAACAGGTCCTGCCCTTACCGCGAGGTGAAAATCAAAACCTAATATTTTAAGCTTGGACATATGTAATCACGACGTCGGATGAAATACATCAGACTTTTCTTAATAATTTCTCCATTAATGGAGTCCCTTCACCGGCATCCAAGTCACGTTAATTATGTGAATGCCAGCTTTTCAATATGTTGAAAACAAAAATGTCTACCTTTATAATTGGCATTTGCAATTAATCTACGATGTATGCTACAATTCTTTTACAATAATGTTAAAATAATAATTTTAAAGAATTTTTTGTATTAAATTTTGATCAAAATAATTTTTAAAATATTAAATTCATTTTAAAATGAATATAGTATATAAGAAGTTAATTAAAATATATGTTATAATCAATTAATCAGTACAAAACAAATTCTATTACTTTGAGAAAAATTGAAGTAAATTTAATCATGATATTCTAAGCAATTTCTAAATTATTAATTATTGCATTTATAAATAATATTGTTTTAAGGGATGCTCCTATGAATTTAGAATAATATTTTGTTGCATATAATTTCTGAATACCCATAAAATGTTGCAATTCTAGAGTTCACTTTATATGGGTAGGGATATTCTGATAAATATTTTTAATGAATCTAACATATACTTAAAATAAAACATCATTATAAAGTTAAAATTTATTTAATCTAACATATACTTAAAATAACATATTTAAAATATTTATCAGCTTTATTTAGTATTAGATTATCGAGATAGATACTGATCATTCAAAATTGATGATATTTATCAACTTGCAAATAAATTTTATCTTTAATATTTCATGAATATAAAAACACTACACTTAAAAGTTCACTTAGAATATTTTAAAATAAAGTTTTTTTAGAGTCTCTCCATCATTTTTTATTTTTGTCAAATATTAACTAAGACAAAAAAATTTGATTATATATCATCATATTGAAAATACTTAGATTATAATTTTAAATTTTAAATATAAGAAGTAATATTTTATTTTAAATCTTTAATTTTTTAGCATCTGATCAAAATTTAAAAGTAAAAAAAATTAATAATATTAGAATTTTTCGATTCATAAAAATTACTCTAGTTCATTGATTATTATTATTATTATTATTATTATTATTATTATTATTTGTTTATTCTACTGATGAGCTCCTTGTGAAAACCGTTTGCTCTGAGGTAAGGTTGAACAGATCGGTTTCATGTAGACTGATAGCATAAAATAAAATAAATTATGAGATTTGTATTGAGAGACACACGTAGCCATCCTTCATTGATATCTATATATATTTTCTTTAACATTAATCTAGAAAATAAGCTTTGTTAATTACCACATGAAACTATCCAAGTCAGTCGCCATGAAAACTTCAATTTTGTAATAAGATTTTTTTTAAAATTTTAGTGCTCATTTAATGTTTAAATTAAGTTGCTCATAAAATTTAGGTTTTATTAGGTGGCTAACAAAATCTCCATAGTATGACTTTTTAATTAACTCATCATGATTCAAATTAAGTTGCTCATTTAATGTTTAAGCTCAATTGGCCGATAAGCTACTCGTTTAAATGTTCAATAATCATTAAATGAATTAAGTTCGAGTCGAGCTCAAATTAAGACTAAATAAGAAGAAATTTATATGAATTGAGCTTGAACACTACCCCAAAAGCTCAAATTGAGTTAATCTTTTGCACAGCTCGGCCCAATTCGTTCGTAGTTCTACTCATATAATCTATATCATAATCGTCCTAGAATAAGTAGGGCTGAGAAATTAGCCCGAAGATCGTGGCTCGCTCGAAAGTTGACTCGAATTTGGGCTCGAATCGAGATCGACTCAAAGCAACGCATGATTTTCGGGAAATGTGACTCAATTTATTTCGAGCCGACTTAGCCGAACGTGGCTCCGTGGCTCATGGATCAGCGAATGGCGGGCTCGCTGACCACCCCGACGGGCAACGAAACGGTCGTGTCAATTTAATTGGCAGGCGAGATTAATTCCCTAACGAACACGAGCGAAACGAGGAGGCTCGTTTGCATTCCGAGCGCAGCTTCGTTTGCATTCGAGCCGGTTCTTTTGGATTTCAAACTCGATTTCGAGCTCATTTCACGGTCGGATCGAGCTCGAGCTCATCGATCCGATCGACTCGACTCGAAACTTTCGAGCCAATACTCGCTCGAGAATTCGATTTTTGAGATTCGACTATGGCTCGGCTCAAAATCAGCTCGAATACACCCCTAAGAATAAGCCCTGAAGGACCCAATCCAAAATAATAGTTTACGGCAAAAGAAAGAATCAAAGTAAAATAGTTTATGGCAAAAGAAAGATTCAAACTAAAATAGTTTGGAGAAATATGAGAAAAACCAATTGCCAGCTTCAGCTGGAAAAGCTGCCATGTTGAGCATTGGAATCCAATAAGCACAAAAATAATTGTCTCAATAAATCTATTTATTTCAATAATATAGATGCTTTGAATGTGATGTAAATCAATTGCCTCGATAATTCGATAACCGGCCATTTAAAATTTAAAATAAAGATCTCTTGAATGAAGTTTCAATTTAAAACTTTATGAAAATATACTTTGATATCTATGGACAATAAAATTTGGAATAATTTCAAATAATAATATAATATTTGACATAAATCTAAGTCTAAATTTTAATAATATAATATTATGTGATGCTCAGTCAATACACAGTTATTATATATTAATTGTAAAATATTATGTATTGATATTATATTAATTGTATAATAATACACAATATTTATATACACTATAATACATATTACTTTATAATCAATACATAATATTTCTAAACTAATACATAATAATTGTGTATTAATTAAGCAGTATTTGACATAATATTATTAAAATCCAGATGCAACTTTTCTATATCTGGACTCTGTATATAATAATATTTTAAAAATTAAATAAATTATTTTTATTATATCTTAATAAATATTATTGAGTATTAAAAATAATTTTTAATTTTTATTTAATCTAATAAAAATTATTTTGCAAACAGTTCATCTTAGAAGGGAACTAAAAGCTCCTACCCGCTCATCAGCCAAGTACACCTGAGAGTGGAAATTGGAGATTTTTGTTTGGCTAACTACAGATTGATGCAAGGTAGAAATTTTTGCAGAGCGTGGGCCTCTATTTTGTCAAATTGCCGTAACAGGCTTCCACATCTTAATAATTGCAGCACACACCTAAATATTAAAGCGTTATTTTCAAAACTATAGCTCAGGAGACTCCCAGATTCCTCTCGCTACTCAACTTCTCAACTTCTTCTGACTTATGAGGGGCTATTTGATAATGAATATAATAAATTTTAAATACTTTATAATTATTTGATTATATATAAAATAAATACATAAAAATTATATTTTTTATTTGATTGAATATATATAAAATAAAGTAAATATTTGTATTCTGAATATTATTATATGTAAAGTAATTATAAGATTTTTTTTCATTAATTTACTTATTAAATTAATAAATTAAATATATATTAAAATATAAATAAATTATAAATAAAAATTTACTACTTAGTTAAAAAAAGAATTACGATATATTTATTTTTAAATTAAAAACTTCTTTATGATTTATATATTAGAGACATATCAGAATAGAAATAAATTCAATCTTCTAGCTCAATATGTAATCTTAAGTGGAGTTCAAAGCCAAGTTACTTAAAACTAATCAAGTTAAGCTACGATTTTTATATGACATATTGTATAAATGTTTATTTAAAACTTGATATGACATTCAAAATTCCCTAGTCAAAGCATGAATCTTAAGCAAAGGCCGATCCCAAATCAATCGGTCGAATCAAGCGCCATCGTCGAAAAGCAACATAAATTAAACCTCGGATCATCAAATATAGAGTATTTATAGTCAAATCGAAATCGACGGAATCTAACAACCCTAAGATCTCACGACCTCATTTGAGCATCCAAATGTTAAATACATCAAATGATCAAGGAATGGTCGAGCCGTCCAGATGGGAGGAGTGGTTTGGATTTTCCATATATTTACACTCTTCCAAATCTATAAATACCCCCTACTCCATATGAGGGGAGACTTTTGGAGGCCAAGTGAAGAAGGAGAGGAGCCAAGCAAGAAGGAGAGAGCTCAAGAAGATCGAAGATCCCCAGATCCGCCGACGATTGTCAACCACGCCGTCGGCCATGAATCCTCGCCATTGTCAATCACTGTCGTTCACATTTTACGCGAGTTGTTCCCTATTTTGCAAATTGTTCACTCTTTGAAGTTCACCGCGGTCCACCATCACCACCGCCAAAAGTATTACAACCGGCCGTTGTTACATAGTTGTTCCTTTCTTGTATACCATCTTGTAATCCCGTTATCGGAAGATTCTCTTGAGGCATATATAGTGGAACATTTTTCTTTGGGCCAGCCCCGTGGTTTTCCTCTTTTGAGATTTTCCATGTTAAAATTTCGGAGTTCTCTCGCTTCTTTAAATACCTGTGTGTCTTTGGACTAATCAACAAAGCTAAAGTAAACTTTCACTCTCATCGGTCTTAGACGCATAGCAGTTTGGTGCTGGGAAGAGACTCCCAATCATACTTTTGAACACACATGACCAATAGGCAATCTTCGTAACCGGAGCCTCTCGCTAACTCCCGTCACTCACTCGAAACCAATCCTTGAATCGGGGCGTCAAGCTTCCACTTCAATGGGCATGACCACATTGGCGAAGGACAGAATCTCTTTAGAAGAATGTATCGCGTGGAAGAGTCTCAAATGAGATGATCCGACGAGGAAGACAACAACCTCCATCACGGCAAACACACCCCAAGATCGATTATTACCTACGGACAATATCTTTCTCTTAGGGCAGTTCCACCATCTCCAAACCGTGATCTTGAACTTCTTGACCATTCCATCCATCAGCGTGCTGTATCATTTATTGCGGTAGCACGGCGTTCTCACCCATTGACCTACTTCATGTTATACATGCAATTACAACGTGCGAAGAACTTCATCACAAAGACGGAATCATATCTTCTCACCTTATCGAGAGTCTTCCCCTTTGGTATTCTTCAACATCCCATCCCGTAGGGTTTAAGCTTCAAGCATTGACCCTTATGATGGAGTTCGACCCGAACACATCGACCATTACAGACCATCATGCATATCCAAAGCTCGACATGTTGCTTTGTCGGTCTTCCCTATTACTCTCGGGACAAGCCGCGCAGTTCTCTCTTCCACGGGATCTATACATACCTTTGATGAACTCGCCAAAATCTTGTGGAACGTTCATTGCAAATCAAGGATCATTAAAGATTCCTCATCTCTCCATTCGTCAAAATGGGGCGAATCCCAGGAATACTTCCGAGGTTCTCCTTAGAAGCTCCAAATACCAGGTAGACCACACTATTAAGAGGAGTTTTCCTTGGAGGACTCGTCAGGCCTTTTACTTTTCTAATACGGTCCATCGTATCACTTAGTTCATCGTGTGGAAGCACAAATCTCTGATGAGGCTATTACGCCCATCATGAATAATTTGAGCAATCCACAGAAAACATAAAAGCAGAAATGCGTCCAACACTCCTATCAAAAGCAACAAGGCGTGTGATCTCCCTCCGACCCCATATCAACGGTGAACCGACTTGAAAAGAAATACATGCCGTGACACATCTCGTGTTAATCTCCCAATGGCCATTCGAGAGGAAGAAAATATCAAGTGGCGCATCCAGAAACCAAATTCGTCGGGAATCAAGCACTTCCATCAAGTCGCGGACATACTCGAGGAACAACTCAAAGAAGAAATTGAGAGGCTCATTCGAGGATATCTACGTCGATTTGTGAAGGATCAATCGACACAAACAAACATGCGGGGGGCAAAGGACAATCATCACGAAACAACAAAACAATCATCAAACGGTTGGAGATTGAAACAATTGCGGGGACCAATACTATCTAATCAAGTTCTGTTGCTATCTCAAGAGCCGAAGTTAAAGAGGTCTCGTCGATCATTCCATCACTTTTACCGACTGACTTAGAAGGAGTACATGTTCCTCATCAAGATCCACTTGTCATCAGGATCGGTGACCCATCTTATAATGTTAAAAGGATTTTAGTTGATAGTGGGAGTTCACGATGTCCTATTTTACTCCACGTTTACGAGCATGGGCCTCGTTAGGGAAAAGCTCCAACTTCTTTGCGGGACCTGCGGGTTTGACAAGCCTTGCAGTAGAAGGGACGATCACTCTTCCTGTTGTTCTCGGAGAATTCCGCAAATGACTCATTCAATCCAATTTATGGTGGTCAAGTCGGTTCGACTATAACGCTATATTTGGAAGGCCCCTCCAGTCAATCTTTGGTGCAATCACTTCAATATCTCATCTTAAGATGAAATTTCCAACCCCTGTTGGAGTTGGAGTAGTCTGTGGAAATCAACAAGTGGCACAATCATGTTACCTCAGACAAGCTCAGCCACGCCCTTCCGTGACCTTTAGCATTGAAGATTCTAATTTTCGGGATGAAGGAGCACCCCACAAAGTATCACCTGTAGAAGACTTACTCTCCATTACATTATCGGATGACCAACCACTACGAGCAGTGCAAGTAGGATCCCTGCTTTCAAAGGAACAAAGAGAAAATTACGTAGATTTCCTGCGTAGAAATCAAGACATCTTCGCATGGAGTCCGACTGATATGCCAGGGGTTGACCCCAGTGTGATCATGCACTCCCTCAAGATTAATCCAACATCCAAACCGATCATCCAGAAGAAGCGGAGTTTTGCACCCGATCGCCTCCAGGCTATTGAGCATGAAGTTAACAAGCTCCTTGAAGCGGGATTCATACGAGAAGTATATTACCCTATATGGCTAGCAAATGTTGTCATGGTTAAGAAAACAAATGGAACATGGAGGATGTGTATTGACACTAACCTTAACAAGGCTTGTCCAAAAGATAGCTTCCCCTTCCCGAATTGACCAATTGGTCGCCACGTCGGCCATCAAATGCTCGGTTTCACGGGCGCTTACTCGGTTATAACCAAATAAGAATGGACCATATGGATGAAGAAGCCACAACATTTCAAACATATAAAGGTTTATCAGCTACCAAGTTATGCCATTCGGGTTAAAAATCGGTGCTATCGGCGTCTTATGAATATGGTTTTCAAAGGCTATTACGATGGAAGTATCGTGGATGACATGTTGGTAAAAGCACGGAAGAATCACAACATATCTCGACTTAAAGCGTGCTTCAATCTTCTTGGCTATAACATACGGCTCAACCCCACCAAATGTGCCTTTGGGTTACATCGGAAAATTTCTTGGGTTTATGGTAACCCATGGTAGAAACCAACCGAGAAAATTAAGGCTCGAGATATGACCCCTCAAAGAATATCAAGGAAGTTCGTCTAAATGGGGGATCGGCCTATCTCGTTTCTTAGCTCGTTAGGGACAAATACTTGCCATTCTTGAATATTAAAAGGAGCAAAAAATAATAATTTTCAATGGGTAATGTCAATCGCTTTTGAACAACTAAGAGAGTACTTAGCATCTCCCCTTTATGCCTAAGCCTATTCAAGGAGAAATATTATATATCTGCGACTTCTCCCACGCAATGCTTAGTCTTGATACGTGAAGTAAACAGATACAACGACCAATTTACTACGTCGAAAAATACTTTCAGATATAAAGTCGTTATCCACTGTGATGATGGCATTAGTTTTTTTTCAAAAAAAGGCCCATACTTTCAAGCTCATACTATCTTGTTTACACTAATCTACCATTAAGAGCTATCCTACGTAAACCGGAAGCATCCGATTAATTAAGTGGTCTGGAAATTTGACATTAAGTTTCTACCTCGACGACATAAAGTCTCAAATACCGACTTCATATGGAATGCACCGCCAACTCAAATGATATGTCTATCACACGCCCTTTATTTCCTCAATGGACTCTATGTTGATGGAGCTCGTGGAAATCCGGTCGAGTCGGAGTTTTACTTATTTCCCCAGAGAATACCTTAGAGTACTTCGCTTTAAAATTTTCTCATGACTAACAATATGGTCAATACGAGGCCCTCATCGTAGAGACTGCCATCGACCGCGCAAGACTTAACGATCCATATTGACTCTCAGCTTGTCGCCTCTCAAGTCGAGGGTGACTACGATACCATAACCCTAGTTGGCACTGCACGACTTGGTGAAGTCTCCTCGCCCATCTTAAGGCACATCAAATCACTCACATACCCGGGAGAAAAATACAAGATGCCCTAAGCTTGCTATGTCCGCTACCGAGATCTATTCAAGAGAAAGCATATTGAGGAAATATATTTCCCCAGTATTCAAGGACCGTGAGTAATACAAACGATTGATGAGGTGAAGGAACCCTCATGGATGGACCCCATCATGTCTTTCCCGCAAGAAGGAAGTCTCCAGAAGACGCCACTCTCAAGACAAGTCGCAAACTTTGTTGTTATTGGAGGTGAACTATATAAACGAACTTTCTCTGGGCCATACCTCAAGTGTCTTCCACCATCAGAAGCTGACTATGCGCTAAGAGAGGTCCACTCGGGAATATGTGGAGAACACCTAGGAGGAAGGGCACCCCTTAAAATTATAAGGCAATGATTCTATTGGCCTACTGGTGAAACAAGATGCCCCGAGTTCACCAAAAAATGTGCTAGTTGTCGGCCAGATTCAAACCTTCCTCACACGCACACGAGCTCTCATCTCTTCAAAGCCCGTGGCCTTTTGCCTGGGGAATTGATATAATGGGACCTTTTCCACAAAGATCGTGACAAAGAAAGTTCATCATTCTAGCCGACTACTTCACTAAATGGGTGGAAGCCGAACCACTCGCCAAAATCACTGAGGCAAATGCTAAACAATTTGTATGGAAAAATATAGTGTGTCAATTCGATCTTCCTGTAAAGATCATCACTGACAACGGGACTCAATTTACTGGAAAAGTCTTTACGTCCTTTTGCAAAGATCTTCACATTCAACGTGATATGGCACATCCACAAACCAACTAATGCACGTGCCAATAGACTATACTCAAAGGATTAAAACACATCTTGAGAAGGCCGTGGGCAATGGATTGATGAGCTTTCCAATGTTCTCTGGGCTTAAGACTACATCACGACCCCAACCGGTGAGACGCCATATAACTTGTGTTTGATGAAGCTATCATACCGTGGATATGGGGTTCCAAGTCCAAGAGTCCAATTTTTCGATCATGGTAGCAATGAAGAAAAACTTGAGACCTGACCTACTCCCTGACATGGCCCTACTTGACCGCTTCCTATCACCCAAAGGGTAGCTCGCCACTTCAATGTAAGAGTAAAACCTCGTCCAATATCTATATGGTGACTTGGTTCTACTAAGTCTCAAGGCAGTAAAAGGCCCTCAGCGCAATAAACTCTCACCTCTCTAGGATGGTCCATATGTGGTTATAATAGCCGGGAACATTCAAGCTCAAGGATCTAGAAGGAAAAACTCGCCTCGAACTTGGAATGCTAAGAATCTCAAAATATTATCGAACTATTGTATAATATTTGCAACTTTAGTTTATCCCGCCTATCACTTCATCCTCAGATACCGACCCCACTTAATGGGATAGAGACTTGTTGTCATTGCCGTTGTTGTTATTGTTGTTGCTTTCATTTTCTCTTGAAGCTCATATCTGTCTTATGATTGTATCATCGAACTTATCAAAGTAAGTGAATTTGTAGCTTTGTTCTAACCATGTTTTTCTCTTTTTTTCCTTTTTCCCCACTTGAGAAATATACTCACTAATGCTATATCTCAATCGAACATGATCAATCCCAAGGGGACTTGATCGAACCTCTTCCATACGTTAATGTCATCGAGCAAAACTTCGACAAATAACCTAAGAAAGGTTAAGAGGTCCTTGGTGGACTTCCCACCACCTCTTCCATACGGGTTAACATCATCGAAACACTCGATGAACAACCTTGGATAGGTCAAAATTCCAGTGGATCCAATTACACAATGACGCCAAATGATATTCACCAATCACCCATGGGTAAGAACAAGATAAGAGTGTATAAAAGAATATACATGATATATCATCAACAAAGATTAATACGATACTATAAAAGAGAATCAAGATCCCCGATACATGCTAATAACATTACATGAACAAACAACAAAGAAAAGACATCTACGACACTACATGATATCAACATCCTCCTCACTACTTGGGAGATCCTCCCCGAGCCCACTCATAACTCCTTCATCTTCAATCAAGGAAGGATCTTCGATGCTTGGCTAGAGATATATCCTCAATTCTAGCTCCGCGATGTACCACCTTTTCGTGAACCCTGATGAAACCCTCCTCTAAGCATTGGCGCCCAAGTCCTTCACTTCAACATCAAGTATATGATTACGAAGCTTCCCGAACATAGTCTTGATTGTACCACGATAAGCTGTGGAGTTCTTGAAGTCCTCCACCTTCAAGGAGATTTCATTTGCTTCCGCTTTTAACACTGTACGCTCTTTCTCCAAAAGACGATCTTGTAATGCTTTCTTCTCCACCGCAAGTACCTTGAGCCTCTTTTCCATCTGGCGAGCCTCTATCCTTACCTCAATTAGCTCATCACGGGTGCGCTCCACCTCTTGACAAAGAGAAAGAGAAGTCGACATGTTCGCTAGCTCACCCCTACACCCGGTGATCCTCCAAAGACGCCACTTTTTGGCCTTAGCATTCATCTTTCGCTCACACTTTGCAGATACTTTACCTTCACAAATTCTCCACTCATCTAAGGCAACACCTGGGATGAGCCATCAATCCTAACGATTGAGTTACCTAAAAGAAAAAAATCGACCAATGTTACATAAGGAATGAGGGAAAAGAAGAAAGGAAGAAAGAAGTAAAAATAATATACCAATTCATCCTCACGCCCCGGAGCATATGATTTAATACCTCTTCGAATTTGCGGCTGAAAACGAACTCCCCATCGTGAGTTAAAGCTTAAACCCTCGTAAGCCAATTGGGGCAAGCATCTTCTCCGCAGATATATGACGTGGTCCTTTCAAAGACAAGTCTTCTTTTTCCGCATGATGAATCATTGTTATACGCGACGCTTCGAGAACCCATGAGTATGACAATTACCTCATCACACAACCTTCAACTAAGAGCGTGAGATCTTCCTGGCTGGATGGAAAGACCAACCTTGAATATCCTATCTTCAATTGTATATTTGCCAATATGACGTAACTTATATTGCAAGCTTCCTACGTCAGGAATATTAAGAGTTGCTAAGATATCATTCTCGCAATGGATCTGGAAGATCATTCAATCTCCCCATCTCGTGAAGTCCCCACTCATTCTTCACAAAAAAGAATCCTGGACCAATTTCTAGATGGATCCCGTGTAAAATTCTATCCAATTCTTTATAGTCCGATAAGAAACACGCCCCCGAGCATCACATGTGACTCACATTCGCACAAGTATTCGATGTTCAAAGTAACACCACGCCTTCAAGAAGGTAGTCAAACCAACGATGACCATTAAAGCTCAAACGAATTGCGACAAAGCTACGCCACGCTTTTGAAGATCTCAATCAACTGGAGCCAAAGGGAATCGCACCCGCACTAAGAGTCATCTCGAAATAGTAAAGTACCGCGAGGTGAACTGCTCTGACTTTTGGCAACAATAGCTACCACTCATTTGGGAAGAAAAATTTTCTGCGAACACCATTAAGCTATCGATGTGACTGGATGATGGATCCATAGTCGCCACACTATGAGTTTTCTTCTGGCCATCACCCTGTAAGAATACATAATGAATAAAGAGGGAGAAATAATAATAATAAATAAAAAATAAAAAATAAATCAAAGAATTTTGTGAAACAGCTCACTCACCTCAATATGCGGGCGCATCTTCTTATTTTGACCCTCTCGCCACAGTTTGGGATAAAATTCTTCTCCTACGAACTGACGAAAGAAACACATACATATGAAGGGGAGGGGAAAGAAAAGAAGAAGGGATACATATAGAGAGAGAAAGAGAGAAGCTATCCCCCTCTAATAAGGCTATGAAATTACCCAAACTTTCGAGTCGTATGGACGATGGCTCTAACGTGTGCTCCCTCATCTTGGCGCTTTCAACTCACGAACTCCCATCCAAGTTGAAAGAAAGCTAATTTTCTACAAAACGTAGGAACCGCGAGCTTTGATCGCCTCTAACGGACGGTCGACGAGGCTTGATACCTCGAGGAAAACCGGAACAACGACGATACCGTGGACCTTGATCGCCTCTAACCCGGACGGTCGAGGCGAGAACCGAACACACGATGGCCTTGATCGCCTTAACCCGGACAAGCACGAGCCGGAACCGAACTACGACTATCTGCGCATCACCTCCAAATAATCCTAACTCAAGAAGAAAAGGAAATAAGAAAAATGTACATTTCCCTCTTACCCTAGGGGGGTTTTTATAGACCCCCATAGGGGTAAAAGGGTAAAAAACCCCAAAAGGACCTTCAAAACCCGCCAAAGCCCGAACAGCTCCCGGTTGGGCCAGCAGTGCTTGGGCGCGGCGTACAGCGCGCAGCAGCTGCGCCAGACGCCGCTTCGCTCGGCCCTCCGCTTCGTCTGACCGCCAGCCCCGACTCATCGGTCTGGCATGTGACCGAGCTGGACTGCTCACATTGTTCATGGCCATGGGCGTGGTTCATGACGCTGGCCGACGCATCTGCCCGCCACGGGTTCAAGGCCAGAACGCGTGCTGCGTGGTTCATGACGCTGAATGACGCGGCTGCCCGCCAGAAGCTCAAGGCTGACGTGGGTTCAACGTATTCATGGGCGCGAATGACGCTGATATAGCCGCGGTGGCGATGTGGCACGCGGCCGCATTGACCTCGAACCCCGGTGGCTCACCGCTATGGAGGTATACTTTCAGAGGCAAGGCCTATGCCACCCAAGGCCAGCGCTTTGGTTCTCACTCATGGGTCCCCTGGAACGCCGAAAACTTCCGTAAGTGTCCAACAGTCCATAACCTCAAAATATCACGCCTGCGACCTTACATCTACTTCCATAATCAGAATATTGTACTTTTATGAAACTTTATTCTCCCAAAATGTATGATTCTTGGACCGCAAGTTTCATTAAAGAATTTGTTGTTTTCAAGTATTTGGTGCATATATTTTTGAATGATCAAGATGATGTCATCCAAAAATAGGGCAACCGATATGACATTCAAAATTCCCTACAAAGCATGAATCTTAAGGGCAAAGGCAAGTCGATCCCAAGTCGAAATCACCAAGATCAAGCACCAAACATCACAAAACTTTGGAACATAAATTAAACCGAATGATCATCAAATATAGAGTATTTATAGTCAAATCGAGCTCTCGACGCAAGCTAACAACCCTAAGATCTCACAAGACCTCATTTGAGCATCCAAATGTTCAAATACATCAAATGATCAAAAGGAATCGTCCAGAACCGTCCGATGGGGAGGAGTGGTTTGGATTTTCCATATATTTACAAGACTGCCACTCTTCCAAATCTATAAATACCCTCCCCATACTCCATATGAAGAAAAAAACTTTTTGGAGGCCAAGTGAAGAAGGAGAGGAGCCCAAGCAAGAAGGAGGAGAGAGCTCTGAAGATCGAAGATCCCCCGAGCAAGATCGCACACCGCCTCTGCCAACCACCACCGTCTACCGCCGCCATCGACCTCGCCATTGTCAATCACCTAATCGTTCCTTACATTTCGCGTTGTTCTATATTTAAATTGTTCCCCGCTTTTCCACCAAGTTCCTACACGCCACCATCACCGCCACCAAAGAACTATTACAACCTGACCGTTACATTGTTGTTCCTTTCTTGTATACCATCTTGTAATCCCGCACGGAAGATTCAGACTTCGAGGCATATATATAGTGGAACATTTTTTTGCGGGCCCCTGGTTTTTTTTCTCTTCGAGGTTTTCCACGTTAAAATTTCTGGAGTTCTCTCGCTCATTCTTTAAATACCTGTGTGTGTGCTGGACTAATCAACAAAGCTAAGGCGTAAACTTTCACTCTACCGCTACTGGTCTTCCGGCACGCAACAAAACTCAATTGCAATGGACAGTGAATCACAAGTGTGCACCACAGAGGTTTCCAAATCTCATATGATCATTTTTCAAAAAATAATAATAATAATAATAAAATCTATATGACATAGCAAATAAAGAAAAAAACATATAATGTTAAAGTTCCTTATAGTGAAACCTAATGCGTGGCGAAGTCATTGACATTTTGTCAAATACCTAATTTCTAGATTCATAAAACTTATCGTTTATTATCATAAGAATTGGAGTTTGATACATTGTTAAGCTTCATTTGTGTCCTATTAAGTGTCAAATTCTCATTTAATTCAAATAAAATGAAAGAGTTGCAATCTCAAGATATCAAATTTTAATTTAACCAACTCCTCAGATAATGTTAAGCTTCATTTGATACAACAGTTATTTGATCGGTGAAAACACTTGTCGATAAAATGTGGTGAAAAATTGTTCTTAATCTATGCTTTTTTGAACCAACAATTGTATAGTTATTTCTTTTTCATAAACTAATTTTTTCAACGGTTTGTTAAAAGGAAAAGAAGAAAAAGCCTAAAAATAACAACAAATAAATTATAACAAGATAGGGAATCATGTTCTATAACTAGATAAGCATTAATTATAACATATATCATTTATCTATAGTGTTTTAGATGACTGAAAAAAAATTTATCGAACTTCAACAGAAGCAATTAACTCATTATTAGGACAGGCCTCCTCATGAGGCAACCACAGAAACACCATAGACAGCAGTAAAAAAACACAAAAGGTTTCAAAATAAAAAAAAAACAATTATGAAACTAGCTAACAGTGGGAAATTGTATGATCAAACATCCTAAAAATAACGTATACAACAACAACAATAACAACGAGCCTTTATCCCACTATGCAGGGTCAGCTGCATGATCCTTCTTCTCCATTATGTCCTACTAGGTGTCAAATTCTCGTTTAATTCAAATAAAATAAGATAATTTTTAGGCTACCTAAAAATAATGTATCAACCATCAAATTTTATTATATTCATCATGCAATGCTATGTCATATCAATGATAAAGACTACATCCTACAGTAAGTAACAATTCTTTGCAATTCTATGCCAAATGCCAGAATTTACAAGTAAGCTGCATGGCATTCACCATCTTCATACTAGTTTCCTTCCACTCATCTACCACCTCACTCTTTCCGAGTAAGGACTTGACTACCTCCCTTCCTCATGAACTCATTCAGTTGGGTAGGGTTTTCAGTACCTAATGGCACCTCATCTCTTTTAAACTAGCACCAAATAGTGGGAAAAAGCTAGAGGCAGCGGTGGCAGTGATGGTGGTGGTGCTATAGTTTTCACAAGCATCACATGAAAAAGACTGAAAAGCGGAATAATATACCCTGTGTCAGTGTTTCACACATATCTCATTCATTCCCAGGCCGAATTGGATGAAATAGGCATTGTTAGAAAGCCAAAGAATTTCTCTACAATTTTCATGTTGATCAGTTTTCCAAATTACCTATGGATTCGCTTCAGTTCTCGCAAACACCGTATGAAAAAAATCTGAAATTCAGAAAAAAAATATATATATATCCTATGCCGATTTTTTGGGCATATCTCACTCGTTTCTTATCTGAATTGGATGAAATAGGCATATCGTTGGAAAGCTGATGAACTTCTCTACAACTTTCATGTTGATCAATATTGGTAATTACTAATGAATTCGCTACAATTCTCGCAAACACCATATGAAAAAAATCTGAAATTCAGAAAAAATATACCCTGCGCCAGTTTTTGCACATATCTCACACGTTTCTTATCCGAATTGGATGAAATAGGCATCGTTAGAAAGCTAACGAACTTTACAACTCTGATCACTTTTGATAATTACCTACAATAATTACCTAAAGAGTTGCATGAATCAAATAAAGAGATAAAGTTATAAAATTGGATCAAACAAAATGAACATTGCAATTCTGTAATACAAATCAAAGAGGAAAAAAATGGCAGCTTTGCACAAATGGAATTAGATACAGCTTAAAATCATCTAAGCAAAAATGCATAATGACCAAAGTAAAGAATCAAATTCTTCAAAAGATTGTAGTAGAAAAAACTAGTTAACTAATCAACAACCAAAAGAAACAGATATAGAAAATGTAAATGGATTGATCTCAAATTGACCAATAACCAAACAATCACATAATTTGATCCCATATGATCTTTGTCATGAAATGATACTATTAAAAGCTTGCATATATTAATGATCTTAACCTAACTTGGAAGTAGAAGCAAGCATTACAAAAAATTTTAACATTTAATTTCCTTATAACATGACTAATGTTCAGTCTATATAAAGTCCTCTGAATTCCATAACTAAGATTCTTCAACTAATAAAAAATTAATAACTTGAATCAAATTCTCATTGGAAAAGACTTGAGCCTTCATCATCCTTTGTACGATTCTCTTTTCTATATTTCTCCTACTAACATCCTACCCTATTGCTGAAGTTCTTACTTAACCGGTCTCCTAGATCTACGCATCATACCAATTTGATATCAGATCCATTACCACGAATTCCATTGCAGCTTCAACCTGGGCACAATCCCAAGATCCATCCTACTCATCCTACAAACAACCAGCTTTCTGATGCACCAACAATTTAGAGTTAGATGCCTCTCCAATCAAAGCATTATAAAATAGTGCGAATGAACAACTCATAACAAGAACAAGAAAGACAAAAGGAGCATATTCAGCGATGAATGGAGGATCAGAATACGAAAGCAAGATACACAAGAAGCAGCATACAAATCTTTCGCGGATCACTGTCCATTATGATCAGATTACGCAAGTATTATGTAAAGGCCGATGAGATCGACTTCAGCAACGAGTTGGACTCCCCTCCCTACCTCTTCTTGCACCTATCCTTGATCCTTTCGTTACCTCACGCCGTCGCACCTCTCGCAATCTGCAGGCGATCCCACCTCTCGTTCAATCCCAGAGTTCCTGCAGCTCAGATCTCGCATTCGTGGGTTCTTTGTGTGACGGTTATCGCGGGAGACGAAAGGGCATACGGGCGCTTCAACCTGTGATTTCTAATTTCGTTGGATTCGGAGGTATTTAATTTACGGAGAATAGCTTATGGAACAATTTTAAATATCGTAAACCTTTACACGGTATTTAATTTACCGCACATCAAATACCGTAAAAATTAAATTGTATGTATTTAAATTACATTATACTCCTTTTACTTCCAACTAAACAACCCCTGGATGATAAGATATTAGAAAATAAAGGAGAAAACGAACTGCACTATCATTTATCTGAGAAAAATATTACGTGTAACATTTAAACATTAATTTATGTTTTTACTTCAATATGAACATGAAAGCAAATAAATATTTCAAATATGTACCCTGCGCCAGTTTTTGCACATATCTCATTCGTTTCTTATCCGAATTGGATGAAATAGACATCGTTAGAAAGCTAACGAACTTCTCTACAACTTTCATGCTGATCACTTTTGATAATTACCTATAATAATTACCTAAAGAGTTACATGAATCAAATAAAGAGATAAAGTTATAAAATTGGATCAAATAAAATGAACATTGCAATTCTGTAATACAAATGAAAGAGGAAAGAGGAAAAAAATGGCAGCTTTACACAAATGGAATTAGATACAGCTTAAAATCATCAGCAAAAATGTATAATGACCAAAGTAAAGAATCAAATTCTACAAAAGATTGTAGTAGAAAAAACTAGTTAACTAATCAACAACCAAAAGAAACAGATATAGAAAATGTAAATGAATTGATCTCAAATTGACCAATAACGAAACAATCACATAATTTGATCCCATAAGATCTTTGTCATGAAATGATACTATTAAAAGCTTGCATATATTAATGATCTTAACCTAACTTGGAAGTAGAAGCAAGCATTACAAAAAATTTTAACATTTAATTTCCTTATAACATGACTAATGTTCAGTCTATATAAAGTCCTCTGAATTCCATAACTAAGATTCTTCAACTAATAAAAAAAATAACTTGAATCAAATTCTCATTGGAAAAGACTTGAGCCTTCATCATCCTTTGTACGATTCTCTTTTCTATATTTCTCCTACTAACATCCTACCCTATTGCTGAAGTTCTTACTTAACCGGTCTCCTAGATCTACGCATCATACCAATTTGATATCAGATCCATTACCACGAATTCCATTGCAGCTTCAACCTGGGCACAATCCCAAGATCCATCCTACTCATCCTACAAACAACCAGCTTTCTGATGCACCAACAATTTAGAGTTAGATGCCTCTCCAATCAAAGCATTATAAAATAGTGCGAATGAACAACTCATAACAAGAACAAGAAAGACAAAAGGAGCATATTCAGCGATGAATGGAGGATCAGAATACGAAAGCAAGATACACAAGAAGCATACAAATCTTTCGCGGATCACTGTCCATTATGATCAGATTACGCAAGTATTATGTAAAGGCCGATGAGATCGACTTCAGCAACGAGTTGGACTCCCTCCGCTACCTCTTCTTGCACCTATCCTTGATCCTTTCGTTACCTCACGCCGTCGCACCTCTCGAAATCTGCAGGCGATCCCACCTCTCGTTCAATCCCAGAGTTCCTGCAGCTCAGATCTCGCATTCGTGGGTTCTTTTTGTGTGACGGTTATCGCGGGAGACGAAAGGGCATACGGGCGCTTCAACCTGTGATTTCTAATTTCGTTGGATTCGGAGGTATTTAATTTACGGAGAATAGCTTATGGAACAATTTTAAATATCGTAAACCTTTACACGGTATTTAATTTACCGCACATCAAATACCGCAAAAATTAAATTGTATGTATTTAAATTACATTATACTCCTTTTACTTCCAACTAAACAACCCCTGGATGATAAGATATTAGAAAATAAAGGAGAAAACGAACTGCACTATCATTTATCTGAGAAAAATATTACGCGTAAAATTTAAACATTAATTTATGTTTTTACTTCAATATGAACATGAAAACAAATAAATATTTCAAATATATATATATATACATACATATATATATATATATATATATATATATATATATATATATATATATATATATATATATATATATAATAAAAAATTAAAAAATATTAGTGAAGTTATTTAAAATAAATAAAAATAAAACTTAAAAAATATAATATATGTACTCATTAATTTATGAATACATACTATATTAGTTAAATATTTCATAGATTAAATATATATTAAATATTATTCTAATGATTATAAATATAAATGAATTGTAATTAATAAATTATATATAGAATATAAAGAGTACATTAATATTGTACTCAAAATTATATAATAAATGTTAATAAAATAAGTTTATTTATCAATTAAAATTAAATATAATATCATAAAATATACAAGAAAAGAGTAGGTATGCACGTTACATCTTCTCTATTTATGTATTTAATTAATTAAAAAAAATTGTCAAAGATGGAGAGAAAAGGAGAAAAGGTTAAAAAATGAGAGATTATCGCCTATAACTAGTTCTCTTCTGGAGATTTTTTTTTTAAAATAAGTATCATTAGAAATATAATTAGATAATTAAATATCATTAAAAAAAATTTAGAAATAGGTATAATTAAATAAGTGGGTCATTAGTCCACGAGTGAGCGACGCCGCTCCGCGGTATGTGAGTTTGCCAGCGAGTTCCTTAGTGGGAGACTAGATCTGTAGGATCTATGAGCTAATTTTATGAATTTTACATCAAGGATTGACTTTGAGCTCTTATGTTTCTGCTTTAGTTTTAGATGTTCTATTTGCAAGCTTAAAGCCCTTATCGTCAATTATAGAGATCAACTCTAGAGTCTGTAAGTTTTCATTTAAGTAAATCTAAAACATCTAAGAACAAATAAAAATTGATAGATAAAAATAAATAGATTATTTACAAGTTTTCATTCCAAAAGTGAGTACAAGTATTTACATAAATGGATGATCCAATAATAAAAATAAAATAGATAAGAACAAATGTAGTACGAGACTATCCTACTCGTCATTGGAATTCACACCACTCCCATGTGTGTACTGGTCAGGTGCACGTGATGGACAATCACGCAGCTGATGGTGGCCCTCAAATGCAAGATCTTTGAAAGTCTGCGTCGGATAGTCTTGTGATGGTAAGATAGGTGATTGTGACTCATATGTAGGCTGGTATGTAGAAGGACCTGGATCAACATACATAGATGGACCTAGATCAGCATATGTAGATGGCCCGATGCTCCAATCATGGTGTGGGACATCCTTTATAGGCTTTGATCCATAATGTGTGTCCCCGATATGTACACGCAATCGCAAGTCTCTGCATAGCATCTTATACCTATCGATGACTCCCTATAGCTCATTCTCATCCACACGACCGAAGTACAGCTGGAAGATGTCCTGAGTTGCCAAGATGTGTTCCGACTACACGAAAAACTAGTATGTGAAATTAGCCTCAAGTAACATATTGAATTAAAATGAATACTTATGTTAACACATATATCGCTCTATAGGTTCTCAGGATAGTAAGTGTTGGAGGATGTCGCGACCGATAAATAGAGAGAAGCTGATCCAACGGCACATGCGGTTGATAATCGCCAGCCTGTCCTCATCTTCATCCAAGCCCTTGACGTGGTAATCCCTCCACCTCTCCCAAGCGGCAATGTGCACCTGGTGGTAATCAACCCAGTCGACATCCACTTTGCCTCGACCATCGACCCTTTTGAAATTAGGATCAACTGGTGTTACATCTATTCTGGGTATGAGTCGAGCGACACTCGATCAGGTAAATGTCACTCCACCCTTTTTCAGCTGATCAGAGGGACTCGTGCTAACCATATATCAAAGCCTACTGAGCATGTATGTGTTAGACGTAACGTGATATGCTCAGCATACAGCTCCCAAATCACCTACATTTATTAAAAATTATGTTAAATTAGAATATGCATTATAGATATTTGAATCGATGTATGTACGCAAGTCCCAACTAAGTATGCGCCATCCGACATTTTTATATAATACAAGCGTTCGCCATTGGCATCGATGAACATATATCTCGTTCCATTTTTTGACAGTTTAAACAAACATATAAGCTAGAAATTTGAAAGTGCGAGTAAAATATACCTCAACCTAATCGAGAGATCGGTCGAATATAGCACATGTAGTCGCCTCCCCCCATGAATATGCTCCGTGACCATATATGTAGTAGGTGTAGCCACCATGTTGGCCGATGAACTGGTCTAGTAGATTTCTCTATAGAGGTGGAATAGAACTACTCCTCCTATAGCCAGCATACTGAATGAATCTAGGTCCTCTAGAAGTGGAAGATACTGCAAGTGGACCTCAAAACCTGATGTATCCAACAGTAAGAAACACCTAATAAGAAACATAATGTAGGCACACAGGTGCCTGAAAAACTCCTCAGTGCTCAGATGCGCGTATGACTCTTTGTAAAAAGACCACTTAAGCCACCTCAGTGGCATGCATGTCTGCGCCTGTGCCTAACCCATCCTGAAGGTCGACCTGATGTGTGGACTAATCGATTCATGGTACATCACGTCTAATATAGGGTGTCATCTCAATAACTCATCGCAACAATCTGGCCAGCTAGCCCATCTCTTCCCCTCACAATTGGGCCAATAACAGGTGGCCCATCAACACGTAATCTCAGGATCATCGCCACATCTTGGAGCGTCACAGTCATCTCACCAACAGCTAGGTGGAATGTGTTGGTCTGTGGAGACCATCTCTCAACCAGGTAGTAGCGGAGATAATGATCTAGAATGAAACAAAGTTGGCTAACTGCTTGTAAACTACCGCCTTTAGCCTGATGAATCTTCTGTAAGTGATGGTCACTCCTTCAGCATAAGCAAGTGTGAAGCAGCCTCTAGAATAGTGCTCTACAAAAAAAGAAGATCGATCAGTCATTAACCAAAATAAAAAGTATGCAAGTGTAACATAGAAACATAAATTCAAGATACTTACGATATCAAGGTGGGTCTACGTTGTAGGGAGGCTATGCTAGGGTGGACCTCAGTAGGTGGCTGCTCCAACTGTGGGGTGACCTCCCTAACATGTCCCCGACGTCAACGTCTAACTGGTGGGCGGTGCTCCTCGACCATTGTACCTATTGAAGAAAATAAATGCAGGAGTCAGTGTCAGACAGTTCTAAATTATGAAAAGGAAAACTGTTGCATAAAGTAAGCCAAGAAAATACTTCAACCTACGAGTATAGTCTAAGTAACATGCACTACACATATAGATTGTATCTACGACATACCTTCTACTATTAACATTGTTGGGAAACTTGAAACGTAAAGTAAGGAAAAAATAAGAGTACTGCAACCTACAAGGAAAATCTAAGTAACATGCACTAAACATATACATTTTATGCTAAAGTATCTACAACATACCTTCTACTATTAACATTGTGTGGGCATGATGACTTGTGACTATCTTGCATATACTACAAGTTCTACTTCTTCTTCTATTTTCATCCATTGTATTTTTAAACTCTTGATACGAAACTTCTACAAAAAATGCTATATACCTCTAATATGCACACATAATTCAATCTCATCTAAATACAAAGCAACATACGGCATGACCAATGATATATCATTTTGTTAGCTACAATTACATGCTATTATATCAACCCTCTAAATGATCGACTTTATCGCATCTCCCGAGATATTCACCGGTTTAGGGAAATATCGGCTTCCCTTACACTTATGTGATATCCTTTGGGTGAAAATAGATAAGTTGGCCTCCTGTTGTTGATGCAAGTCTTCTCATGAATAATGTAACTAAGTTGTAATAAATACGAGTAATCGGTAAACCACGAGCCCATTTCAGAATATCGTTAAAACATTCAGATGCATTAGTCGTCATTGTACCATAACGTATTCCACCATCATATACAAGTGACCATTTAACAGGGTCGCGCTCCACAAGCCATTTGTGAGCTTCTTCTTTTACATTTTTAATATCTGACATGAAATGATTCAACTCATGAATATCATCAGTGTTTCCTACCATATACATCTTCTGGCATAAAAATTCAACATCACCAATCTCCAATCTACATATCACCTTTTTAAAATTTTCATGCAGATGGCGCAAGTAGTGTTTGTGAGCGGCCCATGGGAAAACTTCTATATACCCACGTAACAAACTAGCATATTTTTCAGATATTATGCACACATCACATCTAGCAGACACAATAGGCAGCATATCATGTAAGCATATTAAGAACCACAACCAGGAATCAGTCGATTTGGACTCTATAACAGTAAAGGCAAGTGGAAATAATCCATTGTTTCCATCTATTCAACGAATTAATAGCATTACCGGTACTTTAACAAAATGTAGCTAAAAAGCTTGGCGGTAGCTACCCCATTATAATGAAAGGATCAAATGCCCAAAAAAGTCTTTAGGCGATGTATTGTTAGAATCAGATACGTAATAGGTAAAGTAGTACAAACTGATTCCATGTAAAGACTGATAGTCCTGTAAGACTCTTCCCAACTGCCAAAGATTGCTTTTAGTGCCTTATGCCTTGCATTCCAAGCCTTCATGTAGAAAACTTTAACATTGAACTTTGACTCCACTCTACCTATAATCGCCCTAGGTTTCAGATCAATTTGATTCCTGATCACAGGTACAATGAAATAATCTATGAATTTTGAACTACACTACCAATGACCGTCTGAGCTAACTGCATTGATTCATCTATGGTTTTCCCCAACTCCGAATATCTCCAAGCACCCCCTAAGCGTCTGTTGTTGTTACAATGCAAACACCAATTACATGGTCTGGTAAGACTATCATGGTGTAGACATGTAATCGTATTTGATTAGAAGTCACTGTTTGGAATTGAACATTATTCATTATACACCATCCAATAACAGCAAATTGAAGACTCCGTTTACTTATAAAACACATACCTTTGACAAGGTCACCTGGGATTTCAATATCGTCTGTTAGGACATTTTCATCAGATGGACCGTCAAAGTAAATATCATTGTCTCACTCTCTCGTAGTTCGACACATCCGTACATACTCGTTTATTGACAACATCTGACTTTCACTATCAATATTCCAGAGTGAATGATTTTTTAAAAGATCACCACTGGCTACATTCCAAATCACAGTGGCTTCGAACCCATGTGAACAATCATCATCACTGATATCCTGCTTAGAGTCAATACTTGAACCACTGCTCATAGTCTGATATTCATTATTGTCTGCAGTACTCTGCGACACATACAGTTCCTTCGAACGATAAATAATATCATCATTGCCACAGAAGTCATAAGCAGGACAACACATATGATTAAACTTATTAAAGTAAGGAGAGGGAATTAAATATTATAAGTATAAATAGGAAAAAGGTTCACAATGTATTACTTGGGAATCAATTCATCAAATCTGCTCTGTGTCACCACAGTGTAATGCGGTGAAATCACATCATCATTGGTATATCCACGACCTTATTCGGATCGTGATGTGGATGCAACATTAGCATCCCCCACTTTCACATACAACACTAATATCTGACGGGAAGCTTCATCCAATGTAACATCGCAAACTTCATCATCAAATATAACATACGCTATAAATCCGTTACCCACCGAATAATGACATATAAAACTGACTGTGTGACGCTCTAAATCAATGTGCAAGGATCTCATAATTCTTTATTTCAATTCCAGTAAGGTGTTGTGCCGCAAAACCTTAGCTAGATGATTTTGACCTCCCACATAACTTGGACTGAATTGCTCATCGATACTTAGTTCGCCTCCAAAGAAAAGGATTAACGAAACAAATTTTCTACACATTCTTGTAGAACAAACTAAATAAATCATAGGAAATTTAAATCAATCGACACGTTATACAAATGCTGCCATCTAACATTACTACAACTAACAGGACAGAATCTAAGCTTATAGGCCAACTACAACAACTCAAACCCAACTCATACCTTTCAAAATTATGTCGTACACCCTAAATAATACTATACTCGACATCTTATCACCTAAATTGCAACGCTAACACAAACATACAAATCAAATCCAATCACGAAATTCTAACCATACAACTCTAATCCCTATCACACATACTCTATTAATTTATAAATGAAAATAAATATATATTTACTGTGTGTTGATGAAGAACAACGAGATTATGCGCAAAAAAATGGTAGAATCTGCCGCAGGAAACTTCCCCGAACAAAATGGAGCCACTGGAATCGTCATCGGAAGCTAATGTTGGCTTCCAACGGCTACTAGATGGAGAGGAAAGTCATCAAACATTGTGGACATGGCTGATAGGAAGAAAATGAGCTGCTTTTGGCTAGAAGGAGAAGACGGAACAATATCGGCGGTTGGAGTAATGCCGACGGCTGCCGGGAAGTTTGGAGATGAAAAGGACCGTGCTCGGAAGTGGATAACCGGTCGACGACTTGCGTGGAGGCATCGGATGCTCGCGTCGGAGGCATCGGGGGTGGAACAAAGGATTATAGAGGGAAAGAATAGGGTCGATCGGTCTGATTAGCTAGATTTATTAATCCCTATACTAATTGCCCACTAAGTGGCGATTGGCTTCACATTACCGTGACAACTTTATGCGCCATTAGACATTGCTACTGATCGCCACTTAGTGGGTATATATTCTAAATTTTTTAATGATACTTAATTGCCTAATTATGTTTCTAATGATACTTATTTTAAAAAAATTGCCTTCTCTTCCCCGTCTCCCTTCCACGAACCAAAGATAGAGAAAGCTTACATTTCTTCGTAAACATCAAAGATGACCATTACCACCGCCACAAAGGAAGACCACATCCTCTTTTTTATCCAGACCACATGATCGCTCCTCCACCTCACCCTTTCCTCCCATGACATCTCGTCACCCTCATCCACTAACATCCCTTCTTCACCTCTCCTCATCTGCGCCATCACACAAAATGGCTCCTCCTCCTCCCATTCCACAACCTTAACCTCTCATGATCACGGGCTCTCCTCCTTCTCCCTTTTTCCCACCTTTCTAGGTGCCACCAGCTCCCTACAAGACCCCTTCCTCCACCTCCTCAACAGTCTCCTCTACACCCCTACCCCTCCCATCTGTCTCATCTCTAACTTCTTTCTAGGCTAGACACTCTCCATCTGCCATCGCTTCGACCTCCCTCATCTTGTCTTCCACGGCATGTCCATCTTCTCCATGTCTCTCTGCAAGTCACTTTGGCTTAATATTCCCAAAGAAGAACCCTTTCCTTCAACACCTGAGCTCAGAGCTTACCAAGGCGACATGTCAAAGCATTCTCAACTCGTTGAACTTAACCACTCAGTTTGTAAACTCAATCGGAGAAATTGACATCAGGAGTTGGGGAGTAATCATCAACAATTTTACAGAGCTTGAATTTTCGGCATACGTTCAGCTCCGGTAATCATTCTACAGACCGGTGGCCGGAGGGCGAGTGTGGCTCGTCAGACCTTCTAACCAGCGGTGAATCGATCAATATAGAAAGCCCCGACTCAGAATGCTTTCGATGGCTCAATCGGTAAGAGGATGGTTCGGTCCTCTACGTGGCATTCAGGATGCAGACAGAGGTTTCTAATGAACAACTGGATGAAGTGGCCTATGGACTAGTTCGGGCCAAGGTTCGCTTCTTATGGGCTATACGGTCAAAGACTTGGGTGCCTCCCAAAGATGCAGAAGATTGGTGATTTTTTTAAATTAAGTATCATTAAAATTTTAATTATGTAATTAAGTATTGAAAAAAAAATTTAAATATAGATATAGTCACCCAACTAGTGGACGACTTACTGCCACGATTCGATGTGGCATGGCTAAGCTGATCATAGTGCGATTGGCTTGGTCACGAAGCACGCCTAAATTTTCACGATCATTATTAGGGTCGATCGGCCCTATCTTCTCTATTTCGCTTGAATCGGGCCCTAACGGTGATTCCGCCGCCCAAAGGATCTCCAACCAGCCATCTTCTCCCTCCAAGCATGCTCCTCTCCATCCCGAAGCTTCGCAGCAGCCGTTGGCATAGCTCTAAGTGCCTACATTGTGCCGCCTTCTCCGGGTATTCGAAAGAAACCTTCTTTTTTTATGACAGCCGTGTTAATTCTGTTTGACGACTTTCCTCACCCATGTAGTAGCTGTTGGAAGCCAACATTAGCTTCTGACGATGATTCCGACGACTTCATTTGGTTCGGGGAAGTGTCATGTGGTGGATTCTATCATTTTTTCCGCACATCCCCGTCGTTCTTCATAAAGACATGGTAAATCCCTATTTATATCAATTTATAAATTAATAGAGTATGTGTGCTAGGGATTATAGTTGTATTGTTAGAATTTTTTTGGTATTTGATTTGTAAGTTTGTGTTGGCATTACGGTTTAGGTGATAAGTAGCTGAGGGTAGTACTATTTAGGGTGTCTGATTATTTATATAGTTTATTTTGCAAGAATGAATAGAAAATTTATTTCGTTGATCCTTTTCTATGGAGGTGAACTGAGTATCGATGAACAATTCAGTCCAAGTTATGTGGGAGGTCGAAATCATCCAGTTAAGGTTCTGCGTCATAGTACCTTACTGGAATTGAAGCAACGAATTATGAGAACCTTGCACATTGATTCAGAGCATCACACAATCACTCTTATAGGTCATTATCTGATGGGTAACAGATATCTATAATTTCTGACGATGACGTTTGCAAAGTTACACTAGATGAAGCTTCCCGTCAAATGTTAGTGTTGTATGTCGAACTAGAGGATGTTAATGTTGCATCCACATCAGCTGATCTCGGTAATAAGATTAGTAGATATACCACTGACGCATACACATGACTTCATCTCACATGCACCTCTAGTGACACAACGCAACTTTGATGAGTTGATTCTCAGGTAAAATCTTGTCAACCTTTCCCATTTTATACTTGCAATAATTAATATGATAGTTTGTCATCCAACTTATGAGTTTTCTGGTAGCGATGATGTTGTTTATCATTCAGAGAAACTGTATGTGCCTCAGAGTGCTACAGACGGTGATGAGTATTAGACTATGATCAGTCATTCAAGTAGTGAGTCTGAGCAGGATATTAATGATGATGACTGTTCACTCGGGGTAAAAGCCACTATGCCTGGGAATCTAGATAGCCATGATCTTCTAAGAAATCACTCACTCCAAAATATTGACAGTGTGAGTCAAATGTTTTCCACAAATGAGTATGTCCGGATGTGCCAGACTACGAGAGAGTGGGACAACGATGTTTACTTCGGCCGGTCCATCCCCAAACTCATAGTATCAAATCCCAAGTGACCTTGTCGAAGGTATGTATTTCGCAAGTAAACGAAGTCTGCAATTTACTGTTGTTGGGTGGTGCATAGTAAATAATGTTCAATTCCAAACAGTTACCTCTAACTAAAAGAACTACTCGGTTGTATGTGTACATCATGATAGTCCTACAAGACCATGTAAGTGGCATTTGCATTGTAGCAACATCAGACGCTTAGGGGGTGCTTAGAGAATATCAAGAGTTGGTGAAAATCATAGATGTATTAATGTAGTAAGCGCAATCGGTCATTGATAGTATAGTTCTAAATTCATAGCTTACTTCATTATACTTATGATCAAGCATCAAATAAATCTGAAACCTAGGGAGATTATAGGTAGAATGGAGTCGAAATTCAATGTTAAAGTTTCGTACATGAAGGCTTGGGATGCAAGGCGTAAGGCAATAAAAGCAATATTTTGCAGTTAAGAAGAGTCTTACAGGACTCTAAACCTTTATATGGAATCAATTTGCAATACTTTTATATGGTCTGAATTGATCTAGCCGCAGCTTAGACTTTTGGCATTTGGCCCTTCAATCATGGGATGGAGTAGCTGCCGACCAGTCCTGAGCTTAGACGGTACTCTTTTATTAGGCAAGTATCATGGTACATTATTAACTGCTATTGGAATTGATGGAAATAATGGGTTGTTTCCACTAGCCTTTACTATTATGGAGTCCGAGTCGATTGATTCCTGGTTGTGATTCTTGATATGCTTACATAATATGTTGCCCGTTGTCTCTAGTAGACGTGATCTTTGCATAATATATGATAAACATGTTGGTTTATTATGTGGATGTAGAGAAGTGTTTCCATGGGCAGCTCATAGACATTGCTTACATCATCTGCGTGAAAATTTTAAAAAGATAATACGTTGACTGGGGATTGGTGATGTTGAATTTCTATGCCAAAAGATATATATGGTAGGAAATACTGATGATATCCGTCAGTTCAATCATTTAATGTTAGATATTAAAAATGTGAAAGAAGAAGCTCACAGATGGCTTGTAGAGCGTGACCCTGTTAAATGGTCACTTGTGCATGATGGTGGTATGCGTTATGGGACAATGATGACTAATTCATCTAAGTGTTTTAATGGTGACCTGAAATGGGCTTGTGGTTTACCGATTCAAGCTCTAATCACTGCTATCTACTTTAACTTAATAGCTTTGTTCATGAAAAGGCTAGCTACTACGACTCAGCAATAGGATGTCAACTTGTCTATTTTTACCTAAAGGGTATCCACAATGTTACAACATACTGAAAGGGAGACTAGACATTACCCTGAACCTGCAAACATAACCCACATGAGATGTAAGTTTTTGACAGGTCTAGCCGATCATTCATAGTTGATTTGCTAGATGACGACCTTTGTAATTATAATTGTAACAAAATAATCATATATCATTGGTCATCCGCACATGTAGTTACTGTGCTGGGATTTAGATAATTGAACTACTTCACTTGTGTGTCAGAGTACTACACACTGCATCTATATTGACATACATAAATGAGTTCCATATGCTGCTTGACCATTCTGAGTGGCCATCTTTCAGTGCATAGCATGGATTAATAGCATTGCAGCCACCAAATTTTTGCAGAAGGTCAGGAAGACTTCATACGAGCAAATTCAAAAACACAATGGATGAAAATATCGCTAACAATGGTAGAACTTTAGTCTAGGAAAGACAGTTGGCCACTACAGGTCATCGTGTCCTCACAATGTTAATAGTCTACTGTACATCGAGGATACCTTAGTGCAAAATGTATATGTGTAGTTCATGTTGTTTAGATTTTATCTATAGGATGTCACTTAGATTTCCCTTTAAGGTTGCAGTACTCTAGTCCTTCTGTTTAATTTACGCTATTGTTTTTCATTTCATTGTTTATAACTGTCTTATACTGATTTTTTCACTTATATTTTTTCAACAGGTACGATGGCAGAGGAGCACCGCCCTACAACTAGACATCGATGTGACCATGCTAGGGAGGCCACCCCACCGTTAGAGCAGGCACCAACTGAGGTTCATCCTAGCATAACCTCTCTACGTGGACGGCATCGAGCCGCTCACCCTGATATTGTTAGTAATATTTCATTTCTGTTTCTACGTTATGTCTGCTTGCCTTTTATTTTGTTTAATGATAGATCTTTTTTTTGTTTTTTGCAAAGCACTGTACTTGAGGCTGCTTCACACTTGCTTATGCTGAAGGAGTGGCCTGTCACCTATAGAAAATTCATTAGTGGGCTAGAATAGGTGGGCCTAAGTGTTATTTCACTTCATCCTTCGTCGTTTCATTACCTTGGTTGAAAGATGGTCTCCGTAGACCAACACCTTCCACCTAGCTGTTGGTGAGATGACTATGATGCTCTAGGACATGGCGATGATCCTGGGACTACGAGTTGATGGGCCACCTATCATAGGCCCAATTGTGATTGGTGAGGGGAAGAGATGTGACACTTGGCCTGATTGTTATGATGATTTGTTGGGATGACACCCCATACCAGACGTGATGTACCATGACGAGTCACACATCAGTTGACATTCAGATGGGCTGGAACAGCCGCTGCGCATGAGGTGGACTTTTTACAGTGAGTCATATGCTAGTCTAAGCACCGAGGAGTTTTTTCGGCACCTGGGTGCTTACATTTTATTTCTTATTGGTTATTTCTTACTACAGGATACATTAGGTTCAGAGGTCCACCTGTAATATCTACCACTACTAGAGGACCTGGATGCATTTAGTACGATGGCTATGGGTGGACCAATACTAGCCCACCTATATAGGGAGCTGTACGAGTTGACTAGGCCCACCAAGACTAACATGGCTGGCTGCCTACACCTCCTTCAGATATGGTCTTGGGAGCATATTCATGTGGGGAGGCCGACTCTACATGTGTCATATCCTACTGATCTTGATGATCTGAGTGTTGGGTTGAGGTATATTTTATTAACTGCACTTTCAAATTTATAACTTATATATATGTTTAAACTATGTTGTGTGTATAGATGGAACGAGAAGTATATTCGCCAGCAACCAATGACGAACGTTGCAGTATACATAAATGAGCTGGATGGCTTGCAACATACTCAGGTTGGACTTGCAGATAACACTTCAGTTGAAATATCTATAATGCATATTCTAATTTAACATCATTTTTGATATGTGCATGTGATTTGGGAGCCGTATAGTGAGCAAATCCGCGACGCATTATATACATGCATACTTAGTAAAATAATGGTTATCACGAATCCCTCTGATCGGCTGGAAGAGGGTTAGGTGGCATTTATCAGATCGAGTGATGTGCCAGTTCGGCCTCATTCATAGAGTAGATGTAGCCCAGTTGACCCTAGTTTCAAAATTCGATGGTGGGAAAAGGATGTCTAAGTTGATTACCACCGATGACATTGCCACTTGGGAGAGGCGGAGGGATTACCTTGTCGAGGTCTTAGATGAGGATGTGGACAGGATGTTAGCTATCAGCCACTACATGTGCTGGTTCAGATCATGGGCTTCCCAGTATTAACTAGCCGCCCCGACAGATCCTCTGACCACTTACTATGCTAGAGCACCAATGTAGCGTATTTATGTAAGCGCTAATATAAGTATTTATTTGAATTCAATATGTTGCGAGAGGCTAATTTTACATACTATTTTTTCGTGTAGGTGGAGCACATCTCGGCGACTCTGAACATCTTCCAGCCATACTTCAATTGTGTGGATGAGCACGAGTTACAGGGATGTGTTGATAGGTACGAGGTGCTATGCAGAGACCTGGATCAATGTGTACATATCGGGGACACATATTACAGATTGATGCTAACAGAGGGTGCCGCACACCATGACTGGAGCGCCGGGCCATCTACTTATGCTGATCCATGTCCATCTATGTATGCTGATCTAGGTCCTTCTACATATCAGCCTACATATGAGTCACAACCACCTATCTTCCAGTCACAAGGTGATCTGATGCAGACTGTCGAAGATCTTGCACTGGAGGGTCACCATCAGCTGCGTGATCGTCCATCCCATGCACGACTACACACGGGAATACTTTGACGCGGGAGGTTAGATGTTTAGGATAGTCTATTTGTGCGTCTGTACTACGTTTGTTCTTATCTATTTCATTTATTGATCATTTTTTGCTTATTGGCTCCCATTTAGTTGAATCTACTTGTTCAAATTGGGATGCAAATCCTCAAATCATGTTGTTATATTTCATATGCACTTTCTTTGAACTACTTGAATCAAACTTAAGTGATGTTCTACTCAACTCTTTCGCATGTTATTTTGTGTTGTATGGCATTCAAAAGTTTAGCTCACAAACTTGTAATAAACTAAATTAGTTTTAAAGTGCATCATTATACAAATGAACTAATGTGTAAATTAAATAAGAAAGGTAATAAGTGAATCTATTACAAAAAGCACAATATTAAATATTAACTCAATTTCACAAGCTAAATCAATTAATATACTAAATTATGAAGTCCCTAAAACATAAATCTAAATATAGAAGACAAATGTGATTACAAATATTTATGTTAAAACCATAAAATAATTATTAGAAGGAATGCAAATCAAAATTATAAAGATACTTTTGCACAATAAGAATTATTTTTGACTCAGTATCATACTTACATCTACATTTAATACTTATTGAACTAAAATTTTACTTTTAGAAATATTATTATAAGTCCGACATAAAATACTCTCATAATTTGTCTAACAACTAAGTCCACAGTAATAGGATCTTATTATCCAAGCTTTGTTATATAGAACATGAACAATTCTAACAAAATTAATGTAAAAAAAAACATCTGAAGTTAGTCGTCCACTTAGTGGGCGACTGACTGTAATTAATCTGAGGTCTACCTATATTTAATTTTTTTTAGTAATACTTAATTATGTAATTAATATTATAATGATACTTAATTTAAAAAAAATTGCCCGGAAATTTGGGGAGGATTGAGAGAAGGTGGATCCCGCAAAAGGAGGTTTTGAGCCACGTGGCCGTAGGAGGATTCATGAGCCATTGTGGATGGAACTCAGTGCTTGAGGCGATATCGGCCGGTGTGAAGATATTGGCGTGGCCATTGATAGCAGAGCAGGGACTGAACGCGAAGATGGTAGCCGAGGAGATTGGCGTCGGCCTAAGGCTTAAGGTGCCAGCAGGGAATGGGTTGCTGGGGAGGAACGAAGTGGAGGAAGGGGTGAGGGAGCTAATGGAAGGAGAGGAGGGGAGGAGGGCTAAGGAGAGGCTCGCTGAGCTAGCAGAAAGCTAAGGCTGCGGTGGTGAAGGAAGGGTCGTCTTACGAGACGTTGGAGAAGCTTATAGACGAGCTTAGGAGGGTTCCGGCAACGGAAGTGGAGGTAGAGGAAGAAGAAGGACATGCAGAGGAGGAAGTGAAGCTGGTGCAGTGTGAATGGCGTGATGTTATTCAGATTGCGTAAACCTCCGCCTCTTCATGTTCGTATGATCCCATAATAAAATAAAACAAAGAGAAAAAACTGTGCTACCGACTTGAATTGTTATCCTATTTTAAATTTATTATTAAAAATGATGATTTATAAATGTTGATGATCATAAATTTTCATATTATCAGGCATGATTTTCTATCATAGATTTCAGAACTTTTTTAACTTTCATTAATAATCTTCACTTGAGGGCTAATAAAAAAGGAACGTCTGACCAAGAAATTTCAATGTAATGATATCATCCGCTTCATACCTATCTAATTTAAATGTAGCATTACGTGCGAAATTCGGATATATTCAAACTCAATTATATGATATCATCACTCAGTTAATATATAAATATGTATTAGCAGTGAAGTATTTATTAATTGTAAGATTGTATATTGATATAATATTAAGCATGCGATAATAATATTTATACGACGCATATAATACTTCGTAGTTAATACATTACAACTGTGTATTGACTGTGCATCATATAGCATAATGCTATTGAAATCTGGATGTAAAAGTTACATCCGGACTTCGCACCTAATAATTTTTCTCCTTTTTGTGGGCATATAATATGATCACAAATATATTTATAAAATTAAGAAAAGTAAAATGAAAAAAAAATTCAGAGGCCCCACATTAAAAACTAGCATAAATAATGCTCACACAACAATTATAACTCTTAAAAAAATTGAGTTGAATTGATCTTAAAACTTTGAGTGTAATATTTGAGGAATCAATCAAAATGTAAGTTGTATTCATCTCAAATCAAATTATATTTGATTTATAATAATATAAATTTTATAAGGTCATGCTTAGTTGTCAGGATGTAATTCTGATTTGTTAATTCTGGAAATGTGAGCATTTGTGACTTTGCAAATATGATTGTGGAGCTATCTTATCATCAAATCAAGCCGGCTAGAAATTTCATGAATTAGTCTTTGATTAAAATCTATTATAAATTGATATATTTTATTATTTTATTTGATTTAGTTTTAAACATAATGGCAAATTTTAAGTTAAATTTTGTAGAATTATCAAAACTAAATTAACTAGAAATTGTAGAACAAAACAAAATTAAAAGCATAATTTCTAATAGATCAAGTTGTAGTAGAGTTAACAAATGAATGAAAGAAGGGTGAAAAGTGAGTTTTACCTATGTTAGCATAATAATGAGGTGCATAAGAAGCTCAAAGTCATGCCACCCCTAGACGAGACCTAAACCACAACTGGAACTTGAGTTGGTGCTAATAAATAAAAAAAAAAGTTAGTAGATTGTACAAAGTTGTAATCCATAAACTAAGTGCACATATTTGAGTGGTGCATTCTTTTGCTTGCATAACTTTTCTCAATTTCAATAAGCACTAGTATTATTACAGTTGTAATAGCCTCTATATTATATAAAATACTTCACAGATAATTTGTCTTAATAATTAGGACATCAAACAAAAAAATACTATTGTTAGATAAAAAAATCTAACAAGAAAACTAAAGATGACAAAAGTAAGTTAAAAACAAAATATATGATATCATCAATAAAGATGAGCAATGAAGAACATCAATATCAAGTAGATGAGTAAAAGAATGTGATGTGTCACGCAACAATATTTAGAGATGTTTCAACATAGTTTAGTTTTACATAATCGCAATAAATCACCACCAAAATAATCATAGGCACTCTTAAATACATTAAAACCTATAAAAAAATCAAAAATAACAAATAACAATATGTAAACACTCAATAACATATAAAGCTTTACCTATATAATCAAAGATAGAATGACATACAAAATAAAATTCATAAATTGATTTTATGATGTGGCAAGAGATTCTCCATCTCTTCATCTCCCTCTTCTTCTTAAAGAAATATTTCACAATAAATTTTACCATGAAATGATAAGTAAATAACAAATTAAGGATTGAGGAGATAATATAAAAACTATTCATACTTAGATCCTACCCTTTAACCCATAATGACTACGACTTATATCATATTCACATATTAATGCTTGTATAATTTTTACATGCAATTTAGAATGATATGTGTATATTTTTTGAACCACTTATTTAGCTTGACACATTACTTCTATTGCCCAAGCTTAAACATGTTCCTCTAACTTTTCTTGCTCTCTTGCCTCATCAAACTTCTAGTTTTTATTCAAAACACAAACAATATTTTTCATATGACTTATATAATATAATCTAATAACTATGATATTCTTTATACTTTCTTTTTCTTTATAAATCATTAGATTTGTACATTCACTTATCATAAACTTTATCCTTGGTTTTATAATTGTGCTAAAGATCATGATCAGATTACATTCACTCTAATATTTATCAAAATGTTCTTTCATTTTTGGTCATCTGCATAACAAAATGATCAGAAGTCACAACCATTTTCTAAAATCTTTTTGATAGTATAATTTTGAGAGTAAAAAAAAAATTTGAAGTTGGCTATATTGTTCTTAATATAATATTAGTGATGTCATTAAAAAAAACCTCAAAATATCATAAACATTATCAAGTTTAAACCACTTCTCCTCTAAGGGATAATTATGATATGTAATTTCTATCTTAGAATAAAGTTTCTTTTAATTGTATAACAACATTCAATATACAATATGTATGATTCTAACGAAAGAGGTAGTCCATAACAAACTTTTTAATAGGAAACTGGAGTTGTTGAATGACATTTACAAGCAGCATCAACCTTGACTCAATTACATTCACAAATTTTATTGTACTTTACCATTAAATTCAAAATATAAGCACAACAAAACACATGAAAGAGTTACCCTCAAAGAATAACTTTTCCCTAACTCTAAACCTATCCTTCAAAAACTTTTTTTGCTCTGTCATTATCATAAGCATTATCAACATATATAGTGAATACTTTATCCTTAACATCTTACTCACAAAAAAAATTACAAAATGTATCAACTATCTTAGATGTTTTGTGAGGAGGAGGTATATGTAGAAAATTAAGAACATATTTTGGTAGCTTCCAATAAGAATATATAGTGTGTTGTGAACAACTATATAAGACATTCTTTGATTTAATTTTCATATATTTATAGTAAAACTAATTTTTTTAATATTCTTCAGCACATTTTAAGTTTTATCTTCTCTTTGTCATACTACTATGAAATCACTATAAGTAATAATTGTTAAAAAATTTAAAAAGTATGGAGATGTAGCTTTCAACATAAGATTAAAATCAATTTATTCATTACTAAATTAGGTTTTTCATTAATAAGAATATAATGTGATATCAACTCTCTATCTTTGGCATGATATGAAAATTGTTAAAGCTCTCTTTTGACTTGCGAGAGCTACTGACATTTTTACCACTATTTGATCCAAGATGTAATATGTTTTGCTTTTTATGACATGAATCCTAAGCATACAACATTCCAAATATCTTTTGCGCTATGTAGTGGAACTAGTAGCACCCATTTTAAAATTTTCTTACATTATAAACATTTAGCCTTTCTTTGTCCATCAAGAAAAATTACCACCTTAAACTCTTCATAAACCATTGATGTTCTCTTCCTATTTTTCTTATCAATTACATTATCATTTCAATTTTCTTTTCAATATTATTTTTCATAATGATTATTATTATCCACACTATTCTCATTATTATTAACTCCATCATTCTAAACTTAATTATTAGTCATAAGTTGTTCTCCATCAAAAATAGAGATTCTCATTAGTATCCTCAAACTCATTATCATCAAAATCACTTATGACATCGTCTATATTTTTTTTGGTGTTGATATGCTAAATGCAAAAAAAAAAAAAAAAAAAAGAAGAAGATAAGATTAGAAAAAATTATGCAAATATATGTAGAGCAATGAAAATATTAATTTTAAACTAGTCAACAAATAATGGAATAAAACATGTAATACTAGCATATGACAAAAGTAATAACAATAAAAAACCCTATTAATGGATTCAAATTAAGTAAACAAACACTAGAAGGTTAAGCTTTGTAGCCACAAAAATATTAATATAACAAACAAAAAAAAGAAGAATATAATATTAAACTATTTGCATTTGAACTCTATTGTACATGATAAATGATATTTAAAAGGGGTTTTTACATACATAACTTCTATTTACATGTTTCACACCTCAAACTTAAATATTACTTACATAGCACTCAAAAGTGGTATAGCTGCACAAAAATAGACTTTCGTTAGACTTCCGTTAGACTTCCGTGAACTTATTCTAGCGTGGAAACTCAAAGGGAGACTAAAAGAGTGCTATGTAAGTAATATTTAAGTTTGGGGTGTGAAACATATAAATAGACATGTTTCAGTTATGTAAAATATTTAAAATCATTTGGGGTTTCAAGTTACCATATTTGTTGTTTAGCAGGAATTAGGTAGAATCTTGCTACTATGTAACGAGATGGAAAAAAAGAGATGAGAGAGAAGTTACCTTCATCGAACTAAGGCCGGAACATTGGTTGGGTCAAAAATTTCAAAATCAAGATGAACGAGAAGGCAAGGATTGAGGGATGTAGCAAGGGTAAAATTTCACACAAATCTAGCTACCAAACAATCTTAGTACTTATCACACACACTGAGTGAGTGAGTAAGTGGCGAGCAAATCGAACTTTTGCATCACTTGTGGGAATGGTGGTCGTATTGCGCTAGCCGTGGAGACAGGAGTGACCGGAGGTCGTCAGTCACCATCATAGATTGCCCGCTTGAGCCATGAGGACGATAGTCATTTGAGGTCAAGCCTTATGGGATTATTGAATCCCACTCTCCGCCGATCAATACACATGAATTTGAACCACGTTCATGCGAACCTGGTGGACTTGTTTCGAGCTACTCGAGAAGCTTTGGTCGAATTAGACTACACTTGAGCGTAGCTCGATTATCTTATGAGCTATGGTGAGCTCGAACTTGAGCTCGTGGCGATGAACCACACATTTGAGGTTTGTAAATGAGTCAAGTTCGAGTGCTCACTTACAACCCTAATATCGGGATCATAAATGAGCTATCACAAATTTTGATAGAATAAAATGAGGAAACCATAAATGACATGATTTTGATCAAAGTTTTTCAGCAAAAACTTCACATTTGATATATGATAAGAGAAATACTTTAATTGAACAATTTAAATTATTTCATACAAAAAATAATGTAATTATTTTAAATATATCTGAGATATTTATAATGAGTGAGAGTTCAAGATGTTATGCTAAAAGAGTCTCAAATTTACAATATTATCGTGTCACCCTGTGATAGATATATTGCTAAATATACAAATTTGAGAGCTCATAAATAGATTAATCGAGATTAATGCTAAGTTACTTTTGTGTAACATGCTTAAATTAATATGATTCATTTTAGCTTTTGACAAACAATGATTTTATATTTATAAATTTTTTAAAAAATTTATAAACATTGATCTTATTATATTAGATAGTTGATTTGAGAATTCATTAACATAAAATCAAGTAGTAAAAGACTTATGTCTTTCGGCGTGATTTTAATAGAAAATTCTGAATATTAAAAAAATCTAATCTTAAAAAGTTAATTTTACAATAATATAAATTTGAATTTATTATTTATTTATTACACTCATCTTTAAATAAAATTAAAAATTATAAGATCTTTGCTAAATAAACTTTGATTAAAATAACTTAATCTTTTTTTCTTGGATGAATTTAAAATAAAAAGTTGCAAAGTGTATGAATTTAAAATTTTGAAAAAATTGAAATATACATCACATACAATTATTATAGTTCCATGATTAAATCATTATTCTATTATTATTATATTTTAATGTTAATATAATCAATTTCAAAATATGTAGCTCAACTAAACCCTCTTGTCTCAAATAATATAGAGTTAGAGGAAATTTATGTAAAATAACAAATAATAGATGATGGGGTGAAATTGAAATAGCAGGAGGGAGGCGTCGATACTTATCTTTAGAGTGGATCCTGATTGCACTAATTTATGGCTCTTTTTTCTACTCATTAGATACAACCGTCACTTGATGCATGCATCACAACTGGCCAAAACTTCAAACTAATCTTACGTCTCTTGTTCCCCAAAAATGAAATGAATAAAATGACAATGATGGAAGTGAGTGGAAAAAGAATGAGAGAATTTCAGAAATTTTCTTCCCATTCAAGCTCATATTATCATCTATTTATAGGTGAAAGACAAGAGCAAAATAAATCACCTAATTATGATTTATAGCCGTTATTAGCTATTATTTTAAGTTATAAATTAATTAATTTATATTTATTCAATTTATATTATAAGTTATAAAGTTAATATTTTTATTATAATAATGTTAAATATTGTAACGTTATAATATAATATTATAGTTATATTTTTTTCTTTATTTTTTCTGCAATAATTCCCTCTCTAATAAAAAAATATTTATAAATAAACTTGAGGTGAATAAAATAAGAGATCAAGAATCAAAAAAATTTTTAGACAAATTTTATCATCCAATCAATGAAAGTACCTTCTGGGTTTTAACTTTCATTTAGTATAATAATGGAAATTTTTTTAGTGTTAAATTTGCATGAAAATTAAGCACATGCAAGATTATTAAACAGAATATGAGGAACATTAAAATTTTAATATAATGACTTCAAAGAAAAGGAGAAAAAAATGCAAGGCCTAGCCAAATCTAAATAATTCACCATATATTTTAAATTATAAAACTAAGATCTTTTCTCAAAATGAAAGAGCTAGAGTTACAAAGTTACATAAAAAGTCAAGCAACAATAAACTTAGAATGCCATATGCAATAATTCTTCAAGAGGAGGGAGGCCAAGCAAGAGAGAGAGAGAGAGTTCTAAAGTTTGAAAATCCTCCAAGCCAATCGTCAATTCGACGTTGCCGACCCACGTTGGTTGCCGCCAGCGGTCCTTGTCGTTAGCACCGCCAATCCTCGTTCGTCAATCTGTGCGGTCGTTCTGACTGTCGCCGGTCGTCACATAACCTGTGCGTTCCGCACCGACCACTGTGCCCACAATTGTCGGCATCATCGTCGTCAACATCATCGCCGACCACCAGAGCACCGATCCGGCCGTCGGTCTGCGGGTCGTCAATCTCATCGCGGTCATCACCGCTGACCACTGTTGCGGCCTCTTCGTTGGTCGTCGATCATCGTTGCCGGTCATCGCTCGCGACCAGTCGGTCACCACCGGCCCGGCTTCTTCGTTGGTCATTGCTGGCATCGCCTGCACTCGCGATCACGTCGGACGCCAGCGGCCTCTGCGTCAATCGGTCTGCCGCACTATCGTCGGTCGCCATGTGAAGTCGTGCCTCCCCACTGGTCACCATCCGCGATGACCTTCATCGTCGATCGTGACCCCATTGTTCATCATCATCTACTTAACGATGCACTCCATGGCTATATATTTGTTGCGATTCGAGATTCTATTGTTAGCCATTCATTCTCTGATTACGTAATCTTATATGGGAAAACTTGTACTCCAAAACAAATACATAGTGGAAGATTTTTATTTAGGCCTTGATTTTTCCTCTTTTCAAGTTTTCCTAAAAATTCAGGTTTTCTTCTTTCTTTAAATACACGTATTTGGATTTCACAACAAGCTAAGGCTTAAACTTTCACTCTATGGTTGGTTTTCTAGCATCAATCATGATTTTTTATATGAATTAAAATTAAAATTAGAAAAGAATGCTAGTAAAAAATGAAAAACAATCGAAGACCGAAACCTTACATTAGCAAGGAAAGTTCTCTCTTATTTGTTTTCATAATTTTTAAACCATATTTTTAAATAGTATTTGTATTCAATCAAAATAACTATTGCCCTCAAGAGTATTATTGCATGTCAGAAAATCAATTATGATAGAATAAAACTTCACATCTTAGCTTATATGAAAATTCAACACATACCTAGATAGTTGAAAATATAATAAGAAACTCCATAATTTTTATGTGAAAAAACCCTAGAAATAGGAGAGAAAAATCCGCGAGGCTTTAACTTTGGTAAAATATATATGCTTTAGAATACATAGTTTAAGTATTCACAAGGATTACAAGATTGTATTTGAAAATCCGATAATAAAATTCCGAATCTTACAACAAGCAGAATTAATATGCAGCGACGCAATGGCAACGATGATGACGAACTGAACGCTAGCTCCTCTCTGCTTTCTCTCAAGTTCTCTTTCTTCCCCTTTCATGACAAGAATGGGTCTATTTATAGGATTATGAGAGAGCAGATTTTGATCAGCAAATAAAAAATACTTCATCTGTATCAGACATTAATTCATTTGATCATGATATTTTTTTTGGTGATTTGACTATTCAAATAATCTTCAATTTGAGTGATCTTAGTTTAGATTCATTTCGTCGCCGATTAGACTATAAACACGCCAAATTTGAAAGTCATTTAATCATTCAATCAATGTTTCTAAGTTTTTATATGTAACTTTTAGGCTTGATTTGAGCTCATTTACCGATTTTACCAACTTAAGATTTAACTCATCTCATCCTTTTAATTGATTATATATATGCTTTAACTTTACATCTGTAATTTATTTATAAATTTTAGAGAGATATATCATTTGCCCCCTATTTTTAGATGAAAAAACTTATTTTATACAAAATATATTAAATAAAATTACTTTAGCTAAAAATTATTATGATTTGTAATTATCATATATATATATATATATATATATATATATATATATATATATATATATATATATCAATTTATTTATTTATAATTAATTGATTATTAATAATTATTTATTTTATTTTATTATATATATATATAAAGTGATAATTTTTATAAATATATAAAACTTATTTTGATAAATTCTTTTTCTATGAGTGGTATTTGGTTTGGAAGAGGGTCGTGACCCCCCCAATTTTTTCTTTTTTTTCTTTGTAGTGAGAGAGAGAGAGAGAGAGAGAGAGAGAGAGAGAGAGAGATGAGAATATGGAAAGAGGGGGAGAGAGAGGGACGTCAAGAGAAAAGGAGAGAGAAGAGACAAAATTATTATTTTTTATTAAGAATATGAAAAGTTTTTTATTTAAAATATTAATAATTTTCTCTTCTTTATATATATATATATATATATATATATATATATATATATATATATATATATTAAGAATATGAAGAATTTTTTTCTTCTTTTTTTATTATTTTTAAAAGAATATGAAGAGTTTTTTTTTAATTTTTTAAAGAATTTGGATGATCAATTTTTATGTATAAATACCTTAAAAGAAAGGAGAAAACTCAGACTTTCTTTCTTCTCTTCTAGACTAACCTCTATAACTATGTCAATTCTCTCAGAGCTTGGCTCCCCGAACTCCCTTCTAGCTACAAGATCGAATTTTAGGCTCCAGCAGTGCTTCCACTTTTTTTCGTAGCCTCCACTAACCTAGATAAAGTCGACCCCTCAGAGCTCTAGTTCTCCCTTCTGGTGTTCAAATGACTGACAGCGATCTCTAAGGCTCCAGTGTACATCTAAGTTTCAATTATTGATTTCGACTAATCATAACGATGACCCCATCAGCTCCAGCTTCTCCCCTCGATCTGAGTTTCCAACTATTTATAAGAATATCTCTTAATTTTTGTATTGTAAAGTTTTTGCCTCCTCAATAACGAGGGTAATCATATATCCTTTTTTAGACTTTGACTTCAAAGAATTATGATTTATATATATCTCATGAGATATGTATATGCTTTTGCCTTCGAGATTTTAATGTATCTTTTGAGATTTTTGTCTTATGTGATTTTTGATATACCTATACCTACTGAGGCTTTTGAGATTTTTTTGATACACCTGCATCTCTCGAGGCTTTGCCTTCTCGAGATTTTGATAGTAATCTCGAGGCTTTTACCTTTTGAGATTTTGATGTATATGTACTTCTAAGATTTTGATGTATTTTCTAAGATTTTGACTTGTATAGAGGATTTTGCCTTATGAGATTTTTGATGAGTGGAGACCCCATCAACCACTTGCTATCTTGAGTCTTTCTAGTGAGGATATTGTCAACTACTAGCTTCCATCGAGGCTTCCTCATGTCTTCTAGTGGTGGAATTCATAAAGGATTTTTGACATATCAGTTTATCGAGTGTTATTCGGAGAAATTTAACTGTGGAAAAAAATCAATAGTTTTAACTCTCATCTAAGGTTGTTTTGTCAAAATGACGTTAACTGTGGAAGAGGTTAAATATTTTAATTTTTTTTGAGATTATTTATCAGAGTATTACTCGATGATGTTAACTTGTGTAGAAGAGGTCAAATCAAAACACCCATTTGACGTGATAGCCAAAGTTGCTATGTGGCCTTTGTCGTATTTTCCATGAGTATGATTGAAGAATCACAATTTACAAAGCTATTTTTTTTTCAATGTTGAAATTACTCCCCAATATTGACTTGTTTCTCGAACTGATAATCAATTAGATATCCAGAATATTGATTTGATCTTTTGAGATTAAGAGTTGCACTGAGATAAGAATTGAAGGATCAATATTTGATATTCTTCATTTGTGTTACTCAAAGTAGATTTTTTCATCATATAGATGGTGATGTTTTTAACTTGAAGTCCGATCATCAACCATCATGAATATGTGAATGTTTCATATGACGGCCAAACCGCTGTTGCATGTCGAAAACTAAGCGTAGAATAAAACTTCACACCTTACTTTGTATGGAAATCTACACACCTAGATAGTTGAAAATATAATAAGAAACTCTAGAATTTTTACGTGAAAAATCCAAAAATAGGGGAAAAAATTATGGGGCCTAGTCAAGTAAAAAATACTCCACTATATATTTGCTTTGGAGTATAGAAGACTCTGCAGATTACATTATATGTGAGAAATCTTAATAATGAGAATTCTAGAATCATGTTACAACAACAATGGATAGTTGAATGGTTTGTTGGTGATACACCTATGACAATACGATCGAATTTACAATGATAACTTTGAACTTCTAACTCTCTGCTTTCCCAAGTTCGCTTCTCCCTTCTTCCCCTTTTCATGACAAGAATGAGGTCATATTTATAGAATTTTGAGAGGGTTGTGGTCATTGCACAAAATCCCAAAACACCCATCTGACGGATATATCGATTCATTTAATCATAGAATGATATTTTTTTGATAATTTGACTATACAAAGGATCTTCAATCTGAGTGATCTAAAGCTCGTTGGATTCATCTCGTCGAGCCGCTCGATTTGACTATAAGGACGTCAAATTTGGAATTCATTTGATTATTCAGTAAGTGTTTCGAAGTTTTCATATGTATTGGATTGATTTGAGCACTGAGCTCAATTTCGCTTCTAGCATTATTGAACATCTCATCAGTCATTTAATTTGATTGTATATGCTTTAACTTGAGATTCGTGCTTCATTTATAAATTTTAGAGGGATATATCAAGTATAATCTCGTGGTGTAAACGAACAGAGCTGATTCGAACTCGACTAATTAACGAGCACATGAGTCTACCTTATCGAAGTCATGAGTTCGAGCTCAAGCTTAGATATGAGCTTTGTATATTTTACGAGCTCGAACTCGAGTTAATCTTGAAACAACTCGGTAGCTTATCGAGGTACTCATTTATTTTCAATTAAATATAATATAAAATTAATTAATGACGATAAAACCAAAATCCACCTCGCAGTTTTGTCATTAGCTCACAATTCTTATTTGAGGATGATGTATCAAAAATTGACTTGACACGATAACCCAACTCGAAAATTTGGGTTCGGATTGACTTGAATAATTTTGGGTCCAGTCGTCCAAGAAATTGACTGTTAATTATTTGGGTCAAGTTTGATTCACTAACCCAAAATTGACCCAATTTTGATCTCAACTAGAATTTGATACATTTTATCCAATCAAAATTGACCCAATTTTACCTATAAACTCTAATTTGACTTGATTATGATTCAATTTTGACTTAATGCATATATAAATAGATCATTCGATCATGGGTCAATCGTCAAAGACGTCTAATTGGGGTGAGATTTTTGATCTATTTATTAAATGAAGTCGTCAAGTCTATTCACGCCATGTCGATCAATTTTCAATCGACCCAACCATGACCCACTAATGCGAATTGACACCCCGATTGGAGGGCCAATAGTCTCAAGGCTTATCTCACCTCAACCTAAGTTGCGCCGCTCGATTTAACAATGATTTTTTTCTCAAGTCGAGCTTAGTTCAAGCAAACAAAAAACAAAACAAATTTAACTTGATTAAGTGAAAACTCGACTAGACTTGTTTACACAACTAATATAAGCTATACTTTTTAAAATCATTGAACAAATAAATTATAAAAATATTTTTGTTCATTCTTAAAATAATATGATTAATAATTAATATTTAGTGGCACTATAAGCATTTTAAATTTGGTTTAAATAAATATAAATAAAATAAAAAAGAATTTAATATCAAAATTTTCAAAATCAATAAAAAATTAAATTAAGCTCTAAAATATAAATTAAATATTAAAAACAAATATAATTTAAACTCAAAATTAAATAAATGATATTTGAATTATTATAAACAAACAATTTAAATTAATTTAATAAATCATATAAAATTCAAATTAAATCAATTAATTATTTTTTTTATGAATAACCTTAGTGATTAGTAGTAAACCTCAAGAAGGTTTAATAAGTTTAGAATTAATTTGATATAAAAATGTATATATAACTATAATAAAAATATAGTGATAAATAATAATTAAATCTTAAAAAAGATTAACTCATATTAGAATAATTTCCAAATTTTTATGGGAAGTTTCGCTTGTTGTTCTAAGTTAGAAACAAAGTTTTCATAAATTTTAAAATTATTTTTGTATTTTTCTAAATTTTCCAACTTAAAATTATTAAAAGTTCATAAAAATTACAAATTAATTTTAAAGAATTAAAAAAAATTTATGATAAATGTACTGTGATATTCTTTAATCATTAAAATATTCTTAAATAGTCACAAATTTGTAATATAACAATCATTTTGAGAATTCTATCATTACTTATTGTTAATTTATTATCTTATATTACTAATTGTCAAAACAATAGTTGAATAAATATTCTCTATCACTTACACAATTATGTGTTAGATTTTGAAGAACTAAAAAATTGATAACATTTTGAATGCAATAAATTAGAGTTCGTTTGAATAAACTTTTTAAATGTGTTAGATTTTCAGAGTGTGAAAGTGTGTTTAATTTAACTGTTTGAATATGGAGCTTTTTTAAAAATGCATTTTAACAAAACTTCATTTTAATTCAATTTTACAAAGCTAAACGTGGATGCCTTTCACACTGTGGTCCATGATTTCAGAGAACAAAATGTCATAACTTCCCCTCACTTTACTCTCACAATTTAAGTCATGATGCTTACTGACTTTTAGTCTTTCATTTTAATAATTTTAAATTTGACTCGATCTTAACCTATTGGTATAAATGCTTTCAACCAAGATTAAAAGTTAAATTTGATAAAATTGAAATGTCCCAAAAAAAAAAAAAAAAGACTCTGATGCGGTCTTAAAAAATACTAAGCTTCCAAAGAGTAATCTTTAACTTTTCAGCCATGAGTTGCACAAGGAAAATTTTGTAAAAATCATTTTTAACTTTTTAAAAAGCTCACATCTGAGCCAAACACACCCTTAATTTGGATAATGAAACCAGATCAAATTCAATCCCCCAAATCCTTATTAAGCCTTATAATTGAATTCCATGAACTTAGCCAAATCTCCACCCAATTCAATCCAAACTTGATTGATCTCTTCATGAATCAATCATATCTTCAATCTTCCTCACAAATATAAATGAAATATAAATTCAAATGATCAAAACTAAATTGAATTAAATCCAAATCCAATCAAATCCCAAGTTGTTTATATGGATCTACCTCCATGAGCTTAGCCAAATCCCATTCAAATCAAGTCAAACTCAATTGATTTTCTTATAAATTAATTATTCCACCAATTATCGCCCCAAAAATATGAAACCCACATTCCAATGATCAAAATAAAATCAAACTAAATCAAATTCTCTTCTAAGCCCTTTTGACCTACTTTCATGAGCTTAGTCAAAGTTACTTTCAAATCACTTCAAATTCAATTGATTTTCTCACAAGTCATCTATATCTTCATTTATATTCATAAATATAAATGAAATATAAACTCAAATGACTAATACTAAATCCAAATCAAGTCAAAACCTTATTGAAGGCCCTTTGAGCTAATTCCTTGGACTTAGCCAAATCTTATCTAAATTAAGCCAAAATTAATGGATTTTCTCTTGAATCAATCATTACTTTAATCATCTATCCAAATATAAATAAAACCTACAATCATCAAGCCAAATTGAAATCAACTCAAGTCAAGCCTAACTTAGCCATTTTGACTTGAAAATTCCAAATGACCAAAACATATCATAGCTAATTGATTGCTTGAATTTATATTTCAATCCTAAACTCATATAAATTCAACTACACCTTAATCAAACAAAATCAAGCCAATTAATCCATTTAGGTTCACTTGACCCAAAGTGACCTAAAGAACCCATTTGAACCAAGTTCTGATCCAACCCAAATTGGATTGAACCAAGTCCATCCAAACCTCATACCATGACCATTGATCACCTTAGGATGTTCAATTGCCTTAAATTAGGTCAAACCAAGTCAACTTGGTCATTTGACGAGTCAACCTTTAACTCATATGAACCCAAACTAGCCAAAACTCATCCTACACCAAATTGATTGAAACCATTGATTCACATCAACCCATAATCAATGATTGAACATGACTTGACCATCAATTGAGCCAAATCAAACCCAATTGGCCATTTGACCCAAGTTGACCTAAATTAACCTAAAAGGCCAAAATATGTCAAATCATGATCTAACCAAATTGATCGCAACCAATGGCTCAAGTTTATTCCAAATTGATTATTGAACTTGACCAAAACCATAATTGGGCACAGTTTGACCAATTGGACCCAATTTACCAACCAAATTGACCAAAAGAGTTAAACTGGCCTAAAACTAAATTAAATCTAAATTAATTCAAACCAAAATCTACAATCATCTACAATTAAAAATTTAACTTAAATCAACACTTAACTCAAGTTTGGCCAATTTGATCTCAATTTGCCTATTTGACCTATATGAATCTAATGAGTCAAAATCAAACCTAGAACAAATTGATTGAAACCACTTGAATAAAAATACTTCAAATCATCATATGAACCTAACCCAAGCCTTGGTTTGACCCAATTTGACCAATATGTCATCCTAACCTAGCATGACCCAAAATGGCATATATGACCCAAATTGAGCCAAATCCCTTGAAACCAACCCATGACACCTTAGGACATGACCAAACTCGACCTAAACCCATCTTGGGAGCCCAAAATCATTCTAAACCCAATTAGAGCCAAACTCAATGAGATATCCCTTGGATAAGCCACCCTAGATGGGATTTTGTCAAAAATAGCAAAGTCCACTTCCCCTTTCCACTTGACAGCCCTCACACAACCCAAATGGGGTCCGACTTAGCCACCTAGCCTAGCCCATGTTGGCTAGGTTGCCATGGACCAAAGGGAGGTGAGTTAACTCACCTCATTTACAAACTGAGAACCCAAGGGATCAAAGGAAGAGCAATCCAGCCAAATCCTGCCATGAGCTCCCTGCCAATCCTTTCTCCAACCAAAATGAGCCAAGTGGACTTGATAGAGACAACCTCGGTGCTCTGGCGGTGACTAGCTGACCAAAAATAAGGAGCTCGATCCGTCCATCCATCACAAGTAATCGAGGGGTATGCCCCCTCAATTCGCATGGGAAACCTCACCATTCAACTTGTCTGAGCTTCCAAGAGAGATTTTAAACTCCCTAGCAAGCTCTCGAGCATTCCCAAGGAATTCATCGAATTTCTCCTTCTTGAGCAAAGCTAAAATAAGACAAGCATCCTCCAATCCAAACTCCATCAATTCTCCATTGGGATCAAATTGCCATCTCACACCATCTCCTCAACCTCCTAAACTAATTATTTCTCGAGCTCCCAAATCCATTGAGGTTAGAGTTTGATTGCCGAGTGTCCAAAGTACAAGAGTTAGCCTTCCAAGCGACCCACATGGAATTGATTCAATTGCTGCTCAACAAGGCTTCATCTCAACCAGACGAAACTACTTCAAGCATGCGAGCAGCTAGTCTTAGCTCCGGTGAGGTAATTCCATAAAAACGACCTCTAGCTAAAAATGTGTTGGAGCTTTGTGAAGGAAATGTGCATGTATGATGATCATAGCCATTGAATCTCCTTAGATCCTTCGCATGAAGGTGTGGGATCAATTTGGAGTGGATCCGAGCTCGGATCGCATGAGCAATGCAATGGACAAGCTCCATCTCTCATCGCCAGGGAAGGTAGATCACGCGTCATCTATTCCACATGATGAATGGATGGTCGTGATTATATGTTAGATCCATTCGATTTTATCCTCTGTTAAGCACAGATTTAATCATGGTCGTTCATTCTTAGATTGGATGGCACAAGAGAAAGCTCGTCCCATCATAGTCGACTTAGGTGATGTGACAACTTAAATATAATCCAGAATGCGGGCTACATCGCCGCACTATGCATCAATGGGATTCAATTTAATTAGGCTTCCATAATATATTTTTAAGGCTAAAACTTTATAAAATCATAACAAATCATAGAAAATCCAAAAAAATGCAAATAAATGCTCATTTTAAAGGTATTTTAGAGAGGAATCCATTAAAATTATCCTTAATTGATTTTGAATAGTAATTAGAGCTGAATTATGGTCTAATTAAAAATTTAATTACCTTAATTACTCCTTAATTAATTAATTAATTAACCTCAAACTTTCTGAGATAATTTAAGGGGATGATCTCTACCTAATTTTCTTTTGATTTATTGACTAATTAATTAGGAAATTAACCAATTGAGCCTTAAGTACTCTCTTAATTTAAGGGTTAATTAACCACATGAATAGTAAATTAATTAAATAAATAAATTGGGTCATTTATCACTATTTAGTGAGGAGAGATTTATGGAATATGATTGGAACCTCTCTCCTAATTTCTTTCCCTAAGTTCACATTACTTTTCAAGAGAAAATTAATTAAGGATTAATTGGATATTAATTACTTAATTAGTTTAATTAAAATTTAAAACATACCGTAACCTAATTAATTAATTCAGGTAGACCTTTAGGTGTTTAATAGCCTAAAGAGAGTTAGTGAAATTATGATTTACCCATATGTGTGGGAAATTATAAAAGTAATTAATTAAGTTTCTTAATCTAATTAACCAATAATTATGAGCTAATTGCATTAAACCATTTCATTTCCTAAGACCATTGCTAATTTACTTTTTAATTCATTTGCATATCATATTAGCTCATAATTATTTAGTTAGTTACTTTAAGGTAACATTGGTAAGGGTTAATTAATGAACTTAATTCATATCATAACTTAATTAACTCATAAAATCAATTTAATCACATTTCATTAAGTCAAATCAATTCACAAACATGGGGATGTGATTAGGATTAGTAAACTTCTTCTCACATTCCTTAAATCAAATAAAACATAAACTTAAAATGATATTAAAAGCTTTGGTTTACTTTAAATGATTTTATTTGATATGATTGTCCTTAGAAATTAATATGATTGAATCAAATCATGTGTTTATATTCGCTATTCCTTTCCAATCATATTAAATATTGCATGTCCTTTGATCCATACATCCATCTCTTTTACAAAATTAATTAAATCAAATAAGACTTTTCTTTTATGTAAGCTTGCATGTGTTTATTTAAATTAATATACGTGTGTACTGATCAATTAAATCCAAATGTATTATTTTTCAAAAGCTTATAAATGAATTATAACATTTGTTAGGATCCTAGTTATAAATACATCGAGATGTATGCATTATAACTTAAGTGTGAAGTGAAGCTTTCTTTCCTTTATTCATGTGTTGATTAAGAGTGAATGCTAATGAGTATATAGTCTGGACATCTCGGGAATACGAGACTTTAGCTAGCCCCAAAGAGGTCATTTTATTACCTCACTTTCCTGGTTAACAAAGACATGTACTCATTTGATTTCATTCTTATATAATTCAACACTAGAATTTGTATAAGGCTTTAATTCATACATATAAATAATTCAATTAAAGAAAATATAATTTCTTGCATGATTTTCATCCTTTTAATTATGAATACATATGTATGTATTTAAGAAAAGTGGGTATATAGTATGGACATCCCAAAAATACGAGATTTTAAGTAGCCCCAAAGAGGTCATTTGATTACTTCACTTTCTTGGTTAACAAAGACATGTACTTGCTTATGTCTTATGCTTAATTAGAGAATGACAATCCTATTTTCTATAAAAAAATGCATGCATTCATAATTATCTAAGTTGTTGAATTAATTAATCATGTGATTGAGAGCTCTCTTTATTTTATTCATGTATGGAAATTTATATATGTTTGAATGCAAGTGGGTATTAAGTTCTGGACATCCTAGAATACGAGGCTTTAGTTATCTCCAAGGAAGTTATTTGATTACCTCACTTCCCGCTTAATAATGACACGCCTATCTAATTTCATCATTATGTATTTTTGAATAAGAATTTGGATAGAGCTTTAAAATCTATATGATTAAATAATTCAATCAAATGGAAAATATAAACTTTAAATATGCATGTTCACATCCATCACTTAAGTGTGCTAAAACAAATTGTATGTGTAGGTATACTTAGGATTTAATCATATGAATGTTACATGTGATAGAAAGGAATGATTTAACACATGTCATGTGATAGTAGTTCAATTAAATTAATTTTAAGATGCCTTTCATATTGAATGAGATTATTTAAATTGGACCTAAACTTAGGATTAATTTAAAATGTGTAATAAGCTATTTACTAAAGAAAACTAAACCAAATTAACATGCTTTATAAGTGGCTTAAGACAGGGATGAAATAAGACAATCATCTTTCTTCTCTTTATAACACTTAGTTGTTAAGTGTAATCAAATGAAATAAAATAAAACAAAAATTAAAATTCTCAAATCTATTAAATTACTTCAAGTGAAATCACCCCTTTATATTAAATGAAAGTCTTTCATACTTAGACAATCATAACACTAATGCTTAGTTAAGACATGTCACACAAGACTTAACACACACATTAGAACTAAGTCATCACTCTTAGCTTTATGTTAGGATGGTACATGGTATGATGTATGTTTTATTTTATGATGTATTATTTTAGACCTGATGTTATATATATTTCATGTGACTGGATGTTAGGTTGATATTAGCCTAATCATATTTTTTACAGGGGATTGTGCTTAAGGGTGCTTAAAATAAATATAAATGCTCTCTTTGCAGGTTTCTTAAACCCCCAAGCATAATCCAAGTTATAATAGGTGGGATTGGTTACCCATGTGCAGGGTGCTAAGTCCAAATTATATATGGGATTGTATGTATGTTTAGCTAATCTCTATTTTCCGTGTGTAGTTAGATTTATTTTTCCTATTTTTAATATATTATATTAGAAATAGGATTAGAGGTTTATGATGAACATTATTTTGTCCATGTCATGCCCTCAAGTCCACCAAATCAAAGGAGGAAAGAAGTGAAGTCAAGAAGAATGAAGATTTGAAGACCCACCATAGCATTTATCCATTTATAAAATGTAAGGATTCTTTCATATTCTAAGTTGTATAAGGGTAAAGCTCAACTACTCATTTTCTCTTTCGTGATGTATGGTGCAATCGGGCCTCTTATTCTTTTGTGGTAGAATAAAATTGTCCGATTTTTTTTGGCTAAATAACATGGTCTTCATAGTTTCTTATGATTGATGCTTTAATGTGTGGATCCGATTAGGCTCTTAGGGAAAAATAAATATTTTACTCAACTACAACTCATAACTAAAGTTTTAAATAATCCATAACCTCATAAAGCTGCATTAAATCAAGATCATTATGATTTAACAATCTTACAACAATATTATTTGGTTCTTGAAAATAAGTGTTGACCTCACTTTTAGAGTGAGTTCTCAATCTCCTCATCTTAGACCTAGGGATCTTCTAGACACAAGGCTTCCTTAGTCATAAGATGCTTCTAGTGATTAGTGAACACTTAACTTAAACCTAAAGACTTAGAATGGTTAATTATAGGATTAGGCCATGCCTTAAGACTTAGGAAAAATTCACCTACCTAGTAGCCCAAATCCAATCACCCCCATCAAACCTACAATCAAACTCAATTTCAAATCCAAATTAAATGATTGAAGCCTATGGTCAATCCAAACTTGAAATCTAAAGTATGACCCAACTTCATGGACTTAGCCAAATGCCATTCAAATTCAAATAAAATTCAATTTATTTTCTCACAAATCAATCATTCCATCAATCACCATTCCAAATATAAATGAAATCTACAATTATTAAGCCAAAATCAAAATCAACTGAAGTCAAACCCAACTTAGTCCATTTGACTTAAAATATTCAAATGAATCAAAACCCACTTGAACCCAAATCAATTGCAATTGGATTTATATATCAATCTCAAATCCATATATAAACTCAACTAAACTAAACTCAACCTAAAATCAAGCCAACTAAACTCAATTGGCTTACTTGACCCAAAGTGACCAATTTGACCTATATGAACCAAAATCCAATTCACTCTAAATCAAAGTGAATTAAGCCAATCGAAACTTCATGACATGATTGTTGATCATCCTAGGTTAATTAATTATCATAAATTAGGTCAAACCAGGTCAACCTAACCCTTTAACCCATAAGAATCCAAACTAGCCAAATTACAATCTAAGCCAAATCCATTAAAACAAATGATTCAAATCAACCCAAAAATTAACATTTAAATATGAATTGACCTTCAATTGAGCCAAACCTAACCCAATTGGCCTCTTGACCAACCAAATGGCCAAATAAATCAAATCAATCCAAATTGATTGTAGGACTCAAGTTTATTCCAAATTGATTGTTACATACAATTGAACCCAATTGACCCAATCTAGCCTAAATTGATATAAAGGGTCAAACTAGACTAAACCCAAATTAATTCAAAAGTAAATCAAACCAAAGCATATAATCCTCAAATGGTCATATGAACTTAACCCAACCCTTGGTTTGACCCAATTTGACCAATTGATCAACTTAACCCATTTTGATCCCATTTGACCAAAATGGGTCAAATTTGTCAAAATTGAACCAAATGAACTCCAAATGACATAAAATGTAGTCCAATTCACTTTTAGCTCATCCCAAATTTTCCCAAATCAAATTAAATATCAAATGATTACTTTTCCCTTGGACCAAGGGTACCACATGAGAAAAGACACTTACCCACATAGTCATTTCCCTTCCTTGGCCACTTAGCACCTATCCATTCATCCACTTAGGCACTTAGGATTACTTGACCCAAGAGGTGGTTAGGTCAGCCATGACTAATTGGGAGGTGAATTCACCTCACCTCCCCCATTGGAACACTTGACATCAAAGACCTCCACTTCCCCTTGCTCTGACACCTACTAATCTCTCATGACAACCACCTTCTAAGCCTTAGCCAACCAAACTAAGCCACCTAGGATGATTCCCTATCATTCCCAACCACCCTAAGCCATAGGACACACAAGGAGCCAAAATCACCATGAAAGGTGATTTTGGCCACCTTGTGTACAAGGGAATACTTCCAAAAATATCCTCCGCCTCTCATTTTAGTCTCCAAGAGCTCTCCAAGCAACCAACATTCATTCTCCATTTCATTTGGACTGAAAGCCACCAAAATCTGGCAAATTTTGGCGAGGAAGCATCAACGATTGATGGATACAACATTCCAAGTGAAGGAAAGAGCTTAGCTCGATCCCAAAGCTTCTTCTAGCATCCAAGAGCATGCTCTGATATCAGCCTGAAAATCATCCTCGATGAGGTAATTTTCAAATACTTTAGTTGGATATGATCTCTTATTTGCTTCAATGTATGCTCAATTTTAAGAATTTCCTTTGCATTCTTTATTTTACATTATCCCCATGTAAATCGAGACATTTTTTTTAGAGAGAATCATCAAAAAATCAGAACCCTAAATGGGCCAAACCGCACAGTTTTGCCAATTTTGGCCTCATCTGGTCTTGGGAAGAAGAGTAGCATTCGATCTCCCTTTGTTAGGAATAGATGGCTGAGATTAGAAGCCAAATCCCACTAATTTTAGCCCATAAATCCCCAGATGCGATCTGGACTGTCCAATCTGGTCCATGCAGATGAGCAGTTTCGTGCTCATTTTGGCTACGAAGAACTGCGGATCCAATCTGTGGTAACCACGTGGTGTCGTGTGCCCAACAATTGCCGCATTGACAAGGTTAAGTAGAAAATTCGATTTTTTAGCTTTTAAAAATTAATTAAATCACATAAAACTTCAAAAATTCATATAAATTAAAATACTCAATGCAAAATTACAATATATTTTGTTGGATTCATCTTTTCGAGATGAATCCAACAAATCTAAAACCCCTAAATTTCACTAAATATTTTGAGCTTAATTTAAGTTTTACTAAAAATTAAAATTTATTAATTACTCTAAAAATACAAACCAGATTGATATTAAATTTTCAGTGATTAAAATTGAGGTTAAAATCTACCTACGATAAACATTTTAAGTCAAAATGACCTATGGATTAGGAGAAATTAAAATTTAAAGTTCAAAATGCCTATTTTAGTAAAATAAATTAATTAGATTTATAAAAATTATAAAAATTGACAAAGATGATTCTAAAACATTTCATTTAACATCAGAGAGCTAAGATAAAAAATGGGACCCTTTCCTCAATCTTTTCCTTAAGTCTATTTCATTTGGATAATTAATTAAGTAATTTAAGCAATTAATTGAATGATTAACTAATTAATAACGTCAATAACCAAATTAAAATCAAAATCATATCAAATGTTAATTACTTAATTGAGGGGTAGGTCTTTAGGTGTTTAATAGTCTAAAGTCATTTAAGAAAATTATGGTTAGTCACGGAAAAATCATAAGTGTACTTAATTAAGTACCTTTAATTTAAGTAATCAATTATTATGAGCCAAATTACATTACGCCCTTTTATTTCTTAGGATCATTGTAATCTTATTTTATGCATTTCATGTTGGCTCATAATTATTTGGTTAGTTATGTTAAGGTGATATAGGCAAGGGTTAATTAATATACTTAAAGCATAAAGATAACTTAATTAACTCATAAAATTCAGCCAATTACCTTTTCATTAAACTAAATTGAATCATAAACATCGGAATGGATTATGATCAACAAACTTTCTTTCATTTCATTAAATCAAATCGAAACATAAAGTTAAAAGTGACATAAGAAACTTTGGTTTGCTTAAAATAATTTTATTTAGTATGATTGTCCTTAGGAATTAACTTAGTTGAATGAACTCATGTACTTATGTTCAAGTATTCCTTTCCAATCATGCTAAATGTTGTATGTTAATTGAAATCATGCACTCATGACTTCAAGAAATAAATCAAATAAAATTTTCCTTATGTAAAGCTTGTATGTGTTGAATTAAATTTATAATATGTGTCGTTATTATCACTATTAAAATAAAGTTCTTTTCAAAAGTTTATAAGTCAACTATAATATTTGGAGTGATAATAGTTATAAATATCTATAAGCTAGCATGTGTCTATGGCTTAGAATATGTGATATAGAGTTCTCTTTCTTTATTCTATATGGATTTACATAAAGTTTGAATGTTAACAAGTATATAGCCCATTTGAAAAGGACAAAACATTTGTTTGAATTTTGATGTATTTCTATGCTAGAATTTTGATAGAACTTTAGCTCATATGTATAAATAATTCAATTAAAAGAAATATAACTTTTGCATGATTTTCCATTCTTATAGTCACTTGTACATTCATGTGTATTTAAGAATAGTGGGTATATTTAGTCTGGATATTCCGGGGACGTAAGGCTTTAAGTAGCCCCAAGGAGGTCTTTACCTCACCTTTGGTTTAAAAATGGAGAAGTATCTTCTTAAAACTTTTAAACACTTATATGTGCATTTAGCTAATGAATGAAAATCTACTTTTTCAACTTTAGCTCACATGTATAAATAATTCAATTGAAGGAACTACAACTTTTGCATGATTTTCCATTCTTGTAGTCACTTGTGTATTCATGTGTATTCAAGAATAGTGGGTATATCTAGTCTGAACATTCTCGAATGCAAGGTTAGCCCCATGGAGGTCTTTATCTCACTCCCCGGTTTAATAACTAAGTATCCACTTAAAACTTTTGTATGCTTGTATGTGCATTTAGCTAATGAATGAAAATCTTCTTTTCAACTTTAGTTTACATGTATAAATAATTCAATTGAAAGAAATATAACTTTTGCATAATTTTATATTCTTGTGGTCATTTATACATTTATGTATATTCAAGAATAATGGCTATATCTAGTCTAGATATGAGGATGCAAGGCTTTTAAGTAGCCACAAGGAGGTCTTTACCTCACTCTTCTGGTTTAACAATAGCGAAGTATCTGCTTATAACTTTTATACACTTGTATGTGCATTTAGCTAATGAATGAAAATTTCCTTTTCTACAAATATAACATCTACATTTATCATTTAAGTGTGCTAAAATATATTTTATGTGTAGGTATATTTAGGATTAATATCATATGCATGTTATATGCGATGGAAAGGAATGATTGAACATGTGTCATGCGATAGTAATTCAATTGATTTTATCTTAAGATGTCTTTCATATTAAATAAGATTATTAACGTGAGCCTAAATTTAGGATTAATTTAAAATATGTAATAAGCCATTCACTAAAGAGAACAAAATCAAATTAATATGCTTTAGAAGTGGCTTAAGGTAAGAAAGAAAGAGGACAATCCTTTTTTTCTCTTTTTATAACATTTAGTTGCTAAGTGTAAGCCATATAAAATAAAAAAAAAATATTAAGTAAAATTCTTAATTCAATTAAATCACTTAAAATGAAATCAACCTCTTATGATTAATCATCCATTCACATTTAGAAAATCATAACCTTAAGTTAGGACATACTACACAAGCCTTAATACACACACAATTAAGTCACCACTTTTAGCTTTATGTTAAGAGTGTATGTGTGATGTATATTTTTTTGTGATGTATTATTTAGATGTTAAGGTGTATATTTTATAAACTGGATGTTAGGATTAGCCTAATCACATTTTTTGTAGGGGATTGTTCTTAAGGGGTGTAAAAATAAATACAAATATTTTTCTTGGTTGCTTAAGCCCCTAAGCATAATTCAAGTTAGGACATGTGGGATTGGTTACCCATGTAGGGTGCTAAGTCCAAACTATAAATATAACTACTTGGATTGTATGTGTTTTAACATTTGTCTTGCAGTAGTTAGATTCACTTTTCCTATTTTAATGTAATTTTATATTAGGGATTAGGATTAATGCTATGGGGTTTAGGATGAGCATTGGACAAAAAAGCTTTATCTTGGGGTGCCATGTGATGCCTTGAAGCCTACCAAATCAAAGGGAGGAAAGACATGAAGAAGTGAAGGAGACATGAAGAATGAAGACTTGAAGACCCCATAATATTTAACATTTGTAAATTGTAAATTATTCTTTTATGTATCGGGTTGTAAAGAGCTTGGCTATCTATTTTTCTTTTGAGTTGAGTGGCACCAACCGCGCACCAACCTTTTATTCTTTTATGTTAGTTATAAAATTGTTTGATGTTATGTTTAAATTGTGCATTAAAATGACCTTTTCTTAGTTTCTTACTTGTTTGACGTTTGAATGGGTGACCTAGATGCATTAGGCTCTTAGGGTAAAAAATTAATTTTCTACCCAATTAACAACTTGCAATTTAAATTTTAAACAACTCATAACCTCACCATAAAGCTCAAGTCTTAAATAAGATAATTAAAAGATTTAGAAACCCCTTAGCTGAATGGTTGAATATTTCATAACATGCATATCATATTATTTCATTCTTGCAAATAGGGGGTTTTCATCCTTGCACGATAGGGGAAGGCTTGACCTTTAAGGGTCTCCTAGTTGGAAAACACCCATTTCCTGATTTATTTAGCCTATTATCTATTTTCATCATGCATGTAGGCATCAAAATCCTAAAGCCTTTGTCCAAATGAAGTGTCAAAAATTGAATAAAATTTAAATATATTTTGCATTACTAAGTCATTGTTCATACCATTCATGCTCTAGTCTTTAGGAGTGAGTTTAATGACTTTAGTTTTTTCTAAATAAATAATAGCCCAACTATCTTGCACTTCCATAGGACTTGCATACATGATTTTGAATCATAGGAGGAGTTAGCTGGCGTCAACTCGAGGTAGTTGTAAGCCCAGTAGTCAGGTGGTTTATCCTCACTTATGGAGGTTAACCTTATGCCCATCTTCGCTTAGATTTAGGTCATGCTTTAGCTTATGCTAAATCTCCCTAGATTTAGGTTCAGAGGTTGTTGTTTCCTTTCTGGCTACAAGAATAAATCCTTGCCTCTTAGGAATTTCCATAATCTTGCATTATTGGATTATAAGTCCTAGCTTTCTAATAAAATGCTAACTTTAATACATAAATTTCTTCTTGATTTCAAATATATAAAGCCCAACCATAGGATAGATTGGGATGCTTACTAAGCTTTCTAGTATCATGAGCATTTCCAACTCATTCCCTTTGGCTTCGATAATAAGTCTTCTCCTTGAACAATCCAATTTAATTTTTCAAATATAACCAATTTATTGATAGTCTAGCCTTGAAATCTTTGAAAACTTTAATTTATACTTTAATCGAGAGTATTATTAAGGGATTCACATCCTTTAGGATGTAATTAATTATGGAGGTTTGCCTCCATAGGGAATTTAACGGACCCAGCTTAACATAAACCCTACTTTATTTTTTCATTTAAAGTAGGGGAAAAATCTTTAGTACATTCAAAGGCCTATCATGCCTTAGGAGTTCTTATTGGGTGATTATGTCCATTATAGGTTAATGACTTCTATCTTATAAGATAGTGCATCATTCCTTAATGTCATACCTGATCACTTCAATAAGTACCCCCTAGGATCTATGTGGTGTCATACATTCCAAAAACAAAATACCATAATAGGGGATTTCCATCCTTGCATGATAGGGCAATGCTTGACCTATGAGGGCATCCCTTATAGTGAAAATACCCCTTTTCTGTTGATTTAGCCAATAATCTATTTTCATCATGCATATAAGCATCAAAATCCTAAAGCCTTTGTTAAAATGAAGTGTCAAAATTAAAATAAAATTTGAAAAGATTTGCATTTGTAGATTAAGTCATTATTCATGCCACTCATACTCTAGTCTATTAATGAGTGGGTTTAAGGAATTTAGTAACTTTCTAAATTAATAATAGCCTAACTATCTTGAAATTTCATGAGACTTGACTACATAATTTTAAAAGCATAGGATGAGTTAGCTAGCTACCACTTCAGGTGGTTTTAAGTTTAGCAGTCGGGTGGTTTACCCTCTCTTATGGAGGTAAATATTATACCCATCTCCACTTAGATTTAGGTCGTGCTTTATCTCTTACTAAAGCTCCCTAGATTTAGGATATGAGGTAGCTATTCTAGTCGGGCTACAAGCATAAATCCTCACCTTTTAAGCATTTTCACAACCTTGTGTTGGTGGATTATAAGCCCTAATAATCTAATGAAATTTCAACTCAAACAAAATAAATCTCTTCAACTTCAAATATATAAAGGCCAATTATAGGATAGATTGGAATGCTCACTAGGTTTCTTTGTATCATGAGCATTTCCTACTTATCCCCTTTGGCTTCCAAAAATAAGTCTTCTCCTTGATCTTTTCCATTTGATTTTCCAAACATAACCAATCCTTTGATAGTCTTAAGCTTGAAATCCTTGGAGATAATAATTTTCTACTTTAATCAAGAGTATTCCTAAAGAATTCACCTTCTTTAGATGTAATACTATGGAGGCTTGCCTCCATAGAAAACTTTAGAATCCAGCTTTAATATGAATCTTGCTTTATTTATCCATGTAAATCAAGGGAAAAATCTGTACATTCAAGATCCATCATGCCTTAGGAGTCCTTATTAGGTGATTAGGTCCATTGAAGGGCAGGCCTCTATCTTTGAGATAGTGTATCATACCTCAATCCCGATCACTTCAATAAGTACCCCTACGACCGGGGTGGTTCCCCATAAACATCCAAAAATAAACACCACATTTTCTAGCTCACGGGATGGTTCCTCTCTCCATCTATAGTACACAATTGTTGTCTCCAAGCATCGATAGTGGACTCATATTTTATATAAGCCTAAGACTATCTTTCTTTCCATTGGCACTTAGCTTATTTCATCCTTAAGCAAAGTTAGCCAACATCCTTTAGGTTTTAGGACCTCACCATGTAGGTCTTGAAACCCCTATTCTCCCCAAAAAAAAATAAATCAACCAATGAAAAGAGATGACAAAATTTAGAACCTGTACCATTAGCTTGATGAGGCAAGGTTCATCCTATACTTAAAAAATAAACCCTTTGTAAAATGTTACTTTCAAAATTCACATGGAAAATATTGCATATAAACTTCATAATAAGTTTTCAAAAGGTATAAAGATAACCAAACCTCATTTAATAATACCTACAATTGTTGCATGGAGGTTATTTTCAAAATCAAAATAAAAAATTTTAAAATCTCTTTTTTAAAAAGCACAATTTCCAAAAATAATAAATTCCATTCAACATGCCCAAAGTATGTTGAATGAAGATTCTACTTTCAAACAAAATCATGACATAAAATTAAAACTCCACTTAGCATATTCCACATATGCTAAGTTGGAGTCCCCTCTTTTCAAAAGCAAATATCATACACAAAATCAAAGCATATTTGAACTCCATTTGACTTACTCAAATTTGTCAAATGAGAGTTCCCCATTTCAAAAACAAATCAAAATAAATTGAGTTCTAGTTAACATACCTACATTTGTTAAGTATAATTCCTCTTTTCCAAAATCTTGGAAATCAAAACACACTTGAACTCCATTTGACATACCCAAATTTGTCAAATGAGAATTTCATTTTCAAAAAATTAAAAGAAATTGAACTCTATTTAACATACCTAAATTTGTTAAATAGATTTTCCTCTTTCAAAATCATAACACATTTGAACTCTATTTGACATACCATATTTGTCAAATAGAGTTCCCTCTTTTGAAAAGAGGAACAAAATCAACAAATATCAAAAAATATACATTGAAATCCATTTAGTATACTTAAATTTATTAAATGGGAGTTTCCCAAACCATATCAACATATATCAACAAACAACAAACATATATCAAATACATTTGACCTCAACTTAACATACCTAAATTTGTTAAGTAAAGGTCTCATTTTCAAATCAAATCATATATCACACACATAACAAATAATCATCACAAACAAAGATGTTTTCACAAAATTTTCAAACATGTAATTGAAACCTTTTAGCATACTAAATTTGCTAAGAAAGGGTTTCCCAAATCAAAATTTCAAACAAAACAAACAACAGATATATCTCCAAAGTCTCTCTAAATATTTGAATTCCACTCAACATACTTAGATTTGTTGAGTGGGTTCCAATTCAAAATCTAATGGCAAAGTCTCTCCTAAAATATAAAAAATCTCTCCAAAAATTCAATGAACCCCACTTTGCATACCTAAATTTGTTAAGTGTGGATTCAAATTTCAAGTCAAATCTAAAGGTCAATGATTTAAGACAAATATCAAAGAAAGGGTCTGACTCAATTTTGTTTCAACAAATGTAGTGATTTCAGCACATTTAGTCCTTTCCCATCTCCAGTTAGTGTAGTTACTATGGATTCTAGAAAGTTTATCTTCTTTTTCCTGTAGGGTGTGGATTTGGCCTTGAATCATGCCATACATACCACGAATACCACCCATCTGATTTAGTTTGGCCATGTCTTTGAGGCCATCCAAGTCACTTGATATGGGACAACCCTCGAGATTGTTAGTAGGGAGGAGGTGGCAGGACATACACTACTTCTCTACTTTGACATTCCGTCTGACCCTGAGTTCTCCTCACTAAAGAGGAAGGCAGTCGTGGCTCCCACACCCCGATCCGTATTAGTGTTAGTGTCAGTTGCTTCTGCACCTATTTAGTCAGTTGCCCCCTTCATAGTTCTAGTGAGGGCTACTACCACCTCTTTGGTCACCCCGAAGGGGAAAGCTATCTTGGTCATCGAGATAGTCTCCCTACCTTTGAGGTAGGTTCTAGCTCTCGCTTTGCCTTGCTCACTGACACTCGACCGCAAAAATAGGAAGATCAAGCAGCACCATGAGCGGGCAAACTGGATATTGATGTTGCCTCCCATGTCGATGAGGAGGGTTCTCCTTGTGATACCTCTCCACTCTTGAGTGGCAGGTTTCATCCCCTCATTTGGATGGAGAGGAGGACTGGAGGATCGCTACATCGCCCACCACCAAAGACACTTTGAGGGCTAGGGAGAGAAGCCCTGTCGGCCTTAGACGTTCTTCCTTTGGTAGAGCCTGGTGATGCTCAAAGTCTGGTGCATTGTTCGATTTGAGGTTCATGATCCCCAGGAGCGTCAGCGATCAGATCTATAGGGAGAGAGCCACTAAGGCTTGAGTTACATCCCAAGTTGGTAAGAGGGAAAGGAGGAGGTACAGACATCACCACCGCCTCTAATGGACTTCGATCATCGCAGGGCCAATGATTCGATAACATTGTTCTTACGCATAGCCGATGCGTGAGGAGAGTCTCCGACAGAGGCGTGTCTTTGCCATCACTCTGCTCCACTCACCGTCTACCATCACTTGTCCATCTTACAGCATCTACCAGCCCCACCAAGCTTTAGAAGCCCCCATATGGGGAAAGACCATCCCCACTAGTGATCCGACTAAGGCCCAAGGATCCCGCCCCATCCATTCCACTTGTTGAGGTGAGATCGAGCTCCCCTACTCAACATTCTACCTCAGCGGTGGTTAGGAAGGAGTGGTGACCCAAGAGTGTCATCATCGCACCACCTCTACCACAGTCAGAGGGAGAGAGGGAGGGGACACAAACATAGCCCCCATGGAAATTGAGCCAATTAGGGAGTGTACCCTGCCAGCACAGAGCATTCATCATATATAGTCAATAGAGCACCTGTGGTCTTGAACCTACATTCTCATGAGCCGTGCATGATAGATGATCATTCTTTAGATGCCATCATAGAGGACTACCACACTACAATTAAGCAGATTGTTGATAGCGATCACTTAGATCAAGAGGAGGATAGAGTCCACTTTAATCCTGATGAAGATGATATGTTGAATGGCACAACCGAGGTCTACATGGTCAACAAATGAGGGTCCTTACAGTAAGATCAGTATAACTAATAAGATTTTGTGTTCGAGGAAGGTGAAACTTCTCACATGACTCAGCACCTCCTCCACCACCAAGCATAAGGATGATCATATAGACCGGATGGAGAAGAAGGTAGAAGAGTTGATGGTTTCTAGCATTGCGTAACTCCCGCCTCACAACCTTCTCCTATGGTGGCCAACCGACAAGAGTTGGTACATACTTTAGACCATCCTAGGTGCACTCAGATGATGATGTTGTAGTTTGCATAAGAAGGTCACAGATGGTGCCTCCATGCATGAAAAGGATATCATCCATATGGTGGAATAATAGGTGAGGGAAGCGATGGTGCAAGCCAGGGGAGCTCATCCATTCTAAAGGGTAGACCATACCTAGAGGAATTCAATATAGTTCAATATCCCAAAGGGTTTGTGCTACCTTTCTTCAAAATCTTTGATGGTAGTGAGACCCACGACAACATATTACACACTTTAGAGCCAGTTATTGTAACGCTAGTGGCAGGGGCGTACTTTTGTTCAAACTTTTTATTAACAGCTTGGTAGGGGATGCATTTGTTTGGTACGTTAAACTGCCCAATGGTTCAGTGAAGACTTTTGCTGAATTGGAGCACCTATTCATCAAAAAGTTTGCTAGAGCTTAGCAAAGAGTGGCTGCAGTCGACCTCTTTGTAGCTAAGTAAAATCCCAATGAGTCCCTTGTTGATTATATTCTCTGGTGGCACAACCTAAGCATGAAATGCGAGCTGCAGCTGTTTGAACAACATGCCATTGAGATTCTTCTCAAGAATATCCTGGCTTAATCACCATCATGCTTAAGGGATTTACCACCAAAAAATTCAAGAAACTAATCAACAATGTGTCTAGCCTGCAAGAGGAAGTCAAACAGCTTCCTAACCAATCATCTCGCCCAAGCAAAAAAGTGTGTTCGGGGATAATTTTAGGACAAAAGCCAAAATATAGTATAAAGACCCTAAGCATAGCACCCTCATTTGCCACCTCCTCGCCACCACCTCGGAGTCATTGACCACTATATACCACAACGCCATTTCCACCCTCACCTACAGAAGAATACTCATACCCATCATCGTAGCTATTATCCACCTACTCGTGAATAGATTGAATAAGCCATATTATTCAAGAGGGATGTAGTTAGGAAAATATTTAAGAACCTCTTAATGAAACTTGACTTTCGCATTACTAGAGCCTAAAAGGCCGAGAAATGGGCAAGAGTGATGATCTTAGCTATTGCCTCTACCACGCATGATTAACCATGTCTTAAAAGACTACATCATCTGAAGGACTGGATTGAGCATACCACTATATGCCATAATTATCTCTAAGGAATACCTATTAGAACAACCACCCGGTTCTATTAGGTAATCCTTAGGGATACTTGTGGTCCTCTTAAGACTAAAGTTAAAATATCTCCTTATCCCAAACCTCTAAGAAGATCATTTCTAAGATCAAGAAGCTTTCCTTGCAGGTGCTTGAAGTAGCTCAAACCTCCAAAATTAAGAAAAGTTTACTTGTTGCAAAGGATAACTCGAGGAAGATGATAGCTTAGCATCAGTAGCAGCAGGAGCTCACCATACTTGCCTAGGATAGTCCGGTAGCACAACCACCATCTAAGTTCAATACTCCATCCACTGTTGCAGCTACTTCTTATTCTTCTTCTTCTTCTGATAGCTCATCTTCTACCGGTAGGAGCATTATATCAATGGACAAGGCATTAAATCCCTTACTCCACTTACTTTACTTGATTTCTATCATGTAAATCAATGAAGAAAGTAGATTCTACTTACATCTTGTCCACTTCTGATGCTCTTGATTTTATTTTTGTTGAAAACTCCCCAAGTCTAGAAAATAATAATAGCTCTAGTAATTTTTATCCTTTTCTTTCTCATTCAGAGTTGGACTTTCATTCTCTAAATCAATCAGGATCACCTCTTGAGATTGACTTGGAGTCAATCGACTCTGAGAATCCCATAGAAGAAGCTGTAGGTATGCCTGATGAGAAGGTAGAACTTTCCATAAATTCATCATTCCATGAAGTCAAAGTCAACCCCGATGGTAAAGTTCTACCTCCTAGGTAGCACCTCGAGGGGGGTAAGTAAGTCATTAGTTCCTGGAGCAAATAGCCCTCCAGATGCTCCATAGATATTCTTATGGAGGACCAAGTCGAGTTGATTACAATGTCCTAGTGCATCTTAGAAAGTTTCCAACTAAGTTAAGCATATAATGCCCTTGTCTTATCTAAAGAGATGAGGGAATCTCTAATCATCGCTACTTGATCCAGATATGTTTAGCTAACCGACATCAAGAGGAGGCATACCACTTGAAAGAAATCTTAGGAGTTATATTTAGTGATGAAGACTAACTTCTAGGGACGATCGAGCACAACCGTGCCCTTTACATTACAATGGATGTTGGTAGATACAGGCTATCAAGAGTTCTGGTTGACCAAGGTGCCTATCAATATTATGAGTCTAAGAATCATTGCTTACTTGAGGACCGACATTAAACTCCAAAAAAGAAAGGATGATGTTGAGAGGATTCAATGAACAAGGCGAGAGGGCCTTAGTCTCCAAAGGTTGCAAATGGAGATAGATGATTGGAATCAAGCTAAGTTTCACATCATAAACTCGATACATCTTTTAATGCTTTTCTTGGGAGATCATGGATACATGAAAATAACACTTCACACTTCATGAGGTCAAGATATATGAGGATGCAACCTATTATATCCCCAAAATCAATAAGTCCATTATCATGAACTTAGTCAAGACCCCATGAGGGATAAAAGAAAATAAAAAGAAGAGGAAAAAGAAATAGGAAAAGAAAAGAAAGAAGAGAAAGAAAAAGAAAATAAAAGGGAGCTGAGACAAGGACATTAGATTTCACCCACAATTCGTTACTCCATTTGAACATTTGGGTAGGATGACCCACCTCCACTGACATAGGAAGAGACCTGAGGTACCATAGGTGGAAAGCCTCTTATTGGCCACTTAATAAGAGGTATGTCCTGCCACCAAGTACACTTGCTATCCATAGATTTAGAATCTAGTTCAGAGGATGAGTCTTATGTTGTTAACACACCACCTTCTCAATAGCGATCCCTTTCAAGGTGACACTTGAGAAGGATAGTGATGAAGACTAGACTTTAAAGCAAAACATAAATTTATCCAAGTCACATAAGAAATCATCGCATCACTTGGGAACCTTAGCTCTAACCCCACTTTCCTCACAAAATGTTAAGGGTTTGGTAGTTAAGGAAGCCCCTAAGTCATCCACAGATGTGAAGACTCGGAGGTTCTTTCTAAGAGCATCAACTTTAAGTTAAGAAGTTGATGTAGAAAATGATGATGATTCATATAAAGATTTAATAGAATTACCTTTTAATTGATACTCGCTGTGTGTTATAAACTTAGCAAAGAAATGGTTAATCTCACATACTTGGTCAAAACATAGGCTAGACTATTTCAAAATAATATGGAAGAATAAATGTCAAAGCTCTCAATCAAGGCGAGACTAGGATTCAAGATAGTGGTCCAAGAAATGATGATGATTAATGCTAGTCATCACCAAATATTTAGAATCTAATAGGTTCTTTTCACATCATACTAACTCATATGAAGAGGAGTGTTTAGAAACTTTAGATACTCCAGATGATTTCGAAGTCAAAAAATGCACTGCCATGGTTTTAAGAGGAGATCGTCAACCATCAACGAGCTTAAAAGAAATCAACTTAGAATCAAGATAATCCACATCCGACATACATTAGCTCTTTGTTGAGTGATACTAAACAAATGACTTAGGCTATTGACCAGTTTAAGGACTACTTTACATATAATTATGAAGAGATGTCTAGTTTATCTCTGACGTAGCGCCATAAACTAGAACCTAGTCCTAACTCTATCAAGCAAGCTCCTAGATGCATGCTATTAGACATCGAACAATAGTCACTTCTAAAGTCAAGAAATTGATTGATGCTCGTTTCATCTGAGAAGAAAAATACCCTACCTGGTTTTCCAGTGTCATCCCAGTTAAGAAGAAGAATAGTCAAGTTCGCATATGCATTGATTTTAGGATATAAATAAAGCATGTCCAAAAATGAATTTTCCCTACCATATCGTAACTGGACATTACCTCATCTCATGCATTCTTCTTTCATGGATGACTCATGGATATAACCAAATAAAAAAAAGCCCTCAAGATGAAAGAAACACTACTTTTGAAACCTCGAATGTAAT
>CM038225.1:18349330-18464294 GCA_021442155.1 Cymbidium sinense
CATTTATTTTTATGAGGAAGACTGAAGATATGATTGATTCATGAAGACATCAATCAAGTTTGGATTTAATTGGGTGGAGATTTGGCTAAGTCCATGGAAATCAATCATAAGGCTTAAGGAGGATTTGGGGGTTTGAATTTGATTTGGTTTCAATCATTTGGAGTTGAATTTAGATTTTAATTTGGTACATTGGTTGATGGATTGATTTGTTCTTGGAGAAAATCAATTGAATTTGGATTGATTTGAATTTGGTTAAGGGCCAAGTCCATAAGATAAAATCATAGGGCTTAGGCAGGATTTTGGATTTGATCATGGGTTTCACTTATTTGATTTGGATTTGAATTTGAATTAAATTTAAGGTTTGGTTTGAGAAGGTGATCATGGGTTGGGTTTAGGTCACAGGATGGGCAAGTCTTCTTAAATCCCTATGGCATAACCTAATATTATGATTAACCCTTCTAAGTCTCTAGGCTTAAGTTAAGTATTCATCTAATCACTAGAAGTATTTTAAGACTAAGGAGCTCTTAGTATCTACAAGAGTCCTATATATACGATGAGGGGATTGAGAACTCACTCCAAAAGTGAGGTCAACAAAAGGAACCCCAATAGGTGTGGTGTAATTAACAAGGCACACCGCCTGTATTGGTGTTGACCGAGATGATCAACAATGTCCAAACGATCGCAAGCACTAATGGGAATGATCTATACCTAAACCCGAGAGGTAAATAGAATCACAATCTTAGTGCAATGTAGCTCAGCTTATGCCAAGGGAATAAGAGAGTGAGGAGGAATCCGTCGAAGGATTGAGTGTATGAACCTTCCACTAGGGAAGCAAGTTCTAGCTATCCGCTGGGGATAAGGGTTTGGTTTGATTTGGTTACATGGCTGGGGATTAGAATCCATAATTCAGTAGGGATGGGTGTATGAACCTTCCACTAGGGAAATAAGTTTGGGTTATCCACTAGGGATAAGAGTTTATGAGTTTGTTTTTATAGATTTTTTTGGGGATGTATCCACTGGGGATAAAGGGTTTGGTTAGATTTATTTGATTTAGACTCTATTAAGGGAGTTGGTTTAATTTTTAATGGCTTCACTAGGGAGAACGGTTTTGAATTGAGGGCATATCTATTGGGGATGAGAACTCAGTTAAATTTGATGGCTTTTAATTTTTGATTCGACTCATGGACCCAGTCGGCGTGTGATTGACCCACTAAGGAGGGGCCACAGGGGCCTTGGCCTGCCTTAGATTTACAAGTCCAAAGGGGTAGTCTACCAACCACAAGGTATGATTATCCAACCTAAGGGGTAACCGAGGCGTCTGTGAGGACTTATCTCAACTCAAAAGTAATCAAGGTTAATTTCATTTTAATTAGATGGACCCAGTCGATGTGTGATAGATCGTACTGTGAAGGGGCTATGTCAGCTTAGGCCTATCTCAGATTTATTGATCCAAAGGGGTAGTCTACTGGCTGAAGGGTAGGAGTATCCAACCTAAGGGGTGCCTTTCGGTGTGCAATGGCTATGCTAGAAAGAAAGTGTAGCAGACTTACAACTTCCAAAGTAAGGAATATCCGCTGGGGTGACCTATTGGTAGCACAATAAATCAAACCTAACCTAGAGCTACCCATCGGTATGCAGCGGCCGTGCTGGGAAGAATACGTAGCAGACATACATTTCCAAAGTAAGGATGACCACTGAGGTGACCTGTTGGTGGTGCAACAAGTCAAACCCGACCTAAGGGCGACTACTAAGAGAGTGTCATTGGGGACTTATCTCAACTCAAGATTAGTCAGGCGATTCTTATAGGGAGTTTTGCTGACACTGCCCTAATAATAGGATGTCTGCTTGGGAAAGGTGCCACTGAGGGCATTCTCCTAATCCACAAGTGAATATGTATTTTATTTGTTTGTTATCATGGACCCTATTGGTGTGTGAGGGTCCACATTGAGAAAGGCCTATCTCAGATTTACTGGACCAAGGGAGAATCTGAGCATCTGTAGAATAGAATCTCTAAACCACAGGGGTGATTACTAAGAGAGGGGGACTGTCCAATCCAAGAGTAACCCGGGTAGTGTCTATATGGGGTCACAAAGGATGTAATCCAAATAGAGTGCCCACAAGGGACGTGCCACTAGGGACGTTATCACGGACCAAAAAGAAAGCCAGAAATGTATGGTTGCCAACTCAAGGTGAAAGCATAGTAAACTTACATCTACCATGAGTGGTGTATCCACCGTAGATTGTGTGCATAGTGAACACCAACCAAGGTGTATTGGTGTGCGACGATCAGTCTAAGAAGATGGCATATAGGCTTATATCTCCCTAAAATTGAACTGATCACCGGGATAGTCTGTGTCAACTTGACAGGTGCTATCCAACCTAGGACTGCCCCTCGGTGTGCAATGACAGTGCTAGGAAGAAAGCATAGCAAACTTACATCTTCTAAAGCGAGGAGCAACCGCTAAGGTGACCCATTGTTGGCTCAACAAGTCGACCCGACCTAAGGGCGACTACTAAGTAGGGAGTCATAAGGAAGGACTAGACTTAGACTTGAAGTAGTCAGGAGGAAAGGAGCCACTGGGGAACTTACCCTAATCCTCAAATATACTCGACCCAATCAAGGCATGATGACTAGTTCAAGAATAAAGCATAGCAGACTTATATCTTCTTAAATGAAGTCATTATGGGGTATCTTACTAACGCACAAAGGCCTACAACATTAATTGGGCACTCATCAGTGTGCAATGGCCAAGTAAGGAAAACATAACAAACTTACATCCTCCAAAATAAGAAGACCAATATGGTGACACTACAGGTAGCATGTCATTTCGACCTAGAGTAGCTCTTGAGTGAGTGCCATTGGGGTTTTATCCCAACTCAAAGTGGCCCGAGATAAAAGATATGTGTTTGTTTTATATGTTTGTGTGTAGTTTGTGTTTGTATTGTGTTGAAGAAGGATAGGATGTCGCTTGGGTTCCTTACACCTACCCTAAACACATCATGGTGGATTCGTAAGCAAAGATGTTTTCAATATGGAAGAGATGGAACTTGAGATGAAATTTTCATTGATAATTATTTTTAAACATGAATTATGGATAATATTTCTTTAGGTAGAGCCCCTTGATTGAAAGCATCAGACACTCTCCCTTATGGTTTATAAGCTAATAAGATCTTCTTTGGTAGGCCTTTTCTATAGCAAAAGGGCCTTCCCAAATGGGTTTAAACTTGCCTCTCATCTTACGATGGGCAACAATTAGTATCCATATAACTAAAATAAGCTCTCATATATGAAAAGTTATAGGCCAAACCAACTTATTATGAGCTTGAATCATCTTGGCTTTATGCAACTCGAGGTTCTAGCATGCCCGTAGGCATCTCTCCTCCAAACCTTCGAGCTCTTCCAACAACAACTTGGCAATATATTCTGGTGTGATCTTACTACCCACAGTTATATTTAATGATGGGAGATAGACTTCTAGTGGTAGGACTACTTCGAACCCATACACTATGGAGAAAGGGGTAAATTGAGTTAGAGTTATGTATGTGGTGCGGTATGGACACAAGGCTTCAACCAACTTATGCCACTCTTATTGTCAGTGTCTTCTTCAATATTTGGATGAGAGTTTGTTGAAGGCTTCCGCCATTTCCCCGGGTAGTACATGGTAGAATATCTCCAATCTATGTTATATCTCACGGGAAAAGTTGTTGATCTTGGTGCTCTTGAAAGCAGTATCATTATCGATATAATTCATCGAGGCACCCAAACCTATATGATATGGTTCAGGGTGACCTCTTTGGCGAATCGCCTCCGACTTGAAAAGTAGTCGATGGTAGCTAGAATGAATCGATGACCCTTGAAAGAAGGAGGATCAATCGGACCCACTATGTTGGTACCCCAACACTCAAATGGCTATGAGGCCAATGTTGGGTGTAGAATGTTAGGTGGCTGGTGTAGAACCACATCGTGCACCTGACATTGGAGGCATCACCTAGCTACATCCATGCAGTCTCTGGTCATCGATGGCTAGTAGTATCCTAGTTTTTATATCTTTGCTTTCATCTTTGGACCAAATTGGTGTGCTCTACATAATTTTAAGTATACCTTAGTCACAATCTTACAGGCTTTGTGTTTCTCAAAACAACATAACCACACATGATTGAAGAACTATCGGTACAAGGTGCCATCCATGAGAACATAGGAAAGGGCTCTCTGCTTCATCTGATGGGCTAGTGACTTCTCTTGAGGTAGTTTTCCTATATTTGGATAATCCATGAATGGCTGCCTCCAATCTGACTCATCGTCCTTTTTGGCTATAGCATCCTTTCCTTCAAGAGAGAGTCTTTCGATGCGTTCAGCATCAATAAGGGATAAGCCTTATCTATTTTGGACCCTTATTAGTTTAGACTCATCTTCTAGACATGCCAACTACTTGGAAAGTTTGGATAAAGCATATGCTATGACATTTTCTCCTCGAGGAATCATGTAAATGGTAACCTCTGAATTTGGGCCAACAACTCCATGGTGTACTTGTGGTAGTGATGGAGCTTAGGCTTTAAAACCTTGTAGGACCCAATGATTTGATTGATATCTAACTAAGAATCCTTAAAGATGTTGATGTTTTGGTTGCTTAGAGTAATAATTAACTCCAGACCAGCAATCAGAGCCTCATATTCGGCTTTGTTGTTGGTGCATAGATTTGATAGGTGATGTGAGAATCTCATCATATCACAGTCAGGAGTTAGGTGGACTATTCCTACCTCAACCTTCCCTAGGATAGTAGATTGTGGTTCTTCTCCTCTTTGAGAGGAAGCTGTACCATGAAAATACATCTCCCAATGATGAATGCTAGTATCCCCTAAGTTTATGATTTGTTCATCAGGGAGGTCATTACTAAGTGGAGAATCAGCAGGAAGTGGGTGTGCTACTAAGAAATCACTAGTGCTTGTCCTTTCACATAGAGGTACAAAAGTAATGTCAAAGCGTGATAAAATCATGGATCAATGCACCAGTCCGGATAGCGTCGATTATGTCATGAGATATTGCGATTGATCCTAGAGATCAAGTTCACCTTATAAGAAAGCATGTAATGCTGTAGCTTTTGGGATGCAAAGATTAAAGCTAGGAAGTGCTTCTCAATGGGTGGATAGTTTGCCTCAATAGGTATTAGATGATGGTTGAGGTAATAGAGCACATTTTTTCCCTTCATCATTGGCTTGTGAAAATAAAGCACCAAGAGAGTCGTCTAATGCAGTAGAGTAGAGGATGAGTTGCTTTCCCAGGGTATGGGCTGCTAGAACTGGTAGCATCATCAAGTAGTGATGGATGTATTATTGACAGTTATCATCTCACTTGAACTTGACAATCTTTTTTGACAAGTGTTGAGAAAGACCGGCATCTTCCTAATAAGTTTGATATAAAGCATCTTAGATACGCTAATCACCCTTGGAATGAACTGAGTTAAGTTAGACTTTTAGGGGGTGGTACTTTTAATATCGTCTTGATCTTCTCAGGATCAATTTTGATTCTCCAGTGTCGAATAACAAATTCAAGGAATTTTCTTGAAGCTACTCTGAATGCACAGTTCAGGGGATTTATTTCAAGGTTAAACAATCTTAACCATTCAAAAATTAATCTCAAGTCAAAGAGATGGTTTTTCTTTTCTTTACTTTTGATTATGAGATCATCGACATAACACTTGACTTCATGATGAATGAGTTCATCGAAGATTCGAGTCATAGCCCGCTGGTATGTAGCATCAATATTTTTAAGGCTGAAATGCATGACCATATAGCAATAGATTCTGATCGAGGTTCAAAAAGTAGTGTTTCTTTCATCTTCAGGGGCTTTCTTTATTTGGTTATATCCAGATGAGCCATCCATGAAAGAGAAGAATGCATGAGATGAGGCAATGTCCACAATGAGTTCTGGTATCAGTAGTGAAAATTCATTTTTTGGACATGCTTTATTTATATCCCTAAAATCAATGCATATGCGAACTTAACCATTCTTCTTCTTAACTGGGATGACACTAGACAACCAGGTAGGGTATTTTTCTTCTCGGATGAAATGAGCATCAATCAATTTCTTGACTTCAGAAGTGACCTATTGTTCGATGTCTAATAGCATGCATCTAGGAGCTTGCTTGATAGAGTTAGGACTAGGTTCTATTGCTAGTTTATGGACTGCTATGTCAGGAGATAAACTAGACATCTCTTCATAATTATATGTAAAGTAGTCCTTAAACTCAGTCAATAGCCTAAGTCATTTGTTTCAGTATCACTCAACAAAGAGCTAATGTATGTCAGATGTGGATTATCTTCAGTTCCTAAGTTGATTTCTTTAAGCTCGTTGATGGTTGACGATCTCCTCTTAAAACCATGGCGTGCATTTTTTGACTTGAAATCATCCGGTATCTAAAGTTTCTAAACACTCCTCTTCATATGAGTTAGTATGATGTGAAAAGAACCTATTAGATTCTAAATATTTGGTGATGACTAGCATAATCATCATCATTTCTTGGACTTATCTGAATCCTTAGTGCCTTGATTGAGAGCTTTGACATTTATTCTTCCATATTATTTTGAAATAGTCTAGCCTATTTTGACCAAGTATGTGAGATTAACCCTTTCTTTGCTAAGTTTAGAACACACAAGTATCAATTAAAAGGTAATTCTATTAAATCTTATATGAATCATCATCATTTTCTACATCAACTTCTTAACTTGAAGTTGATGCTCTAAAGAACCTCAGTCTTCACATATGTGGATGACTTAGGGGCTTCCTTAACTACCAAACCCTTAACTTTTTGTGAGGAAAGTGGGGTTAGAGCTAAGGTTCCCAAGTGATGCCGATGATTTCTTATCTGCTTGGATAAATTTATGTTTTGCTTTAAAGTCTAGTCTTCATCACTATCCTGCTCAAGTGTCACCTTGAAAGGGATCTGCAGCTGAGAAGAGCTAGCTGGTGTGTTAACAACATAAGACTCATCCTCTAAACAAGATTCTAAGTCTATATGGATAGCAGGTGTACTCCTGGTGGCTGGGACATACCTCTTATTAAGTGGCCAATAAGGAGGCTTTCCACCTATGGGGCTACCTCTGAACTGTCCTCTTCCTATGTCTGGTGGAGGTCGGGTCATCATACCCAAATGTTTAAATGGAGTAACGAATTGTGGGTGGAATCTAATGTCCTTGTCTCACTCCCTTTTATTTTCTTTTTCTTTCTCTTCTTTCTTTTCTTTTCCTATTTCTTTTTCCTCTTCTTTTTCTTTTCTTTCTTTTTGTCCCTCATGGGGGTCTTGACTAAGTTTGTGATAATGGACTTATTGATTTTGGGGGAGATAATAGGTTGCATCCTCATATATCCCGACCTCATGAAGTGTGAAGTGTTATTTTCATGTATCCATGATCTCCCAAGAAAATCATTAAAAGATGTATCTGAGTCTATGATGTGAAACTTAGCTTCAGTCTTTCAATCATTTATCTCCATTTGCAACACTTGGAGAGACTAAGGCCCTCTCGCCTTGTTCATTGAATCCCTCAACATCATCCTTTCTTTTGGAGTTTAATGATGGTCCTCAAGTAAGCAATGATTCTTAGACTCATAATATTGGACGCTTTTCAAAACTCTTGATAGCCTGTATCTACCAACATCCATTGTAATGTAAAGGGCACGGTTGTGCTCGATCGTCCCTAGAAGTTAGTCTTCATCACTAAATATAACTCCTAAGATTTCTTTCAAGTGGTATGCCTCCTCTTCAGTAGTCAGTTGAGCTAAACATATCTCTGGATCAAGTAAAGCGATGATTAGAGATTCCCTCATCTCTTTAGATAAGACAAGGGCATCGTATATGCTTAACTTAGTTGGAAACTTTCTAAGATGCACTAGGACATTGTAATCAACTCTGACTTGGTCCTCCATAAGAATATCTATAGGTGGAGCATCTATGGAGGGGCTATTTGCTCACTGGAACTAATGACTTGCTTACCCTTATCCTGAGGTGCTACCCTAGGAGGTAGAACTTTACCACTGTGCAGGTTGACTTCAGTGACTTCATGGAATGATGAATTTATGGAAAGTTCTACCTTCTCATCGCATACCTACTTCTTCTATGGGATCCTCTGAGTCGGTTGACTCCAAGTCAATCTCAAGAGGTGATCCTGATTGATTTAGAGAATGAAAGTCCAACTCTGAATTAGAAAGAAAAGGATCAAAATTACTAGAGCTATTATTATTTTCTAGACTTGGGGAGTTTTCAACAAAAATAAAATCAAGAGCATCAGAAGTGGACAAGATGTAAGTAGAATCTACTTTCTTCATTGATTTACATAATAGAAATCAAGTAAAGTAAGTGGAGTAAGGGATTTAATGCCTTGTCCATTGATATAATGCTCCTACCGGTAGAAGATGAGCTATCAGAAGAATAAGAAGTAGGCTGTGTGGATGGAGTATTGAACTTAGATGGTGGTTTGCCTGGGACTATCCTGGCAAGTATGGTGAGCTCTGCTGCTTCGATGCTAAGCTATCATCTTCCCTCGAGTTGTCCTTTGCAACTAGCAAACTTTTCTCAATTTTGGAGGTTTGAGCTACTTCAAGCACCAAGGAAAGCTTCTTGATCTTAGAAATGATCTTCTTAGAGGTTTGGGATAAGGAGATATTTTAACTTTCTTTAGTCTTAAGAGGACCACAAGTATCCCTAAGGATTACCCTAATAGAACTGGGTGGTTGTTCTAATAGGTATTCCTTAGAGATAATTATGGCATATGGCTGGTAGCTATGCTCAATCCAGTCCTTCGAGATGATGTAGTCTTATAAGACATGGTTAATCATGATGTGGTAGAGGCAATAGCTAAGATCATCACTCTTGCCCATTTCTGCTGGCCTTTTAGGCTCTAGTAACTGAAAGTCAAGTTTCATTAAGAGGTTCTTAAAGATTTTCCTAACTACATCCCTCTTGAATAATATGGCTTATTCAATCTATTCACAAGAGGTGGATAATAGCTACGATGATGGGTATGAGTGAGTACGTGTAGTGAGGTGGTGGAAATGGCCGTTGTGGTGGCTATAGTGGTCAATATGGTGGTGGCAGAGGAGGTGGCAAATGAGGCTGCTATGCTTAGGGTCTTTTATACTATATTTTGGCTGGCTGTGACCCTCTGTCCACTGATAAAATTATCCCTGGCTTCTTCTCAAACACCTTTTATTGCTTGGGCCGAGATGATTGGTTAGGAAAGGGAAACTGTTTGACTTCCTCTTGCAGGCTAGACACATTGTTGATTAGTTTCTTGAATTTTTTGGTGGTAAATCCCTTAAGCATGATGGTGATCAGATATTCTTGAGAAGAATCTCAATGGCATGTTGTTCAACATGCATTTCGCATTTGAGGTTGTGCCACCGAGAATATAATCAACAAGGGACTCATTGGGATTTTACTTAGCTACAAAGAGGTCTGCGTCACTCTTTATAAGCTCTAACAAACTTTTTGATGAATAGGTGCTCCAATTCAGCAAAAGTCTTCACTGAACCATTGGGCAGTTTAACGTACCAAACAAATGCATCCCCTACTAATAAAAGTTTGAACAAGAGTACGCCCACTAGCGTTACAATAGCGGCTCTAAAGTGTGTAATATGTTGTCTGGGTCTCACTACCATCAAAGATTTTGAAGAAAGGTAGCACAAACCCTTTGGGATATTGAACTATATTGAATTCCTCTAGGTATGGTCTACCCTTTAGAATGGATGAGCTCCGGCTTGCACCATCGCTTCCCTCACCTATTATTCCACCATATGGATGATATCCTTTTCATGCATGGAGGCACCATCTCGACCTTCTTATGCAAACTACAACATCATCATCTGAGTGCACCTAGGATGGTCTAAAGTATGTACCAACTCTTGTCGATCAGCCACCATAGGAGAAGGTTGTGAGGCGGTGAGTTCAATGCTAGAAACGCCATCAACTCTTCTACCTTCTTCTCCATCCAGTCTATATGATCATCCTTATGCTTGAGCTGGTGGAGGAGGTGCTGAGTCATGTGAGAAGTGTCACCTTCCTCGAACACAAAATCTTATTAGTTATACTGATCTTACTGTAAGGACCCTCATTTGTTGACCATGTAGACCTCGGTTGTGCCATTCAACATATCATCTTCATCAGGATTAAAGTGGACTCTATCCTCCTCTTGATCTAAGTGATCGCTATCAATCGCTTGTAGTGTGGTAGTCCTCTATGATGGCATCTAAAGAATGATCATCTATCATGCGGCTCTATGAGAAATGTAGGCTGTCAACCGACCACGTGCTCTATTATATATGATGAATGCTGTCTTTGGCAGGGTACACTCCCTAATTGGCTCAATTTCCATGGGGACTATGTTTGTGTCCCCTCCCCTCTCTCCCTCTGACTGTGGTAGAGGTGGTGCGATGACAACTCTTGGGTCACCACTCCTTCCTAACCACCGCTGAGGTAGAATGTTGAGTAGGGGAGCTCGATCTCACCTCAGCAAGTGGAATGAATGGGGCGGGATCCTTGGGCCTTATTCGGATCACCAGTGGAAATGGTCTTTCCCCAAATGGGGGCTTCTAAAGCTTGGTGGGGGTGGTAGATGTTGTAAGATGGACAGGTGATGGTGGACGGTGAGTGGAGCGGAGTGATGGCAAAGACAGCCTCTCGGAGATCTCCCTCACGCATCGGCTATGCGTAAGAACAATGTTATGAATCATTGGCCACGATGGAGGCGATGATGGAGGAGTCCATTAGAGATTTGTGGCCCCTGTACCTCCTCCTTTCCCTCTCAACTTGGGATGTAACTCAAGCCGGTGGCTCTCTCCCTGGATCACTCCGCTCTGGGATCATGAACCTCAAATCAACAATGCACAACTTTGAGCATCCAGGCTCACCAACCGGTGAAGAACTGTCCAGGACATAGGGCTTCTCTCCCTAGCCGTACCTCAAAGTGTCTTTGGTGGTGGAGGATGTGGATCCTCCTGGTCCTCCTCTCCATCCAAATGAGAGGGGATGAAAACTGCCGCCACTCAAGAGTGGAGAGGTATCACAAGGAGAACCCTCCTCATCGACATGGGAGGCAACATCAATATCCACAGTTGCAGCTCATGGTGGCTTGATCTTCCTATTTTTGTTGCGTCGAGGTGTGAGTGAGCAAGGCAAAGCGAGGAACCTACCTCAAAGGTAGGGAGACTATCTCGATGACCAAGATAGCTTTCCTCTTGAGGTGACCAAAGAGGTGGTAGTAGCCCTCACTAGAACTATGAAGGGGGGGCCCAAATAGGTGCGAGCAACGACACGACTACAGATCATGGTGTGGGAGCCACGACAGCCTTCCTCTTTAGTGAGGGAAACTTCGTGGAGACAAAATGTCAAAGTAAGTAGTGTATGTCACGCCACCTCCTCCTGCTAACAGTCTCAAGGGTTGTCCCATATCAAGTGACTCAAATGGCCTCAAAGCCATGGCCAAACTAAATCAGATGGGTGGTATTTGTGGTATCTATGGCCTGATTCAAGGCCAGATCCACACCCTACGGGAAAAAGAAGATGAACTTCCTAGAATCCATAGTAACTACACTAACTGGAGATGGGAAAGGACTAAATGTGCTGAAATCACTACATTTGTTGAAACATAATTGAGTCAGACCCTTGCTTTGATATTTCTCTTAAATCATTGACCTTTAGATTTGACTTGAAATTTGAATCCACACTTAACAAATTTAGGTATGCAAAGTGGGGTTCATTGAATTTTGGAGAGATTTTTTATATTTTAGGAGAGACTTTGCCATTAGATTTTGAATTGGAACCCAACACTCAACAAATCTAAGTATGTTGAGTGGAATTCAAATATTTAGAGAGACTTTGGAGATATATCTGTTGTTTGTTTTGTTTGAAATTTTGATTTGGGAAACCCTTTCTTAGCAAATTTAGTATGCTAAAAGGTTTCAATTACATGTTTGAAAATTTTGTGAAAACATCTTTGTTTGTGATGATTATTTGTTATGTGTGTGATATATGTCGATTTGATTTGAAAATGAGACCTTTACTTAACAAATTTAGGTATGTTAAGTTGAGGTCAAATGTATTTGATATATGTTTGTTGTTTGTTGATATATGTTGATTTGATATGGTTTGGGAAACTCCCATTTAATAAATTTAAGTATACTAAATGGATTTAAATGTATATTTTTTTGATATTTGTTGATTTTGTTCCTCTTTTCAAAAAGAGGGGAACTCTTATTTGACAAATATGGTATGTCAAATAGAGTTCAAATGTGTTATGATTTTGAAAGAGGAAAATCTATTTAACAAATTTAGGTATGTTAAATAGAGTTCAATTTCTTTTAATTCTTTTGAAAATGAAATTCTCATTTGACAAATTTGGGTATGTCAAATGGAGTTCAAGTGTGTTTTGATTTCCAAGATTTTGGAAAAGAGGAATTATACTTAACAAATGTAGGTATGTTAACTAGAACTCAATTTATTTTGATTTATTTTTTAAATGGGGAACTCTCATTTGACAAATTTGAGTAAGTCAAATGGAGTTCAAATATGCTTTGATTTTGTGTATGATATTTGTTTTTGAAAAGAGGGGACTCCAACTTAGCATATGTGGAATATGCTAAGTGGAGTTTAATTTTATGTCATGATTTTGTTTGAAAAGTAGAATCTTCATTCAACATACTTTGGGCATGTTGAATGGAATTTATTATTTTCGGAAATTGTGCTTTTTAAAAAAGAGATTTTAAAATTTTTTATTTTGATTTTGAAAATAACCTCCATGCAACAATTGTAGGTATTATTAAATGAGGTTTGGTTATCTTTATGCCTTTTGAAAACTTATTATGAAGTTTATGCGAATATTTTTCCATGTGAATTTTGAAAGTAACATTTTACAAAGGGTTTATTTTTTTAAGTATAGGATGAACCTTGCCTCATCAAGCTAATGTACGGAGGTTCTAAATTTTGTCATCTCTTTTCATTGGTTGATTTATTTTTAACCTATTGGGAGCCAATGGGGTTTCAAGACCTACATGGCGTGAGGTCCTAAAACCTAAAGGATGTTGGCTAACTTTGCTTAAGGATGAAATAAGCTAAGTGCCAATGGAAAGAAAGATAGTCTTAGGCTTATATAAAATATGAGTCCACTATCGATGCTTGGAGACAACAATTGTGTACTATAGATGGAGAGAGGAACCATCCCCAGCAGAGTCGCTAGAAAAATCTGTGGTGTTTATTTTTGGATGTTTATGGGAACCACCCGGTCGTAGGGGTACTTATTGAAGTGATGACATTGAGGTATGATACACTATCTCAAAGATAGAGGCCTTCAATGGACCTAATCACCTAATAAGGACTCCTAAGGCATGATGGATCTTGAATGTACAGATTTTTCCCTTGATTTACATGGATAAATAAAGCAAGATTCATATTAAAATTCTAAAGTTTTTTATGGAGGCAAGCCTCCATAGTAATTACATCTAAAGAAGGTGAATTCTTTAGGAATACTGATTAAAGTAGAAATTATTATCTTCAAGAATTTCAAGCTTAAGACTATCAAAGGATTGGTTATGTTTGGAAAATCAAATGGGAAAGATCAAGGAGAAGACTTATTTTTTGGAAGCCAAAGGGGATAAGTAGGAAATGTTCATGATACAAAGAAACTTAGTGAGCATTCCAATCTATCCTATAATTGGCCTTTATATATTTGAAGTTGAAGAGATTTATTTTGTTTGAGTTGAAATTTCATTAGATTATTAGGGCTTATAATCCACCAACACAAGGTTGTGAAAATGCTTAAAGGTGAGGATTTATGCTTGTAGGACTAGAATAGCTACCTCATATCCTAAATCTAGGGAGCTTTAGTAGAGATAAAGCGACCTAAATCTAAGTGGAGATGGGTATAATATTTACCTCCATAAGAGAGGGTAAACCACCCGACTGCTAAACTTAAAACCACCTGAAGTGGTAGCTAGCTAACTCATCCTATGCTTTTAAAATTATGTAGTCAAGTCTCATGAAATTTCAAGATAGTTAGGCTATTATTAATTTAGAAAGTTACTAAATTCCTTAAACCCACTCATTAATAGACTAGAGTATGAGTGGCATGAATAATGACTTAATCTACAAATGCAAATCTTTTCAAATTTTATTTTAATTTTGACACTTCATTTTTTAACAAAGGCTTTAGGATTTTGATGCTTATATGCATGATGAAAATAGATTATTGGCTAAATCAGCAGAAAGGGGTATTTTCACTATAAGGGATGCCCTCATAGGTCAAGCATTGCCACATGCATGAAGGATGGAAATCCCCATTATGGTATTTTGTTTTTGGAATGTATGACACCACATAGATCTAGGGGTACTTATTGAAGTGATCAGGTATGACATTAAAGAATGATGCACTATCTTATAAGATAGAAGTCATCACCCTATAATGGACATAATCACCCAATAAGGACTCCTAAGGCATGATAGGTCTTCGAATGTACTAAAGATTTTTCCCCTACTTTAAATGAAAAAATAAAGTAGGGTTTATGTTAAGCCGGGTCCATTAAATTTCCTATGGAGGCAAGCCTCCATAATTAATTAGATCCTAAAGGATGTGAATCCTTTAATAATACTCTGACAAATTATAAATTAAATTTCAAGATTTCAAAAGGACTATCAATAAATTGGTTATATTTGAAAAATTAAATTGGATTGTTCAAGGAGAAGACTTATCCAAAGGGAATGAGTTGGAAATGTTCATGATGCTAGGAAGCTTAGTAAGCATCCCAATCTATCCTATGGTCGGGCTTTATATATTTAAAATCAAGAAGAAATTTATGTGTTAAAGTTAGCATCTTATTAGGAAGCTAGGACTTATAATCCAACAATACAAGATTATGAAAATTTCTAAGAGGCAAGGATTTATTCTTGTAGCCAGAAAGGAAACAACAACCTCTGAACCTAAATCTAGGGAGATTTAGCATAAGCTAAAGCATGACCTAAATCTAGCGAGGATGGTCATAAGGTTTACCTCCATAAGAGAGGATAAACTCCCTGACTGCTGGGCTTACAACTACCTCAAGTTGCCACTAACTCCTCCTGATTCAAAATCATGTATGCAAGTCCTATGGAAGTGCAAGATAGTTGGGTTGTTATTTATTTAGAAAAAACTAAAGTCATTAAACTCACTCCCTAAAAGACTAGAGCATGAATGGTATGAACAATGACTTAGTCTAATGCAAAATATATTTAAATTTTATTCAATTTTTGACACTTCATTTGGACAAAGGCTTTAGGATTTTGATGCCTACATGCATGATGAAAATAGATAATAGGCTAAATCAGTAGGAAATGGGTGTTTTCCAACTAGGAGGAGACCCTTAAAGGTCAAGCCTTCCCCTATCGTGCAAGGATGAAAACCCCCTGTTTGCAAGAATGAAATAATATGATATGCATGTTGATGAAATATTCAACCATTCGTTAAGGGGTTTTAAATCTTTTAATTATCTTATTTAAGACCTAGGCTTTATGGTGAGGTTATAAGTTATTTAAAATTTAAATTGCAAGTTGTTAACTGGGTAGAAAAATTAATTTTTACCCTAAGAGCCTAATGCATCTAGGTCACCCATTCAAACGTCAAACAAGTAAGAAACTAAGAAAAGGCATGTCATTTTTAATGCACAAGTTAAACATAACATCAAACAATTTTATAACTAGCATAAAATAATAAAAGGTTGGTGCGGTTGGGTGTCACTATACAACCAGAAAAGAAAATGGGTAGCCGAGCTCTACCCTTTACAATACATAAAAGAATAATTTACAATTTACAAATGTTAAATATTATGGGGGTCTTCAAGTCTTCATTCTTCATGTCTCCTTCACTTCTTCATGTCTTTCCTCCCTTTGATTTGGTAGGCTTCAAGGCATCACATGGCAAAGATAAAGCTTTTTTGTCCAATGCTCATCCTAAACCCCATAGCATTAATCCTAATCCCTAATATAAAATTACATTAAAATAGAAAAGTGAATCTAACTACAATGAGACAAATGTTAGCCAAACACATACAATCCAAGTAGTTATATTTATAGTTTGGACTTAGCACCCTACACATGGGTAACCAATCCCACATGTCCTAACTTGAATTATGCTTGGGGCTTAAGCAACCCAAGAAAAATATTTGTATTTATTTTTACACCCTTAAGCACAATCCCCTACAAAAAATGTGATTAGGCTAATCACGGCCTAACATCCAGTTTATAAAATATACACCTTAACATCCAGTCTAAAATAATACATCACAAAAAATATACATCACACCATGCACCGTCTTAACATAAAGCTAAAAGTGGTGACTTAATTCTAATGTGTGTGTATTAAGGCTTGTGTAGTATGTCCTAACTAGGCATTAAGGTTATGATTTTCTAAATGTGAATGGATGATTAATCATAAGAGGTTGATTTCATTTTAAGTGATTTAATTGATTTAATTGATTAAGAATTTTACTTAATATTTTCTTTTATTTTATATGCCTTACACTTAGCAACTAAATGTTATAAAAGAGAAAAAAAGGATTGTCCTCTTTCTTCCTTACTTTATGCCACTTCTAAAGCATATTAATTTGATTTAGTTCTCTTTAGTGATGGCTTATTACATTTTAAATTAATCCTAAATTTAGGCTCACTTTAAATAATCTTATTTAATATGAAAGACATCTTAAGATTAATTCAATTGAATTACTATTGCATGACACATGTTCAATCATTCCTTTTCATCGCATATAACATGCATATGATATTAATCCTAAATATACCTACACATACAATATATTTTAGCACACTTAAATAATGAATGTAAATGTTATATTTATAGAAAAGGATATTTTCATTCATTAGCTAAATGCACATACAAGTGTATAAAAGTTATAAGCAGATACTTCACTATTGTTAAACCCGTAAGAGTGAGGTAAAGACCTCCTTGTGGCTACTTAAAGCCTTGCATCCTGAAATGTCCAAACTAGATATAGCCATTATTCTTGAAATATACATAAATGTATAAATGACCACAAGAATATAAAATTATGCAAAAGTTATATTTCTTTCAATTGAATTATTTATACATGTAAACTAAAGTTGAAAAGGAGATTTTCATTCATTAGCTAAATGCACATACAAGTGTACAAAAGTTTTAAGTGGATACTTCTCCATTATTAAACCAGGGGAGTGAGATAAAGACCTCCATGGGGCTACTTAAAGCCTTGCATTCAGAATGTTGGACTAGATATACCCACTATTCTTGAATACACATGAATACACAAGTGACTACAAGAATGGAAAATCATGCAAAAGTTGTAGTTCCTTCAATTGAATTATTTATACATGTGAGCTAAAGTTGAAAAAGTAGATTTTCATTCATTAGCTAAATGCACATATAAGTGTTTAAAAGTTTTAAGAAGATACTTCTCCATTTTTAAACCAAAGGAGTGAGGTAAAGACCTCCTTGGGGCTACTTAAAGCCTTACGTCCCCGGAATATCCAGACTAAATATACCCACTATTCTTAAATACACATGAATGTACAAGTGACTATAAGAATGGAAAATCATGCAAAAGTTACATTTCTTTTAATTGAATTATTTATACATATGAGTTAAAGTTCTATCAAAATTCTAGCATAGAAATACATAGGAATGAATTCAAACAAATGTTTTGTCCATTTCAAATGGGCTATATACTTGTTAACATTCAAACTTTATGTAAATCCATATAAAATAAAGAAAGAGAACTCTATATCACATATTCTAAGCCATAGACACATGCTAGCTTATAGATATTTATAACTATTATCACTCCAAATATTATAGTTGACTTATAAAATTTTGAAAAGAACTTTGTTTTAATAGTGATAATAACCACACATATTATAAATTTAATTCAACACATACAAGCTTAACATAAGGAAAATTTTATTTGATTTATTTCTTGAAGTCATGAGTGCATGATTTCAATTAACATACAACATTTAGCATGATTGAAAATGAATAATTGAACATAAGCACATGAGTCCATTCAACTAAATTAATTTCTAAGGACAATCATACTAAATAAAATTATTCTAAGTAAACTAAAGATTCTTATGTCACTTTTAACTTTATGTTTTGAGTTGATTTAATGAAATGAAAGAAAGTTTGTTGATCATAATCCATTCCGATGTTTGTGATTCAATTTAGTTTAATGAAAAGGTAATTAGGTGAATTTTATGAGTTAATTAAGTTATCTTTATGCTTTAAGTATATTAATTAACCCTTGCCTCACCTTAACATAACTAACCAAATAATTATGAGCCAACATGAAATGCATAAAATAAGATTACAATGATCCTAAGAAATAAAAGGCGTAATGCAATTTGGCTCATAATAATTGATTACTTAAATTAAAGGTACTTAATTAAGTACACTTATGATTTTTCCACACCAGTGAAAACCATAATTTTCTTAAATGACTTTAGACTATTAAACACCTAAAGACCTACCCTCAATTAAGTAATTAACATTTGATATGATTTTGATTTTAATTTGGTTATTGACGTTATTAATTAGTTAATCATTCAATTAATTGCTTAAATTACTTAATTAATTATCCAAATGAAATAGACTTAAGGAAAAGATTGAGGAAAGGGTCCCATTTTTATCTTAGCTCTCGATGTTAAATGAAATGTTTTAGAATCATCTTTGTCAATTTTTATAATTTTTATAAATTTTTTTAATTTATTTTACTAAAATAGGCATTTTGAACTTTAAATTTTAATTTCTCCTAATCCATAGGTCATTTTGACATAAAATGTTTATCGTAGGTAGATTTTAACCTCAATTTTAATCACAAAATTTAATATCAATGGTTTGTATTTTTAGAGTAATTAATAAATTTTAATTTTAGTAAAACTTAAATTAAGCTCAAAATATTTAGTGAAATTTAGGGGTTTTAGATTTGTTGGATTCATCTCGAAAAGATGAATCCAACAAAATATTGTAATTTTGCATTGAGTATTTTAATTTATATGAATTTTTGAAGTTTTATGTGATTTAATTAATTTTTAAAAGCTAAAAAATCTAGAATTTTCTACTTAACCTTGTCAATGCCATGCGGCAATTGTTGGGCACACGACACCACATGGTTACCACCATTGGATCCTGCTTCTTAGTAGCCAAAATGAACGCACTCTCATGCATGGACAGATTGGGAGTCGGATTGCATCAGGGGATTTGGGCTAAAATTAGTGGGATTTGGCTTCTAATCTCATCTATTCCTAACAAAGGGAGATCGAATGGCTGCTACTCTTCTTCCCCAAGACCGATGACCCAGAGGCCAAAATTGGCAAAACTGCACGGTTTGGCCCATTTAGGGTTCTGATTTTTTGATGATTCTCTCTAAAAAAAATGTCTCGATTTACATGGGGATAATGTAAAATAAAGAATGCAAAGGAAATTCTTAAAATTGAGCATACATTGAAGCAAATAAGAGATCCTATATCCAACTAAAGTATTTGAAAATTACCTCATCGAGGATGATTTTCAACGGCGGTGTTGATCCGAGCATGCTCTTGGATGCTAGAAGAAGCTTTGGGATCGAGCTAAGCTCTTTCCTTCACTTGGAATGTTGTATCCATCAATCGTTGATGCTTCCTCGCCAAAATTTGCAGATTTGGTGGCTTTCTCAAATGAAATGGAGAATGAATGTTGGTTGCTTGAGAGCTCTTGGAGACTAAAATGAGGCGGAGGATATTTTTGGAAGCCTATTCTTGTACACAGTGGCCAAAATCACCTTTCATGGTGATTTTGGCCTTGTGGTGTCTATGGCTTAGGTGGTTGGGAATGAGAGGGAATCATCCTAGGTGGCTTAGTTTGGTTGGCTAAGGCTTAGAAGGTGGTTGTCATGAGAGATTAGTAGGTGTCAGCAAGGGAAGTGGAGGTCTTTGATGTCAAGTGTTCCAATGGGGGAGGTGAGGTGAATTCACCTCCCAATTAGTCATGGCTGACCTAACCACCTCTTGGGTCAGGTAATCAGTATCCTAAGTGCCTAAGTGGATGAATGGATAGGTGCTAAGTGGCCAAGGAAGGGAAATGACTATGTGGGTAAGTGTCTTTTCTCATGTGGTACCCTTGGTCCAAGGGAAAAGTAATCATTTGATATTTAATTTGATTTGGGAAAATTTGGGATGAGCTAAAAGTGAATTGGACTACATTTTATGTCAATTGGAGTTCATTTGGTTCAATTTTGACTAAATTTGACCCATTTTGGTCAAATGGGATCAAAATGGGTTAAGTTGATCAATTGGTCAAATTGGGTCAAACCAGGGGTTGGGTTAAGTTTATATGACCATTTGTAGAGGATTGTATGCTTTGGTTTGATTTACTTTTGAATTAATTTGGGTTTAGTCTAGTTTGACCCTTTATATCAATTTAGGCTAATGGGTCAATTGGGTTCAATTGGCCAAAATGAATTCAATTGTAGCCTTTGTCAACTTTAACAATCAATTTGTAATAAACTTGAGTCATTGGTTACAATCAATTTGGATTAGATTTTGATTTGACCTATTTGGCCATTTAAGTTAATTTGGGTCAACTTGGGTCAAGAGGGCCAATTGGGTTAGGTTTGGCTCAATTGAAGGTCAAGCCATATTTAAATGTTAATTTTGGGTTGATTTGAATCATTGGTTTCAATGGATTTGGCTTAGATTGCAATTTGGCTAGTTTGGATTCTTATGGGTTAAAGGGTTGACTTGGTCAAAGGGTTAGGTTGACTTGGTTTGACCTAATTTATGATAATTAATTAACCTAGGATGATCAACAATCATGTCATGAAGTTTCGATTGGCTTAATTCACTTTGATTTAGAGTGAATTGGATTTTGGTTCATATAGGTCAAATTGGTCACTTTGGGTCAAGTAAGCCAATTGGGATTAGTTGGCTTGATTTTGGGTTGAGTTTAGTTTAGTTGAGTTTATATATGGATTTGAGATTGATATATAAATCCAATTGCAATTTATTTGGGTTCAAGTGGGTTTTGATTCATTTGAATATTTGAAGTCAAATGGGCTAAGTTGGGTTTGACTTCGGTTGATTTTGATTTTGGCTTAATAATTGTAGATTTCATTTATATTTGGAATGGTGATTGATGGAATGATTGATTTGTGAGAAAATAAATTGAATTTTATTTGAAATTGAATGACATTTGGCTAAGTCCATGAAGTTGGGTCATATGGCTTAGATTTAGATTTCAAGTTTGGATTGACCATGCTTCAATCATTTAATTTGGATTTGAAATTAAGTTTGATTGTAGGTTTGATGGGATGAATCTGGATTGGATTTGGGTTTAGGCTACTAGGTAGGTGATTTTTTCCTAAGTCCTAAGGCATGGCCTAATCCTATAGTTAATCATTCTAAGTCTTTAGGTTTAGGTTAAGTGTTCACCTAATCACTAGAAGTGTCTTATGACTAAGAAAGTCTTAGTGTCTAGAAGACCCCTAGGTCTAAGATGAGGAGATTGAGAACTCACTCTAAAAGTGAGGTCAACACTTATTTTCAAGAACCAAATAATATTGTATGCATGATGTAAGACATATAACATTCAGCTAAGGGATTGCTAAATCTTATAATTATCTTGATTTAATGCTTAGGCTTTATTATGAGGTTATGGATTATTTAAAACTTTAGTTATGAGTTGTAGTTGAGTAAAATATTTATTTTTCCCTAAGAGCCTAATCGGATCCAAGCCACACATTAAAGCATCAATCATAAGAAACTATGAAGACCATGTTATTTCTAAGCCACAAGCTAAAAATAACATCAGACAATTTTATAGCTACCACAAAAGAATAAGAGGCCAGTGCATTCGGTACCACTATACATCCCGAAAAGAGAAAATGAGTAGTCGAGCTTTACCCTTATACAACTTAGAATATGAAAGAATCCTTACATTTTATAAATGGATAAATGCTATGGTGGGTCTTCAAATCTTCATTCTTCTTGACTTCACTTCTTTCCTCCTTTGATTTGGTGGACTTGAGCATGACATGGCACCCCAGGACAAAGCCTTCTGGTTAATGTTCATCATAAACCTCATAGCACTAATCCTATTTTCTAATATAATATTATATTAAAAATAGGAAAAATAAATCTAACTACACCTGGAAAATAGAGATTAGCTAAACATACATACCATCCCAAGCAGTTATATATAATTTGGACTTAGCACCCTACACATGGGTAACCAATCCCACCTATTATAACTTGGATTATGCTTGGGGGTTTAAGAAACCTGCAAAGAGAGCATTTATATTTATTTTAAGCACCCCTTAAGCACAATCCCCTGTAAAAAATATGATTAGGCTAATATCAACCTAACATCCAGTCTATGAAATATATACCCTAACATCCAGTCTAAAATAGTACATCATAAAATAAAACATACATCATACCATGCACCATCCTAACATAAAGCTAAGAGTGATGACTTAGTTTTAATGTATGTGTTAAGTCTTGTGTGGCATGTCTTAACTAAGCATTAGTGTTATGATTGTCTAAGTATGAAAGACTTTCATTTAATTTAAAGGGGTGATTTCACTTGAAGTAATTTAATAGATTTGAGAATTTTATTTTTTGTTTTATTTTATTTCATTTGATTTCACTTAACAACTAAGTGTTATAAAGAGAAGAAGAAAAATGATTGTCTTATTTCATCCCTATCTTAAGCCACTTATAAAGCATGTTAGTTTGGTTTAGTTTTCTTTAGTAAATAGCTTATTACACATTTTAAATTAATCCTAAGTTTAGGTCCAATTTAAATAATCCCATTCAATATGAAAGGCATCTTAAAATTAATTTAATTGAACTACTATCACATGACATGTGTTAAATCATTCATTTCTATCACATGTAACATTCATATGATTAAATCCTAAGTATACCTACACATACAATTTGTTTTAGCACACTTAAGTGATGGATGTGAATGCATATTTAAAGTTTATATTTTTCATTTGATTGAATTATTTAATCATATAGATTTTAAAGCCCTATCCAAATTCTTATTCAAAAATACATAATGATGAAATTAGATAGGCACGTGTCATTATTAAGCAGGGAAGTGAGGTAATCAAATGACTTCCTTGGAGATAACTAAAGCCTCGTATTCATAGGATGTCCGAACTTAATACCCACTTGCATTCAAACATATATAAATTTCCATACATGAATAAAATAAAGAGAGCTCTCAATCACATGATTAATTAATTCAACAACTTAGATAATTATGAATGCATGCATTTTTGATAGAAAATATGATTGTCATTCTCTAATTAAGCATAAGACATAAGCAAGTACGTGTCTTTGTTAACCAAGAAAGTGAAGTAATCAAATGACCTCTTTGGGGCTACTTAAAACCTCATATTTCCGGGATGTCCAGACTATAAACCCACTTTTCTTAAATACATACATTTGTATTCATAATTAAAAGGATGAAAATCATGCAAGAAATTATATTTTCTTTAATTGAATTATTTATATGTATGAATTAAAGCCTTATACAAATTCTAGTGTTGAATTATATAAGAATGAAATCAAATGAGTACATGTCTTTGTTAACTAGGGAAGTGAGGTAATAAAATGACCTCTTTGGGGCTAGCTAAAGCCTCGTATTCCCGAGATGTCCAGACTATATACTCATTAGCATTCACTCTTATGTAAATCAACACATGAATAAAGGAAAGAAAGCTTCACTTCATACACTTAAGTTATAATCGCATACATCTCTGATGTATTTATAACTAGGATCCTAACAAATGTTATAATTCATTTATAAGCTTTTGAAAAATAATACATTTGGATTTAACAGTGATCGTAGCCACACATATATTAATTTAAATAAACACATGCAAGCTTACATAAAAGAAAGTCTTATTTGATTTAATTAATTTTGTAAAAAGAGATGGATGTATGGATCAAAGGACATGCAATATTTAATATGATTGGAAAGGAATAACTGAATATAAACACATGATTTGATTCAATCATATTAATTTCTAAGGACAATCATATCAAATAAAAATCATTTAAAGTAAACCAAAGCTTTTTAATATCATTTTTAAGTTTATGTTTTATTTGATTTAAGGAATGTGAGAAGAAGTTTACTAATCCTAATCACATCCCCATGTTTGTGAATTGATTTGACTTAATGAAATGTGATTAAATTGATTTTATGAGTTAATTAAGTTATGATATGAATTAAGTTCATTAATTAACCCTTACCAATGTTACCTTAAAGTAACTAACTAAATAATTATGAGCTAATATGATAAGCAAATGAATTAAAAGGTAAATTAGCAATTATCTTAGGAAATGAAATGGTTTAATGCAATTAGCTCATAATTATTGGTTAATTAGATTAAGAAACTTAATTAATTACTTTTATAATTTCCCACGCATATGGGTAAATCATAATTTCACTAACTCTCTTTAGGCTATTAAACACCTAAAGGTCTACCTATGAATTAATTAATTAGGTTCTGGTATGTTTTAAATTTTAATTAAACTAATTAAGTAATTAATTATCCAATTAATCCTTAATTAATTTTCTCTTGAAAAGTAATGTGAACTTAGGGAAAGAAATTAGGAGAGAGGTTCCAATCATATTCCATAAATCTCCTCACTATTAAATAGTGATAAATGACCCAATTTATTTATTAATAAATTTACTATTCATGTGGTTAATTAACCCTTAATTAAATTAAGAGAGTACTTAAGGCTCAATTGGTTAATTTCCCTAATTAATTAGTCAATAAATCAAAAGAAAATTAGGGGAGGTAGAGATCATCCCCTTAAATTATCTCAGAAAGTTTGAGGTTAATTAATTAATTAATTAAGGAGTAATTAAGGTAATTAAATTTTAATTAGACCATAATTCAGCTCTAATTACTATTCAAAATCAATTAAGGATAATTTTAATGGATTCCTCTCTAAAATACCTTTAAAATGAGCATTTATTTGCATTTTTTGGATTTTTTATGATTTATTATGATTTTATGAAGTTTTAGCCTTAAAATATATTATGGAAGCCTAATTGAATCCCATTGGCGCCATGGTGCTGATGTAGCGCTTTTCACATGGCACTAGGATTGGCTATTTAAGTTGTCACATCACCTGCTGAGTCAGCTTGTGGTGGGATGAGCTTTCTCTTGTGCCATCCAATCTAAGAATGAACGACCGTGATTAAACTCGCGGTTAACATAGGATAAAATTGAATGCATCTAACATATATAATCACGACCATCCGTTCCGATCATGTGGAATAGAAGACGCGTGATCTACCTTCCCACGAGCGATGAGAGATGGAGCCTGTCCGCCATTGCTCGTGTGATCCGAGCTCGGATCCACTCCAAATTGATCCCACACCTTCATGCGAAGGATCTAAGGAGATCCAACAGTTATGATCAGCATACATGCACATTTCCTTCATAAAGCTCCAACACATTTTTAGCTAGAGTACGGTTTTCATGGAATTACCTCACTAGAGCTAAGACTACTCGCATGCTTGAAGTAGTTTGTCGGTTGAGATGAAGCCTTGTTGAGCGACAATTGAATTCCATGTGGGTCGCTTGGAAGGCTAACTCTTGTACTTTGGACACTCGCTTAATCAAACTCTAACCTCAATGGATTTGGAGCTGAAATAATTAGTTTAGCTTGAGTTGAGGAGATGGTGTGAGATGAAATTTGATCCCAATGGAGAATTGATGGAGTTTGGATTGGAGGATGCTTTTATTTAGCTTTGCTCAAGAAGGAGAAATTCTGATGAGGGATTCCTTGGGAATGCTCGAGAGCTTGCTAGGGAGTTTAAAATCTCTCTTGGAAGCTCAGACAAGTTGAATGGTGAGGTTTCCCATGCGAATTGAGGGGGCATACCCCTCGATTACTTGTGATGGATGGATCGAGCTCCTTATTTTTGGTCACCAGCTTGAGCAGGTTGTCTCCATCAAGTCCACTTGGCTCATTTTGGTTGGAGGAAGGATTTATAGGGAGTTCAAGGCAGGATTTGGATGGATTACTCTTCCTTTGATCCCTTGGGTTCTCGGTTTATAAATGAGGTGAGTTAACTCACCTCCCTTTGGTCCATGGAAATCTAGCCAACATGGGCTAGGCTAGGTGGCTAAGTCGGACCCCATTTGGGTTGTGTGAGGGCTGTCAAGTGGAAAGGGGAAGTGGACTTTGCTATTTTTGACAAAATCCCATCTAGGGTGGCTTATCCAAGGGATATCTCATTGAGTTTGGCTCTAATTGGGTTTAGAATGATTTTGGGCTGACCCAAGATGGGTTTAGGTCGAGTTTGGTCATGTCCTAAGGTGTCATGGGTTGGTTTCAAGGGATTTGGCTCAATTTGGGTCATATATGCCATTTTGGGTCATGCTAGGTTAGGATGACATATTGGTCAAATTGGGTCAAAGAGGCTTGGGTTAGGTTCATATGATGATTTGAAGTATTTTTATTCAAGTGGTTTCAATCAATTTGTTCTAGGTTTGATTTTGACTCATTAGATTCATATAGGTCAAATGGGCAAATTGACCAATTTGATCAAATTGGCCAAATTGGCTTGAGTTAAGTGTTGATTTAAGTTAAATTGGTTAATTGTAGATGATTGTAGATTTTGGTTTGAATTAATTTAGATTTAATTTAGTTTTAGGCCAGTTTAACTCTTTTGGTCAATTTGGGCTAAGTTGGTAAATTGGGTCCAATTGGTCAACTGATTATGGTTTTGGTCAAGTTCAATAATCAATTTGGAATAAACTTGAGCCATTGGTTGCAATCAATTTGGAGTTAGATCATGATTTGACATATTTTGGTCTTTTAGGTTAATTTAGGTCAACTTGGGTCAAATGGCCAATTGGGTTTGATTTGGCTCAATTGATGGTCAAGTCATGTTCAATCATTGATTATGGGTTGATGTGAATCAATGGTTTCAATCAATTTGGTGTAGGATGAGTTTTGGCTAGTTTGGGTTCATATGAGTTAAAGGTTGACTCAGTCAAATGACCAAGTTGACTTGGTTTGACCTAATTTAAGGCAATTGAACATCCTAAGGTGATCAATGGTCATGGTATGAGGTTTGGATGGACTTGGTTCAATCCAATTTGGGTTGGATCAGAACTTGGTTCAAATGGGTTCTTTAGGTCACTTTGGGTCAAGTGAACCTAAATGGATTAATTGGCTTGATTTTGTTTGATTAAGGTGTAGTTGAATTTATATATGAGTTTAGGATTGAAATATAAATTCAACTGCAATCAATTTGGGCTATGATATGTTTTGGTCATTTGGAATTTTCAAGTCAAAATGGCTAAGTTAGGCTTGACTTGAGTTGATTTCAATTTGGCTTGATGATTGTAGGTTTTATTTATATTTGGATAGATGATTAAAGTAATGATTGATTCAAGAGAAAATCCATTAATTTTGGCTTAATTTAGATAAGATTTGGCTAAGTCCAAGGAATTAGCTCAAAGGGCCTTCAATAAGGTTTTGACTTGATTTGGATTTAGTATTAGTCATTTGAGTTTATATTTCATTTATATTTATGAATATAAATGAAGATATAGATGACTTGTGAGAAAATCAATTGAATTTGAAGTGATTTGAAAGTAACTTTGACTAAGCTCATGAAAGTAGGTCAAAAGGGCTTAGAAGAGAATTTGATTTAGTTTGATTTTATTTTGATCATTGGAATGTGGGTTTCATATTTTTGGCGATAATGGTGGAATAATTAATTTATAAGAAAATCAATTGAGTTTGACTTGATTTGAATGGGATTTGGCTAAGCTCATGGAGGTAGATCCATATAACAATTTGATTGGATTTGGGTTTAGTTTGATTTATTTTTGGCCATTTGAATTTATATTTCATTTATATTTATGAGGAAGATTGAAGATATGATTGATTCATGAAGAGATCAATCAAGTTTGGATTGGTGGGTGGAGATTTGGCTAAGTTCATGGAATTCAATTATAAGGCTTAAGAAGGATTTGGGGATTGAATTTGATCTAGTTTCATTATCCAAATTAATGTGTTTGGCTTGTGAGCTTTTTTAAAAGTTAAAAATGATTTTTACAAAATTTTCCTTGTGCAACTCATGGCTGAAAAGTTAAAGATTACTCTTTGGAAGCTTAGTATTTTTTAAGACCGCATCGAGTCACTTACATACATTTGAACTTGAACAAGATTGGTTGAAAGCCAAAATTATCAACCATTAAGATCTTAGAGTCAAATTTAAAATTATTAAAATGAAAGACTAAAAAGTCAGTAAGCATCATGACTTAAATTGTGAGAGTAAAGTGAGGGAAGTTATGACATTTTGTTCTCTGAAATCATGGACCACAGTGTGAAAGGCATCCACGTTTAGCTTTGTAAATTGAATTAAAATGAAGTTTTGTTAAAATGCATTTTAAAAGCTCCATATTCAAACAGTTAAATTAAACACACTTTCACACTCTGAAAATCTAACACATTTAAAAGTTTATTCAAACGAACTCTAATTTATTGCATTCAAAATGTTATCAATTTTTTAGTTCTTCAAAATCTAACACATAATTGTGTAAGTGATAGAGAATATTTATTCAACTATTGTTTTGACAATTAGTAATATAAGATAATAAATTAACAATAAGTAATGATAGAATTCTCAAAATGATTGTTATATTACAAATTTGTGACTATTTAAGAATATTTTTAATGATTAAAGAATATCACAGTACATTTATCATAAATTTTTTAATTCTTTAAAATTAATTTGTAATTTTATGAACTTTTAATAATTTTAAGTTGGAAAATTTAGAAAAATACAAAAATAATTTTAAAATTTATGAAAACTTTGTTTCTAACTTAGAACAACAAGCGAAACTTCCCATAAAAATTTGGAAATTATTCTAATATGAGTTAATCTTTTTTAAGATTTAATTATTATTTATCACTATATTTTTTATTATAATTATATATACATTTTTATATCAAATTAATTCTAAACTTATTAAACCTTCTTGAGGTTTACTACTAATCACTGAGGTTATTCATAAAAAAATAATTAATTGATTTAATTTGAATTTTATATGATTTATTAAATTAATTTAAATTGTTTGTTTATAATAATTCAAATATCATTTATTTAATTTTGAGTTTAAATTATATTTGTTTTTAATATTTAATTTATATTTTAGAGCTTAATTTAATTTTTTATTGATTTTTGAAAATTTTGATATTAAATTCTTTTATTTTATTTATATTTATTTAAACCAAATTTAAAATGCTTATAGTGCCACTAAATATTAATTATTAATCATATTATTTTAAGAATGAACAAAAATATTTTTATAATTTATTTGTTCAATGATTTTAAAAGTATAACTTATATTAGTGTAAACAAGTCTGAAGTTTTAATCAAGTTAAATTTGTTTTTTTGTTTTTTGTTTGCTTGAACTAAGCTCGACTTGAGAAAAAAATCATTGTTAAATCGAGCGGCGCAACTTAGGTTGAGGTGAGATAAGCGAGACTATTGGACCTCCAATCGGGTGTCAATTCGCGTGAGTAGGTTGGTTAAGATTGAAAATTGATCCGACATGAATAGACTTGACTCGACCATTTCGTAATGGTCAAAAATCTCACCCCAAATTAGGGCGTCTTCAACCCGATTGACTGATCGAATGATCTATTTATATATGCATTAAGTCAAAATTGAATCATAATCAAGTCAAATTAGAGTTTATAGGTAAAATTGGGTCAATTTGAGATTGGTGGATAAAATGTATCAAATTCTAGTTGATCAAAATTGTCATTTTGGGTTAGTATCAAACTTAACCCAAATAATTAAACAGATCAATTTCTTGGACCCGAGCCAGACCCAAAAATTATTCAAGTCAATCTGAACCCAAATTTTTGAGTTGGGTTATCCTGTCAAGTCAATTTTGATACGTCATCCTCAAATAAGAATTGAGTGAGCTAATGACAAAACTAACTGCGAGGTGGATTTTTTGGTTTTATCGTCATTAATTAATTTTATATTATATTTAATTGAAAATAAATGAGTAGCTCGATAACGAAGTTATTTCAAGATTAACTCGAGTTCGAGCTCGTAAAATATACAAAGCTCAAATCTAAGCTTGAGCTCGAACTCATGACTCGATAAGCTTGACTCATGTGCTCGTTAATTGAGTTCAATCACCGCCGTTTACCAGATTATACTTGATATATCCTAAAATTTATAAATGAAGAATCTCAAGTTAAAGCATATATCAAATTAAATGACTGAGACGTTCAATAATGCTGAAGCAGTAAAATTGAGAGCAGTGAGAACAAACAGCTCATATGAAAACTTGAACACTTGAATAATCAAATGAATTCCAAATTTGGCGTCCTTATAGTCAAATCAGATACGAGATGAATCCAACGAGCTTTAGATCACTCAGATTGAAGATCCTTTGTATAGTCAAATTATCAAAAAAATATCATTCTATGATTAAATGAATCGATATACACCGTCCGATGGAGTGTTTTGGGATTTTGACTGCAATGACCAAAACAACCCTCTCAAAATTCTATAAATATGACCTCATTCTTGTCATGAAAAAGGGAGAAACTTGGGAAAGCAGAGAGTTAGAAGTTCAAAGTTAATCATCATCCGAATTGTATGATTATACATTGTCATAGTGACTATCACCAACAACCATTCTTAACTATCAGCATTGTTGTTGTAACATGATTCTAGAATTCTTATTATGATTTCTCACATATAATCGTGTAATCCTGGCATGCGTCTCTATACTCCAAAGCAAATATATAGTGGAGTATTTTTACTTGACATAATTTTTCCCCTATTTTTGGAAATTTTTCACGTAAAAATTCTAGAGTTTCTTATTATATTTTCAACTATCTAGGTGTGTGCTAGATTTCCATACAAAGTAAGGTGTGAAGTTTTATTCTATATTAGTTTTTCGACGCAACGGTTTGGCCGTCAGTATGAAACATTCCTTTTACATATTCATGATGGTTGATGATCGACTTCAAGTTAAAACATCACCATCTATATGATGAAAAAATCCTACTTTGGAGTAACACAAATGAAGAATGTAGTAACATCAAATATTGATCCTTCAATTCTTATGAAGGCGGTGCAACTCTTAATCTCAAAAGATCCTCAATATTACGGATATCTAATTGATTATCGTTGAAACAAGTCAATATTGGGGAGTAATTTCAACATTGAAAAAAATAGCTTTGTAAATTGTGATTCTTCAATCATACTCATGGAAAATAAAGGCCACATAGCAACTTTGGTATCACGCAAATGGGTGTTTTGATTTGACCTCTTACACAAGTTAACATCATCGAGTAATACTCGATAAATAATCTAAAAAAAATTAAAATATTTAACCTCTTCCAGTTAACGTCATACTTTGACAAAACAACCTTAGATGAGAGTTAAAACTATTGATTTTTTCCACACTAAATTTCTCCGAATAACACTCGATAAACTACCCGGATATGTCAAAATCCTTTATGAATTCCACCACTAGAAGACACGAGGAAGCCTCGATGGGAAGAGTAGTTGACAATATCCTCACTAGAAAGACTCCAAGATAGCAAGTGGTTGATGGGGTCTCCACTCATCAAAAAATCTCATAAGGCAAAATCCTGAATATACAAAATCAAAATCTTAGAAGGTACATATACATCAAAATCTTAGAAGGTACATATACATCAAAATCTCAAGGTAAAAGCCTCAAGGTACATATCAAAATCTCGAGGCAAAAGCCTCGGAAGATATAGTGTATCAAAAAATTCAGGCAAAAGCCTCGGTAGGTATAGGTATATCAAAATCACATAAGACAAAATCTCAAAAGGATGCAGTACATTAAAATCTCGAAGCGCCTAAGTACATATATACAAAAAAATCTCATGAGATATATATAAATCATAATTCTTTGAAGTCAAAGTCTAAAAAAGGATATATGATTACCCTCGTTATTGGGAGGCAAAAACTTTACAATACAAAAATATATACTTCTTATGTTGGGGGAAAAATATATTAACAGCCATAAGAGATAATCTGAGCTGAAGATGCGCTAAGTTAGTTGGAAACTCAGATCGGAGAAGCTGGAGCCTGATGGGGTCGTTATCTGATTAGTGCGAAATCAATAATTGAAAACTTAGATGTACATTGGAACTTGAGCCGGGATCGCAGCTAATCAGTCATTGAAAACCTGAGATCGAGGAGAACTAGAACTCTGAGGGGTCGATCCTTTATCTAGTGGAGGCTACCAAAGAAAAAAGTGGAAGCAGGCTAAATTCAGGATCGTACCTAACTAGGTTAGTTAGAAACTCCGAGATCGGGGAGAAGTAGTCTGAGAGATTGACAGTTATAGAGATTAGTTGAAAAGAAGAAAGAAAGTGAGTTTTCCCTTTTTAAGGTATTTATACATAAAATTGATCATCCAAATTCTTTAAAAATTAAAAAAACTCTTCATATTCTTTTAAAATAATAAAAAAAAGAAGAAAAAATTCTTCATATTCTTAATATATATATATATATATATATATATATATATATATATATATATATATATATATATATATATATATATATATAAAGAAGAGAAAATTATTAATATTTTAAATAAAAAAAACTTTTCATATTCTTAATAAAAAAATAATAATTTTGTCTCTTCTTCTCTCTCCCTTTCTCTCTTGACGTCCCTCTCTCTCCCCCTCTTTCCATATTCTCATCTCTCTCTCTCTCTCTCTCTCTCTCTCTCTCACTACAAAGAAAAAAAAAAGAAAATTGGGGTCACGACCCTCTTCCAAACCAAATACCACTCATAGAAAAAGAATTTATCAAAATAAGTTTTATGTATTTATAAAAATTATCACTTTATATATATATATATATATATATATATATATATATATATAATAAAATAAAATAAATAATTATTAATAATCAATTAATTATAAATAAATAAATTGATATATATATATATATATATGATAATTACAAATCATAATAATTTTTAGCTAAAGTAATTTTATTTAATATATTTTGTATAAAATAAGTTTTTTAAATAAAAATAGAGTGAATGATATATCTCAAAATTTATAAATAAATTATATGTAAAGTTAAAGCGTATATATAATCAAATTAAAGACTGATGAGATGAGTTAACAATCTTAGAAAATTTGGTAAAATATCAAATGAAAGAAATCGTTACATATAAAATTTTGAAATATTGATTGAATGATCAAATGACTTTCAAATTTGGCGTGTTTATAGTCGATCGAATGCTCGGCGAGATGAATCTAACAAGCCAAGATCACTCAAATTGAAGATTATTTGAATAGTCAAATCACCAAAAAAACTATCATGATCAAATGAATTAATGTATACTGATCCATGAAGTATTTTTGGTTCAACGCAATGATCAAAATGCCTCTCTCATAATCTATAAATAGGACCCATTCTTGTCATAAGGGGAAGGAGGAGCTAGAAGAGAACTTGAGAAAGCAGAGAGGAGCTAGGCGTTAGTTATCATCAGTCGTTATGCTTATTCGTCGTCATTTAACAATTATTCTGCATACGTTGCATAGTTGTTGTAGATTCTGAATTTATTATCGATTTTCAATCTTGTAATCCTGTTGTCGGGAATACTTAAACTATGTATTCTAAAGCATATATATAATGAAGTATTTTTACTAGGTTAGGCCTCGTGATTTTTTCTCCTATTTCTGGGGTTTTTTCACATAAAAATTATGGAGTTTCTTATTATATTTTCAACTATCTAGGTATGTGTTGAATTTTCATATTAGCTAAGATGTGAAGTTTTATTATCATAATTGATTTTTTCGACATGCAATAATACTCTTGAGGGCAATAGTTATTTTGATTGAATACAAATACTATTTAAAAATATGGCTTAAAATTATGAAAAACAAATAAGAGAGAACTTTCCTTGCTAATGTAAGGTTTCGGTCTTCGATTGTTTTCATTTTTTACTAGCATTCTTTTCTAATTTTAATTTTAATTCATATAAAAAATCATGATTGATGCGTCTAGAAAACCATTCGTAGAGTGAAAGTTTAAGCCTTAGCTTGTGAAATCCGAACATAGTATTTAAAGAGTGAAGAAGAAATTTTTAAAAACTTCAAAAAATCAAATAAAAATCTTCCACTATGTATTTGTTTTGGAGTACAAGTTTTCCGATATAAGATTCTGGTGTATGAGAATGGCCAATAGAATCTGAGAATCACAATCTATATAGCCATGGTTAAGTGCATATTCTAGTAGATGATGGTGAACATAGGGTCGTGATGAATCAAAGATGATGGTGACCGGCGAGGGAGCTACGGTCGGCGGCGGTAACGATAAATAATCAGCAGTAAAGCATGGAAACGGCATTATCTAGTTGCAATAATCAGCAATGATGCCTGCAATAATTAAAACGATAATAACAAAAGCAACGAAATTAGCATGATGACAACCAATGAAATTATAACCGCGAGATGCCAGCATGCTATATGTAATCAGCAATAATGATTAACGATATAACCGCAACAATTCTGGCAACTGATGCTTCCCAGCAACAATGTTAGCCGCAAATATGGTTGATAACGGCCGCGACAAGATTTCGGATTAAGCGATTAAAGATTGACGATGGCCGGTTTGCAATACGCTAAGTCGAATGGTTATGATTGTCTTGGAGGATTTTCAAACTTTAGAACTCTCTCTCTCTCTCTCTTGCTTCCTCCTCTTTGAAGAATTATTGCATATGGCATTCTAAGTTTATTGTTGCTTGACTTTTTTATGTAACTTTGTAACTCTAGCTCTTTCATTTTGAGAAAAGATCTTAGTTTTATAATTTAAAATATATGGTGAATTATTTAGATTTGGCTAGGCCTTGCATTTTTTCTCCTTTTCTTTGAAGTCATTATATTAAAATTTTAATGTTCCTCATATTCTGTTTAATAATCTTGCATGTGCTTAATTTTCATGCAAATTTAACACTAAAAAATTTCCATTATTATACTAAATGAAAGTTAAAACCAGAAGGTACTTTCATTGATTGGATGATAAAATTTGTCTAAAAATTTTTTTGATTCTTGATCTCTTATTTTATTCACCTCAAGTTTATTTATAAATATTTTTTTATTAGAGGGAATTATTGCAGAAAAATAAAGAAAAAATATAACTATAATATTATATTATAACGTTACAATATTTAACATTATTATAATAAAATATTAACTTTATAACTTATAATATAAATTGAATAAATATAAATTAATTAATTTATAACTTAAAATAATAGCTAATAACGGCTATAAATCATAATTAGGTGATTTATTTTGCTCTTATCTTATAAATAAATGATAATGTGAACTTGAATGGGAGAAAATTTGAAATTCTCTCATTCTTTTCCACTCACTTGTCATTTATTATTTTATTCATTTCATTTTGGGGAACAAGAGATGTGAGATTAGTTTGAAGTTTGTTAATCGGTTGTGATGCATGCATCGAGAATTAGTGGGGTTGTATCTAATGAGTAGAAAAAGAGCCATAAATTAGTGCAGAGGCGATCCACTCAAGTATAGTATCATCACGCCTCCCTCTAGCTATTTCAATTTCACCCCATCATCTATTATTTGTTATTTTACATAAATTTCCTCTAACTCTATATTATTTGAGACAAGAGGGTTTAGTTGAGCTACATATTTTGAAATTGATTATATTAACATTAAAATATAATAATAATAGAATAATGATTTAATCATGGAACTATAATAATTGTATGTGATGTATATTTCAATTTTTCAAAATTTTAAATTCATACACTTTGCAACTTTTATTTTAAATTCATCCAAGAAAAAAGATTAAGTTATTTTAATCAAAGTTTATTTAGCAAAGATCTTATAATTTTAATTTTATTTAAAGATGAGTGTAATAAATAAATAATAAATTCAAATTTATATTATTGTAAAATTAACTTTTTTAAGATTAGATTTTTTAATATTCAGAATTTTCTATTAAAATCACGCCGAAAGACATAAGTCTTTTTACTACTTGATTTTATGTTAATGAATTCTCAAATCAACTATCTAATATAATAAGATCAATGTTTATAAATTTTTTTAAAAAATTTATAAATATAAAAATCATTGTTTGTCAAAAGCTAAAAATGAATCATATTAATTTAAGCATGTTACACAAAAGTAACTTAGCATTAATCTCGATTAATCTATTTATGAGCTCTCAAATTTGTATATTTAGCAATATATCTATCACAGGGTGACACGATAATATTGTAAATTTGAGACTCTTTTAGCATAACATCTTGAACTCTCACTCATTATAAATATCTCAGATATATTTAAAATAATTACATTATTTTTTGTATGAAATAATTTAAATTGTTCAATTAAAGTATTTCTCTTATCATATATCAAATGTGAAGTTTTTGCTGAAAAACTTTGATCAAAATCATGTCATTTATGGTTTCCTCATTTTATTCTATCAAAATTTGTGATAGCTCATTTATGATCCCCGATATTAGGGTTGTAAGTGAGCCGACTCGAACTTGACTCATTTACAAACCTCAAATGTGTGGTTCATCGAGCCACGAGCTCAAGTTCGAGCTCAGTTCATAGCTCATAAGATAATCGAGCTACAGTTCAAGTGTAGTCTAATTCGACTCGAAAGCTTCTCGAGTAGCTCGAAACAAGTCCACCAGGTTCGCATGAAGCGTGGTTCAAATTCATGTGTATTGATCGGTGGGATTCAATCCCATAAGGCTTGACCTCAAATGACTATCGTCCTCATGGCTCAAGCGGGCAATCTATGATGGTGACTGACGACCTCCGGTCACTCCTGTCTCCACGGCTAGCGCAATACGACCACCATTCCCACAAGTGATGCAAAAGTTCGATTTGCTCGCCACTTACTCACTCACTCAGTGTGTGTGTCGGATAAGTACTAAGATTGTTTGGTAGCTAGATTTGTGTGAAATTTTACCCTTGCTACATCCCTCAATCCTTGCCTTCTCGTTCATCTTGATTTTGAAATTTTTGACCCAACCAATGTTCCGGCCTTAGTTCGATGAAGGTAACTTCTCTCTCATCTCTTTTTTTCCATCGTAAGGGTTACATAGTAGCAAGATTCCTAATTCTGCTAAACAACAAATATGGTAAACTTCCCCAAATGATTTTAAATGGGGTTTTTTACATACACATCGAAACATATCTATTTATATGTTTTTTTGCTTACTTACATAGCACTCTTATAGTCTCCATTTGAGTTTCCACGCTAGAATAAGTTCACGGAAGTCTAACGTAAGTCTATTTTTGTGCAGCTATACCACTTTTGAGTGTTATGTAAGTAATATTTAAGTTTGGGGTGTGAAACATGTAAATAGCATGTTTAGGTGTATATCTGTAAAAACCAAATATCATTTACCATGTACAATAGAGTTCAAATGCAAATAGTTTAATATTATCTTCTTCTTTTTTTTGTTTGTTATATTAATATTTTTGTGGCTACAAAGCTTAACCTTCTAGTGTTTGTTTACTTAATTTGAATCCATTAATAGGGTTTTTTATTGTTATTACTTTTGTCATATGCTAGTATTACATGTTTTATTCCATTATTTGTTGACTAGTTTAAAATTAATATTTTCATTGCTCTACATATATTTGCATAATTTTTTTCTAATCCTATCTTCTTCTTCTTTTTTTTTTTTTTTTTTTTTGCGTTTAGCATATCAACACCAAAAAAAATATAGACGATGTCATAAGTGATTTTGATGATAATGAGTTTGAGGATACTAATGAGAATCTCTATTTTTGATGGAGAACAACTTATGACTAATAATTAAGTTTAGAATGATGGAGTTAATAATAATGAGAATAGTGTGGATAATAATAATCATGATGAAAATAATATTGAAAAGAAAATTGAAATGATAATGTAATTGATAAGAAAAATAGGAAGAGAACATCAATGGTTTATGAAGAATTTAAGGTGGTAATTTTTCTTGATGGACAAAGAAAGGCTAAATGTTTATAATGTAAGAAAATTTTAAAATGGGTGCTACTAGTTCCACTACATGGCAAAGATATTTGGAATGTTGTATGCTTAGGATTCATGTCATAAAAAAAGCAACATATTACATCTTGGATCAAATAGTGGATCAAATAGTGGTAAAATGTCGGTAGCTCGTGCAAGTCAAAGAGAGCTTTAACAATTTTCATATCATGCCAAAGATAGAGAGTTGATATCACATTATATTCTTATTAATGAAAAACCTAATTTAGTAATGAATAAATTGATTTTAATCTTATGTTGAAAGCTACATCTCCATACTTTTTAAATTTTTTAACAATTATTACTTATAGTGATTTCATAGTAGTATATGACAAAGAGAAGATAAAACTTAAAAATGTGCTGAAGAATATTAAAAAAATTAGTTTTACTATAAATATATGAAAATTAAATCAAAAGAATGTCTTATATAGTTGTCACAACACACTATATATTCTTATTGGAAGCTACCAAAATATGTTCTTAATTTTCTACATATACCTCCTCCTCACAAAACATCTAAGATAGTTGATACATTTTGTAATTTTTTTGTGAGTAAGATGTTAAGGATAAAGTATTCACTATATATGTTGATAATGCTTATGATAATGTGAGCAAAAAAAGTTTTTTGAAGGATAGGTTTAGAGTTAGTGAAAAAGTTATTCTTTGAGGGTAACTCTTTCATGTGTTTTGTTGTGCTTATATTTTGAATTTAATGGTAAAGTACAACAAAATTTGTGAATGTAATTGAGTCAAGGTTGATGCTGCTTGTAAATGTCATTCAACAACTCCAGTTTCCTATTAAAAAGTTTGTTATGGACTACCTCTTTTCGTTAGAATCATACATATTGTATATTGAATGTTGTTATACAATTAAAGAAACTTTATTCTAAGATAGAAATTACATATCATAATTATCCCTTAGAGGAGAAGTGGTTTAAACTTGATAATGTTTATGATATTTTGAGGTTTTTTTAATGACATCACTAATATTATATTAAGAACAATATAGCCAACTTCAAATTTTTTTTTACTCTCAAAATTATACTATCAAAAGATTTTAGAAAATGGTTGTGACTTGATCATTTTGTTATGCGGATGACCAAAATGAAAGAACATTTTGATAAATATTAGAGTGAATATGTCGATCATGATCTTTAGCACAATTATAAAACCAAGGATAAAGTTTATGATAAGTGAATGTACAAATCTAATGATTTATAAAGAAAAAGAAAGTATAAAGAATATCAGTTATTTATTATTATATTATATAGTCATATGAAAAAATATTGTTTGTGTTTTGAATAAAAACTAGAAGTTTGATGAGGCAAGAGAGCAAGAAAAGTTAGAGGAACATGTTTAAGCTTGGGCAATAGAAGTAATGTGTCAAGCTAAATAATTGGTTCAAAAAATATCATATCATTCTAAATTGTACAAAATTAATTATACAAGCATATAAAATTGATAGAATAAATATATGGGTTAAATGGTAGGATCTAAGTATGAATAGTTTTTATATTATCTCCTCAATCCTTAATTTGTTATTTACTTATCATTTCATGATAAAATTTATTGTGAAATATTTCTTTAAGAAGAAGAGGGAGATGAAGAGATGGAGAATCTCTTGCCACAATCATAAAATCAATTTATGAATTTTTATTTTGTATGTCATTCTATCTTTTATGTTATATAGGTAAAGCTTTATATGTTATTGAGTGTTTACATATTGTTATTTGTTATTTTTTGATTTTTTTATAGGTTTTAATGTATTTATTTGAGCTTTTATGATTATTTTGGTGGTGATTTATTGTGATTATGTAAAAACTAAACTATGTTGAAACATCTCTAAATATTGTTGCGTGACACATCACATTCTTTTACTCATCTACTTGATATTGATGTTCTTCATTGCTCATCTTTATTGATGATATCATATATTTTGTTTTTAACTTACTTTTTCATCTTTAGTTTTCTAGATTTTTTTATCTAACAATAGTATTTTTATAATCCTGGTGTTTGATGTCCTAATTATTAAGACAAATTATCTATGAAGTATTTTATATAATATAGAGGCTATTACAACTATAATAATACTAGTGTTTATTGAAATTGAGAAAAGTTATGCAAGCAAAGAATGCACCACTCAAATAGGTGCACTTAGTTTATGGATTACAATTTTGTACAATCTACTAAATATTTTTTTTTTAGCACCAACTCAAGTTCCAGTTGTGGTTTAGGTCGTCTAGGGGTGGCATGACTTTGAGCTTCTTATGGACCTCATTATTATGCTAACATAGGTAAAAACTCACTTTTCACCCTTCTTTCATTCATTTGTTAACTCTACTACAACTTGATCTATTAGAAATTATGCTTTTAATTTTTGTTTGTTCTACAATTTCTAGTTAATTTAGTTTTGATAATTCTACAAAATTTAACTTAAAATTTGCCATTATGTTTAAAACTAAATCAAATAAAATAATAAAATATATCAATTATAATAGATTTTAATCAAAGACTAATTCATGAAATTTCTAGCCGGCTTGATTTGATGATAAGATAGCTCCACAATCATATTTGCAAAGTCACAAATGCTCACATTTCCAGAATTAACAAATCAGAATTACATCCTGACAACTAAGCATGACCTTATAAAATTTATATTATTATAAATCAAATATAATTTGATTTGAGATGAATCTACTTACATTTTGATTGATTCCTCTAATATTACACTCAAAGTTTTAAGATCAATTCAACTCAATTTTTTTAAGAGTTATAATTGTTGTGTGAGCATTATTTATGCTAGTTTTTAATGTGGGGCCTCTGAATTTTTTTTTTCATTTTACTTTTCTTAATTTTATAAATATATTTGTGATCATATTATATGCCCACAAAAAGGAGAAAAATTATTAGGTGCGAAGTCCGGATGTAACTTTTACATCCAGATTTCAATAGCATTATCTTTATGATGATGATACATGGTTGTAATATATATTAACAGTATTATATGTTGACGTCTGTATAAATATTATGTATTACTGTACAGTTAATATTATATCAATATACCTGATCTTATACAATTAATATGGAATACTATTGTATGTATTTATATTGAGTATTACATGATATCATATAATTGGAGTTTGAATATATCCGAATTTCGCACGTAATGCTACATTTAAATTAGATAGGTATGAAGCGGATGATATCATTACATTGAAATTTCTTGGTCAGACGTTCCTTTTTTATTACCCCTCAAGTGAAGATTATTAATGAAAGTTAAAAAGTTCTGAAATCTATGATAGAAAATCATGCCTGATAATATGAAAAATGATCATCAACATTTATAAATCATCATTTTTTAATAATAAATTTAAAATAGGATAACAATTCAAGTCAGCACAGTTTTTTCTCTTTGTTTTATTTTGTATGGGATCATGCGAACATGAAGAGGCGGAGGTTTACGCAATCTGAATAACATCACGCCATTCTGCACCAGCTTCACTTCTCCTCTCTGCATGTCCTTCTTCTTCCTCCCACTTCCGTTGTAGTCAGTCGGAACCCTCCTAAGCTCGTCTATAAGCTTCTCCAACGTCTCAGACCACCTTCCTTCAGCTTTCTCCTGGCTCAGCGAGCCTCTCCTTAGCCCTCCTCCCTCCCTGCTCCCTCCTTCCTCCACTTCGTTCCTCCCAGCAACCCATTCCCTGCTGGTAAGCCAAATGATCTGTACCATCTTTTCAGTCCCTGCTCTGCTATCAATGGCCACGCCAATATCTTCAGCACTGAGTTCCATCCACAATGGCTCATGAATCCTCCTACGGCCACGTGCTCAAAACCTCCTTTTGCGGGATCCACCTCTCTCTCAATCCTCCCCAAATTTCCGGGCAATTTTTTTAAATTAAGTATCATTATAATTACATAATTAAGTATTACTAAAAAAAATTAAATAGGTAGACCTCAGATTAATTACAGTCATTAGAAAGTGACATTATCAGATGTTTTTTTTTTAATTTTTTGTTAGAATTGTTCATGTTCTATATAACAAAGCTTGGATGATAAGATCTATTACTGTGGAATTGGTTGTTAGACAAATTATGAGAGTATTTTTTCGGGACTTATAATAATATTTCTAAAAGTAAAATTTTAGTTCAATAAGTATTAAATGTAGATGTAAGTATGATACTGAGTCAAAAATAATTCTTATTGTGCAAAAATCTTTATAATTTTTGATTTGCATTCTAATAATTATTTTATGGTTTTAACATAAATATTTGTAATCACATTTGTCTTCTATATTTAGATTTATGTTTTAGGGACTTCATAATTTAGTATATTAATTGATTTAGCTTGTGAAATTGAGTTAATATTTAATATTGTGCTTTTTGTAATAGATTCACTTATTACCTTTCTTATTTAATTTACACATTAGTTCATTTGTATAATGGCACTTTAAAACTAATTTAGTTTATTACAAGTTTGTGAGCTAAAATGAATACAACACAAAATAACATCACGAAAAGAGTTGAGTAGAACATCACTTAAGTTTGATTCAAGTAGTTGAAAGAAAGTGCATATGAAATATAATAACATGATCTGAGGATTTGCATCCCAATTTGAACAAGTAGATTCAACTAACTAAATGGGCTAATAAGCAAAAAATGATCAATAAATGAAAGATAAGAACAAGCGTATGAGCAGCACAAATAGACTACGCCTCTGTGCATCTCCAAACTATAAGAGATTGTGTCGAGGTGAGTCATGGGATGGGCGATCCACTTGGTGACCCTCGGTGCAAGATCTTGACGATGTCGCATCGGATCACCTTGTGGAAGATAGATGGTTGTGACTCATATGTGAGGCGATATGTAGAAGGACCGATACATAGATGGACATGGATCGGCATAAGTAGATGGCGGCGGTCAGCTCCGGTCATGGTGTCACGGCATCAATCGTAATATGTGTCCCGTACCGTTGTCGGTTGATCGGTGCCTTTACTATCAACACATCCAGGCTCGTGCTCATCCACACGATTGAAGTATATGGTGGAAGATGTCGAGTGTGCTCCACTACCACGAAAAATAGTATGTAAATTGACATATTGAATTCAAATGAATACTTATATTGGCCTTACATAAATCACGCTACATTGGTGCTCTAGCAGCATAGTAAGTTGAGAGGATGCACTGGTTAATCTTGGGAAGCTTCACGAACCGGCACATCGTGAGGCGCATCATCCTGTACATCTCATCTAAGACCTCGATAAGGTAATCCCTCAGCCTCTCCCAGTGGTGGCAGTACGACATTGTCGACAATTAACTTTGCCCGACCATCGACCCTTTTGAAACTAGGGTCAAAGCTATCATCACCTTCTATGAATGAGGCGGCGGCACATCACGATCTCGATAAATGCCACTAATCCTCTTCCGGTGATCGAGGAGGGATTCGTGATAACCATTTCTCATAGCCTACTAAGCATGTATGTGACATACGTGTCGTGATTTGCTCACTATACGACTCCCAAATCACATGCACATATCAAAAATGATGTTAAATTAGAATATGCATTATAGATATTTCAAGCGAAGTGTTTGCAAGTCGCAGTCAACTGAGTATGTTGCAACCATCCGACTCATATGTATCTTTAGCGTTCGTCATTGGTTGCTGGCGAATATACTTCTCGTTCCATCTATACACACAACATAGTTTAAACATATATATAAGTTATAAATTTGAAAGTCTGGGTTAATAAAATATACCTCAAGACACCGGATCATCGAGATCGGTAGGATATGCTATGGGAGTGCCTCCCACATGAATATGCTCCCAGACCATATCTAGAAGGAGGTGTGCCAGCCATGTTAGTCTTGGTGTCTTTAGTGTCAAATGCGACTCCACTAGGTGGGCTAGTATTGGTCCACCCATAGCCATCGTACTAAATGCATCGTGGTAGAGTATTGCAGTGGACCTCAGAACCTTTAATGTATCATAGTAAGAAATAATGATAAGAAATAAAATGTAAGCACCAGGTGCGGAAAAACTCTCGGTGCTTTCATATGACTCCAAAAGTCCACCTGGCGGCATGCGTATACTGCGGCGTGTGTCAGCCCATCAAATGTGGTGCGGTGTGGGTCATGGTACATCCGTCACGGTCTGGGGTGTAATGGGTGAATCATGTCAGCCAATCAAGTCGTCAATCTCTTCCCTCACATCAATCACAATTATGATAGGTGGCCCATATCGTAGTCGGGATCATCGCCATGTCACAGCATCATAGTCATCTCACCCGCGGCTAGGTGGAAGGTGTTGGTCTACGGAGACCATCTTTCAACCAAGGTAGTCAGCAAATGATGATAGTTAGGATGGCGGGTAACACCTGCCACCTATTACAGCCCACTGTAAGGTGCGGCAGGTGGAAGCCACTCGCCGACCCAGTGAAAGCGACCTCAAATGCCAAAAAAAAGATCTATCATTAAACAAAATAAAAGGCAAGCGGACATAGCATTAGAAAGCAGAAATGAAATATTACTAATATCGGGGTGGCGACTCGATGCAGTCCGCATTAGAAGGTTATGCTAGGATGAACCTCGGTTCGGTTGTGTAGCGGTGGGGTGGCCTCCCAGCATGGTCACATCATGGGTCTAGTTGTAGAGTGATTGCTCCATACGCCATCGTGTTGAAAAAATATAAATATAAAAAAATCGGTATAAGGCGGTTATAAACAATGAAATGAAAAAAATAAGCGTAAATTAAGCGTGTGAGGGAAATCGCAACCTTAAAATCTAAGTGACATCTATAGATAAAATCTAAACAACATGAACTACACATATACATTTTTTTTATCCTCGGTATGCGGACTATTAACATTGTGAGGAACCATGCGATGACATTTAGTGAGCTTGTCTTTCTAGACTAAGTTCCATGTTAGCGATATTTTCATCCATTGTGTTTTGAATTTGCTTTCGTACCGAAGTCTTCGACCTTAGCAAAATTTGGTGGTAATGCTGTTAATCCATGCTATGCATTGAAGATAGCCTTCCTCGAGAATGGCGACGGCATAGCAGAACTCATTTATGTATGTCTTATATAGATGGGTGTGTAGTACTCTGACACACAAGTGAAGTAGTTCAATTATCTAAATCCCGATAACGATACATAAGCGGATGACGATATATGATTATTATTATAATTACAAAGGTGCGTCATATCAACTATGAATGGTATTTGCAACATAAAACACATCTCATGTGGGTTATGTTTGTTAGGGGTAATGTGGTCTCTCCCTTTCGGTATGTTGTAACATTGTGGGATACCCTTTAGGTAAAATAGACAAGTTGACATCTTTGCTCTTGAGTGGTAGCCTTTTCATGAACAAAGTAAGTTAAAGTAGATATAGCGGTGATTAGAGCTTGAATCGGATAAACCACAAGCGTTTGGTCACCATTAAAACACTTAGATGAATTTGTCATCATTGTCCCATACCACCATCATGCACAGAGTGACCATTTAGCGGTCTAGCTCATCTGTGAGCTTCTTCTTTCACATTTTAATATCTAACATTAAATGATTGAGCGGATATCATCCGATATTTTCCACCATATCTTTTGGCATAGAAATTCAACATCGATCCCGGACAGCGTATTATCTTTTTTAAAATTTCCTTGCTTGATGATGTAAGCGATAATGTACATGGCGCCCATGGAAACACTTCTCTACATCGTAATAAACCAACATGTTTATCATATATTATGCAAGATCCGTCTACTAGAGACAAACATATTATGTAAGCATATCAAGAATCACAACCGAGGGAATCAATGCTGACTCCACCAAAGGCTAGTGGAAACAACCCATTATTTCCATCAATTCCAATAGCGATTAATAATGTACCATGATACTTGCCTAATAAAGAGAGTCTAAGCTTCGGGGCTACTCCATCCCATGATTGAAGTGCCAAAAAAAGTCTCTAGCGGCTGTGTTGTGTCTTTGCTATTCTGTAGGCTGTACCCGGATAAAGTGTGCAAATTGATTCCATATAAAGGCTTAGAGTCTGTAAGACTCTTCTTAAGCGCAAATATTGCTTTTTTTATTGCCCTTGCATGCCCCAAGCCTTCATGTAAACTTTAACATTGAATTTGATTCCATTCTACATATAATCTCACAGGTTTGGTTTATTTGATGCTTGATCATAAGTATAATGAAGTAAGCTATGAATTTAGAACTACTATCATGACCGATTAAACACTACATTAATACATCTATGGTTTTCACCAACTCTTGATATTCTAAGCACCCTAGCGTCGATGTTCTTTCTGATGCAATGCACACATGGTCTTGTAGGGTATCATGATGTACCTACAATAGTAGTTCTTTTTTAGGTAGCTTGTTTGGGGAATTGAACATTATTTACTATGCCACCCAACAGCGATTGCAGGACTGTTTGCTTGCGGATACATCGTGACAAGGTCTTGGGATTTGAATGTCGTCATTAGGGCGGATTTAATTCGTGGATGGATCGGTAAACATGGTGTCCCACTCTCTCGTTATCAGGACATACTGGTTTGTGGACAACATTTGACTCCTGCTTGTCAATATTTTGGGTGAGTGATTTCTTAGAAAATCGTGGCTATCCCAGATTCCCGGACATAGTGGCTTTTACCCAGGTGAGCAGAGGTCATCATCATCCATATCTGCTCGGACTCACTCCCTTGAATGAATAGTCTCAATACTCATCAGCCAGCACTGATTTCCCGAATGATAAACAACATCATCATTTACCGGAAAACTCATAAGTTGGATGACATATCGTAATGAGTATTATTGAGTATAAAATGGGAAAGGTTGACAAGATTTTACACGAGAATCAACTCATCAAAATTGCGTTGTGTTTAGAGGTGCATGAGATGAAGTCATGTTGATCGCGTGGTACTAATCTTATTAGAAGTGATGTGGATGCAACATTAACATCCTTGAGTTCTGACAACACTAACATTTGGCGGGAAGCTTCTATGCTTTAACCCAAGCGTCATCGTCAAAAATTATAGATATCATTACCCATCGGATAATGACCTATAAGGTGATTGTGTGATGCTACGAATCAATGTGCAAGGTTCTCATAAATTTCAATTCGGTCAGATGCTGACTATGACCTTAGCTTGGATGATTTATTCCTACGCTAACTTGTTGGGTGAATTGTTAAAGGATGCTGAAATAAATTTTCTATTCATTCTTGCAAAATTAGTATAAATAATGGAACACCTAAATATACTACCCAGTACTTATCACTTTGGCAGTAATGCCCAACACAAACTTACAAATCAAATCCAAAGAAATTCTAACAATACAATAATCCCTAGCATACTCTATTAATTTATAAATTGATATAAATAGGGATTTACCATGTCTTTATGAAGAGCAGCGGGGATGTGCGGAAAAAATGATAGAATCCACCACATGACACTTCCCAATGAAATTAAGTCAGATCATCGTCGAGGAAGCTAATGTTGGCTTCCAGCGACTACTACAAGCGAAAGTGCTTCAACATATAAAGAAGGTTTCTTTGAATGCAGGAGGAAAGGCGGCACAATGTGGAGGCACTGAGCTATGAGCTGGCTTTGGGATGGAGAGCATGCTTGGAGGGAGAAGATGGCTGGTTGGAGATCCTTTGGGCGGCGGAATCACCGTTAGGGCCCGATTCAAGCGAAATAGAGAAGATAGGGCCGATCGACCCTAATAATGATCGTGAAATACAGCCCACTTGGTGGTATAATAGCCAATGCATACTATGATCCCATGGCTTAGCATACCACATGCCCAGTCGATAATGGTGAGCAAATAGATCCACTAGTTGGGTGACTATATCTATATTTAAATTTTTTTCAATGACTTAATTACATAATTAAAATTTTAATGATACTTAATTTAAAAAAATTACCAATCTTCTGCATCTTTGGGAGGCACCCAAGTCTTTGACCGTATAGCCCATAAGAAGCGAACCTTGGCCCGAACTAGTCCATAGGCCACTTCATCCAGTTGTTCATTAGAAACCTCTGTGCATCATCACATTGCGTGAGGACGAACCATCCTCTTGGATTGAGCCACCAAAGCGATTGAGGATTTCTATATTGATCGATTCCGGCGGTTAGAAGGTCCGGCGCCACACTAACCCTCCGACCGCGGTAGAATGATTCTACGGCTGAGCATCAGAAAATTCAAGCTCACAAAATTTGATGATTAATCCCAACTCAGATGTCAATTTCTCGATTGAGTTTACAAGCGAGTTTTAGGGTTAAGCAGTCGGTAGATTGAGAAAACTTTTGACATGTCGAAACAAGCTTGAGCTCAGGAGGTGCTCAAACCAGATAAAGGGTTCTTCTTTGGGAATATTAAACCAAAGTGACTTACAGAGAGACATGGGAAGATGGACATCTGGAGGAAGACAAGATGAGGAGAGGTCAGCGATGTGAATGGAAGTATCTACTAGAAAATTAAAGATAAGGGAATGGGGAGAGTAGATAGAGAGACTATTGAGAGAGGTGGAGAGTCTTAGAGGGGTAGCACTTTAGAAAAGGTGGGAAAAAGGAGAAGGAGAGGAAACTGTGGATTTAGTCTGTGAAGGTCAAAGCTAGGGAGAGGAAAGGAAGGAAACATTTTGTGATAGCAAAATGAGATGAAGGTGACTGTTAGAAGAGGATATGATGAGGTAGCGAGATGTTCAGGAGAAAGGGTTCTGGAGTGGAAGGATGTTCATGTAGTTTAGAAAGAAATCTGAGGATGTCTTCCTTTGTGGCGGTGGTAATGGTCATCTTTGAATGTAAAGCTTTCTCTATCTTTGGTTCGTGGAAGGGAGACGGGGAAGAGAAGGCAATTTTTTTAAAATAAGTATCATTAGAAACATAATTAGGCAATTAAGTATCATTAAAAAAAATTTAGAAATAGGTATAGTCACCCACTAAGTGGACTAGATATATCAATGTCGGATAGCATAAAGTTGTCACTTAATGTGAAACCAATGCATAGTGCAAGCGGTAGTATAGGGATTAATAAATCTAGCTAATGGTGATGTATTCTTTCCCTCTATAATCCTTTGTTCCACCTCAGATGCCTCCGTCCTTGAGCATCCAGTGCCTCCATGATCGTAGGTTATCCACTTCCCAACGCGGTCCTTTTCATCTCCAAACTTCCGCGGCATTACTCAACCGCCATGGTATTGTTCTCTTTCTCAGCCAAAAGCGTCATTTCTTCTAATATGTCCAATGTTTGATGACTTTCCTCTCCATCTAGTAGCGTTGGAAGCCATTAGCTTAGATGACAATTCGATTGGCTCCATTTTGTTGGGGAAGTTTCTGATTCTACCATTTTTTTGCATAATCTCGTTGTTCTTCATCAACACACAGTAAATATATATTTATTTTCATTTATAAATTAATAGAGTATGTGTGATAGGGATTAGAGTTGTATGGTTAGAATTTCGTGATTGGATTTGATTTGTATGTTTGTGTTAGCGTTGCAATTTAGGTGATAAGATGTCGAGTATAGTATTATTTAGGGTGTACGACATAATTTTGAAAGGTATGAGTTGGGTTTGAGTTGTTGTAGTTGGCTTTATAAGCTTAGATTACGTCACATTAGTTGTAGTAATGTTAGATGGCGACATTTGTATAGCGTGTCGATTGATTTAAATTTCACATGATTTATTTAGTTTGTTCTACAAAGAATGTGTAGAAAATTTGTTTAGATTAATCGCTTTTCTTTGGAGGCAAATAAAACAAGAGAAGTTATGTGGGAGGTCAAAATCATCTAGCTAAGGTTTTTTCGGCACAACACCTTGGGGTGAAATAAAATTATGAGATGCACATTGATTTATAGCGTCAGTCGGTTTTATATGTCATTATTTATTAGCGAGTTTATAGCGTCTGTTATATCTGACGATGAAGTTTGCGATGTTACACTGGATGAAGCTTCCCGTTAGATATTAGTGGTGTATGTGGAAGTGGGGATGCTAATGTTGCATCCACATCGGTGATCTAAGTAATAAGGTGGTGGATATACCAGGATGCATATCTGAGGATTTCACCATGCACCTGTGGTGACAGAAGCGAATTTGATAGTGATTCCCAAAATATGGCATTGTGAACCTTTTATTTATACTTATAATATTTAATTCCCTCTCCTTACTTTAATAAGTTTAATGTGTTGTCACCTTATGACTTACATGATGATATTTGTCGTTGAAGGAAGCGTATGCATGATGCTGCTGAATAATGAATATCGGATGAGTAGTGGTTCAAGTATTGACTACGGCGAGGATATGATGATGATTGTTGTTCATGGGTTTGAAACCCTTTGGAATTTGGAATAGCAGGTGGTGATCTTTTAAAAATCATTCACTGAATATTGATAGTGAAAGTCGGATGTTGTCAATAGCAGTATATGCGGATGTGTCGAGAAGAGTGAAGAACAGTAATATTTACTTTGGCGGTCCATCCCAAAAATGTCCCATATTGAAATCCCAGTGACCTTGTCAAAATATGTGTTTATAATGCATGTCTTCAATTTCTTTGTTATTGGATGGTGTATAGTGAATAATGTTCAATTCCAAGCGTGACTTCTAATCAAATCATTACATACACCATGATAGTCTTACGAGACCATGTAATTGGTGTTTGCATTATGCAACAACCAGAGCTTAGCGATATTAGGAGTTGGGGAAAACCATAGATGAATGATGAATCAATGCTTCAGACGGTCATTGGTAGTGTAGTTCAAAATTCATAGATTATTTCATTGTACATGAGAATCAAATTGATCACGAAACTAGAGGCGATTATAGGTAGAGTGGAGTCAATGTTAAAGTTTTCTACATGAAGGCTTGGGATGCAAGGCATAAGGCACTAAAAGCAATCTTTGGCAGTTGGGAAGAGTCTTACAGGACTTTCAGTCTTTACATGGAATCAATTGTACTACTTTACCTATTACAGTCTACAGAATTCAGTCTAACAATAGACATCGCTTCCAAAGACTTTTTTGGGCATTTGATCCTTTCATTATGGGCTGGGGTAGCTCAGTCGGTGCACTAGGCCTTACATTTTGTTAGGCAGGTGATGCAGGTTATTAATTCTTGTTGGAATAGATGGAAATAATGGATTATTTCCACTTGCCTTATAGAGTCAAATCGGATTCACAGTTGTGGTTCTTAATATGCTTACATGATATCTTTATTGCAGATGTGATGTGCATAATATCGAAAAATATCTTTGGTTTGTTCATTGGGTATATAGAAGTTTTCCCATGGGCATCTGAACACTACTTGCATATCGCATGAAAATTTTAAAAGGTGATATGTAGATTGGAGATTGGTGATGTTGAATTTTATGCGGAAGATGTATATGGTAAGCGATGATATTCATGAGTTGAATCATTTCATGTCGGATATTAAAATGTGAAAGAAGAAGCTCACAAATGGCTTGTGGAAGGCTGACCGTAAATGGTCACTTGTATATGATGGTGGAATACGTTATGGTACAATGGTAATGGCATCTAAATATATTTTGTGATACGAAATGGGCTCGTGGTTTCTACGATTAGCTCAAATTGTTATTTATTACAACTTAGTTACATTATTCATGAGAAGACTTTGCAGCTTCGGCAGGAGGCCAACTTATCTATTTTCACCCAAAGGATATCTACAATATTGATTATGTGAAAGGGAAGCGGATATTTCCCTAAGCGGGTGTATATCAACTCCCAGGGAGATCTGGTATTTGTAGTCAAAGCCGATCATTTAGAGTTGATTTGCTTGATAATAATATCTAACATGTAGTTTTAACAAAATGATCATATATCATTGGTCATGCCAGCATGTTGTTGCACTAGGATTTAGAAGATTGAACCACCTAACGTGTGTGTCCATTACAGCTATTTACATTAAGGTATCATATGTTTCACACTTTGCTTGCCCATTTTGAGTGGCCATCTTTCAGTGTAGAGCATCGATTAGTAGCATTATAGCCACCCAATTTTTGTAGAAGGTCAGGTAGGCCTCGTACTAGTAGGTTTAAAAATACAATGGATGAAAATAGAGCTAGCAGTAGTAGAACTTGTAGTATATGCAAGATAGTTGGTCACTACAGGTCATCGTGCCCACACAATGTTAATAGTAGAAGGTATGTTGTAGATACTTTAGCATAAAATGTATATGTTTAGTGCATGTTACTTAGATTTTCCTTGTAGGTTGCAGTACTCTTATTTTTTCCTTACTTTACGTTTCAAGTTTCCCAACAATGTTAATAGTAGAAGGTTATTGAATGATCTATATGTGTATGTACTTAGACTATACGTAGGTTGTAGTATTTTCTTGGCTTACTTTTATGCAGCAGTTTTCCTTTTCATAATTTAGAGGCTGCTGCGACTCTTTTATTTTATTCTTCAATGGTACAATGGTGGGAGCACCCCCAGTTAGGCGTTGGCGACATGTTAGGGAGGTCACCCACCGGTTAGACCCTCCGAGGTCCACCCTGCATAACATGGGCGACATAGAACCACTCACCATCTTGTAAAGTATCTTGAATTTATGTTTCTATGTTACACTTGCATACTTTTATTTTGGTTAATGGTCGATCTTCTTTTTTGTAGAGCTTACCTGTAGGTCGCCTACACTCGCTATGTCAAGGAGTGACCATCACTTACAGAAGATTCATCAGTGGGCTAAAGGCAGTAAGCTTACAGTGTGCTAGCCAACTTTGTTTCATTCGCCTAGATCATTATCTGCTTACTGCCCTGGTTGAGAGATGGTCTCCACAGACCAACACATTCCACCTAGCTGTTGGTGAGATGACTGTGACGCTCCAAGATGTGGCGATGATCCTGAGATTACGTGTTGATGGGCCACCTGTTATTGGCCCAATTGTGAGGGGAAGAGATGGGCTAGCTGGCCAGATTGTTGCGATGAGTTATTGAGATGACACCCTATATTAGACGTGATGTACCATAAACCGATTAGTCCACACACGTCGACCTTCGATAAGGGCACGCGACATGCATGCCGAGGTGGCTTTAGTCTTTTACAAAGAGTCATACGCGATCCGGCACGAGGAGTTTTTTCGTGCACCTGCGTGCCTACATTATGTTTTCTGTGTTTCTTACTGTTGGATACATCAGGTTTTGAGGTCCACTTGCAGTATCTTCCACTTCTAGAGGACCTAGATTCATTCAGTATGCTGGCTATAGGAGGAGTAGTTCTATTCCACCTCTATAGAGAAATCTACGAGTCGACTAGGCTCATTAGGGCCAACATGGCTGGCTGCCTACACCTACTACATATATGGTCCTGGGAGCATATTCATGTGGGGAGGCTGACCCTACATGTGCTATATTCGACTAATCTTGACAGTCTCAGCATTAGGTTGAGGTATATTTTACTTTCTGCACTTTCAAATTTCTAGCTTATATGTTTGTTTAAATTGTCTTGTGTGCATAAATGGAACGAGAGATATGTTCATCAGATGCCAATGGCGAACGTTGTATTATATAAAAATGTGCTGGATGGCTTGCTGCATACTTAGGTTAGACTTGCAGAGTACATTTCAATTCAAATATCTATAATGCATATTCTAATTTAACATAATTTTTAATAAATGTAGGTGATTTGGGAGTCGATCGAGATACGCTACGCCTAACACATACATGCTCAGTAGGCTTTGATATATGGTTAGCACGAGTCCCTCTGATCAGCTGAAAAAGGGTGGAGTGACATTTACCTGATCGAGTGCTGCGACAGTTCAGACTCATACCCAGAATAGATGTAACACCAGTTGATCCTAATTTCAAAAGGGTCGATGGTCGAGGCAAAGCGGATGTCGACTGGGTTGATTACCACCAGGTGCACATTGCCGCTTGGGAGAGGTGGAGGGATTACCACGTCAAGGGCTTGGATGAAGATGAGGACAGGCTGGCGATTATCAACCAGTACATGTGCTGGTTCAGATCATGGGCTTCTCTCTATTTACTGGTCGCCTCGACAGATCCTCCGAACACTTACTATCCCAGAGAACCTATAGAGCGTATATATGTAAGCGTTAACATAAGTATTCATTTTAATTCAATATGTTACTTGAGGCTAATTTCACATACTAGTTTTTCGTGTAGTCGGAACACATCTTTCAGACATCTTCCACCAGATGGTGCGGTGTGGATGAGAATGAGCTATAGGGAGTCATCGATAGGTATAAGATGCTATGCAGAGACTTGCGCGTACATATCGGGACACACATTATGGATCAAAGCTCATAAAGGATGTCCCACACCATGATCGAGCATCGGCCATCTACATATGTCGATCTAGTCCATCTATGCCGATCCGTGTCCTTCTACATACCACATATGAAATCGTCACAATCACTATCTTACCATCACAAGACTATCCGATGCACTTTCAAAGATCTTGCATTTGAGGCCACCATCACCGAAAGTGATTGTCCATCACGCGCACCTCGACCAAGACAATATATGGGAGTGGTGTGAATTCACGCAGACGACGGAGGCGTTAGATATTTAGGATAGTCTATTTGTGCGTTTGTACTACATTTGTTCTTATCTATTTTATTTTTATTATTGGATCATCCATTTATGTAAATACTTGTACTCACTTTTGGAATGAAAACTTGTAAATAATCTATTTTATTTTTATCTATCAATTTTATTTGTTCTTAGATGTTTTAGATTTACTTAAATGAAAACTTAGACTCTAGAGTTGATCTATAATTGAGGATAAGGGCTTTAAGCTTGCAAATAGAACATCTAAAACTAAAGCGTAAAACATAAGAGCTCAAAGCCAATCCTTGATGTAAAAAAAAAATTCATCTCTGGCTAGCTCAGATCCTACAGATCTCTCCCACTAAGTAGTAACTCGCTTAGACCGCTTCACATACCGTGGAGCTTTATGCCGCGTCGATTCTGACGTGACTACCTAATGACCCACTTAGTGGGCGACTATACCTATTTCTAAATTTTTTTTAATGCTATTTAATTATCTAATTATATTTCTAATGATACTTATTTTAAAAAAAATCTCCGAAAGAGAACTAGTTATAGACGATAATCTCTCTCATTTTTTAACCTTTTCTCCTTTTCTCTCCATCTGTGATAATTTTTTTTAATTAATTAAATACATAAATAGAGAAGATGTAACGTGCATACCTACTCTTTTCTTGTATATTTTATGATATTATATTTAATTTTAATTGATAAATAAACTTATTTTATTAACATTTATTATATAATTTTGAGTACAATATTAATGTACTCTTTATATTCTATATATAATTTATTAATTACAATTCATTTATATTTATAATCATTAGAATAATATTTAATATATATTTAATCTATGAAATATTTAACTAATATAGTATGTATTACATAAATTAATGAGTACATATATTATATTTTTAAGTTTTATTTTTATTTATTTTAAATAACTTCACTAATATTTTTTAATTTTTATTATATATATATATATATATATATATATATATATATATATATATATATATATATATATATATGTATGTATATATATATATATTTGAAATATTTATTTGTTTTCATATTCATATTGAAGTAAAAACATAAATTAATGTTTAAATTTTACACGTAATATTTTTCTCAGATAAATGATAGTGCAGTTCGTTTTCTCCTTTATTTTCTAATATCTTATCATCCAGGGGTTGTTTAGTTGGACGTAAAAGAGTATAATGTAATTTAAATACATAATTTAATTTTTACGGTATTTGATGTGCGGTAAATTAAATACCGTGTAAAGGTTTACGATATTTAAAATTGTTCCATAAGCTATTCTCCGTAAATTAAATACCTCCGAATCCAACGAAATTAGAAGTCACAGGTTGAAGCGCCCGTATGCCCTTTCGTCTCCCGATAACCGTCACACAAAAGAACCCACGAATGCGAGATCTGAGCTGCAGGAACTCTGGGATTGAACGAGAGGTGGGATCGCCTGCAGATTTCGAGAGGTGCGACGGCGTGAGGTAACGAAAGGATCAAGGATAGGTGCAAGAAGAGGTAGCGGAGGGAGTCCAACTCGTTGCTGAAGTCGATCTCATCGGCCTTTACATAATACTTGCGTAATCTGATCATAATGGACAGTGATCCGCGAAAGATTTGTATGCTGCTTCTTGTGTATCTTGCTTTCGTATTCTGATCCTCCATTCATCGCTGAATATGCTCCTTTTGTCTTTCTTTATGAGTTGTTCATTCGCACTATTTTATAATGCTTTGATTGGAGAGGCATCTAACTCTAAATTGTTGGTGCATCAGAAAGCTGGTTGTTTGTACGATGAGTAGGATGGATTTTGGGATTGTGCCCAGGTTGAAGCTGCAATGGAATTCGTGGTAATGGATCTGACATCAAATTGGTCTAGGGTATGATGCGTAAATCTAGGAGACCGGTTAAGTAAGAACTTCAGCAATAGGTAGGATGTTCGTAGGAGAAATATATAAAAGAGAATCGTACAAAGGATGATCAAGGCTCAAGTCTTTTCCAATGAGGATTTGATTCAAGTTCTTAATTTTTTATTAGTTGAAGAATCTTAGTTATGGAATTCAGAGGACTTTATATAGATTGAACATTAGTCATGTTATAAGGAAATTAAATGTTAAAATTTTTTGTAATGCTTGCTTCTACTTCCAAGTTAGGTTAAGATCATTAATATATGCAAGCTTTTAATAGTATCATTTCATGGAAAAGATCTTATGGGATCAAATTATGTGATTGTTTGGTTATTGGTCAATTTGAGATCAATCCATTTACATTTTCTATATCTGTTTCTTTTGGTTGTTGATTAGTTAATTAGTTTTTTCTACTGCAATCTTTTGAAGAATTTGATTCTTTACTTTGGTCATTATGCATTTTTGCTGATGATTTTAAGCTATATCTAATTCCATTTGTGTAAAGCTGCTATTTTTTTCCTCTTTGATTTGTATTACAGAATTGCAATGTTCATTTTGTTTGATCCAATTTTATAACTTTATCTCTTTATTTGATTCATGCAACTCTTTAGGTAATTATTGTAGATAATTATTGTAGGTAATTATCAAAAGTGATCAACATGAAAGTTGTAGAGAAGTTCGTTAGCTTTCTAACGATGCCTATTTCATCCAATTTGGATAAGAAACGAGTGAGATATGTGCAAAAACCGGCGCATGGTACATTTTTTCTGAATTTCAGATTTTTTTTTCATATGGTGTTTGTGAGAATTGTAGCGAATTCATTAGTAATTACCAATATTGATCAACATGAAAGTTATAGAGAAGTTCATCATCTTTCCAACGATACCTATTTCATCCAATTCGGATAAGAAACGAGTGAGATATGTCCAAAAAATCGGCACAGGATATATTTTTTTTTCTGAATTTCAGATTTTTTTCATACAGTGTTTGCGAGAACTGAAATGAATCCATAGGTAATTTTGAAAACTGATCAACATGAAAGTTGTAGAGAAATTCTTTGGCTTTCTAACGATGCCTATTTCATCCAATTCGGTTAGGGAATGAATGAGATATGTGTGAAACACCGACACAGGGTATATTATTCCGCTTTTCAGTCTTTGTCATGTGATGTTTGTGAAAACTATAGCACCACCACCAGTCAATTTCTAGCTCCCACTATTTGGTGCTAGTTTAAAAGAGATGAGGTGCTATTAGGTATTGAAAACCCTACCCAACTGAATGAGTTCATGAGGAAGGGAGGTAGTCAAGTTCTTACTCGTAAAGAGTGAGGTGGTAGATGAGTGCAAGGAAACTAGTATGAAGATGGTGAATGCCATGCAGCTTACTTGTAAATTCTGGCATTTGGCATAGAATTGCAAAGAATTGTTACTTATTGTAGGATGTAGGCTTTATCATTGATATGACATAGCATTGCATGATGAATATAATAAAATTTGATGGTTGATACATTATTTTAGGTAGCCTAAAAATTATCTTATTTTATTTGAATTAAATAAGAATTTGACACTTAGTAGGACATAATGGAGAAGAAGGATCATGCAGCTGACCCTACATAGTGGGATAAAGGCTCGTTGTTATTGTTATTGTTGTTATTGTATATGTTGTTTTTAGGATGTTTGATGATACAATTTCCCACTGTTAGCTAGTTTCATAATTGGTTTTTTTTATTTTGAATCCTTTTGTGTTTTTTTACTGCTATGGTGTTCCTGTGGTTGCCTCATGAGGGGGATTGTCCTAATAATGAGTTAATTGCTTCTGTTGAAGTTCGATAAATTTTTTCAGTCATCTAAAACACTATAGATAATTGATATATCGTTATAATTAATGTTTATCTAGTTATAGAACATGATTCCTATCTTGTTATAATTTATTTGTTGTTGTTTTTAGGCTTTTTCTTCTTGTCCTTTTAACAAACCGTTGAAAAAAATTTGTTTATGAAAAAGAAATAACTATGCAATTGTTGGTTCAAAAAGCATAGATTAACAGCTTTTCAGCAACAATTTTTCGCCACATTTTATCTGACAAGTGTTTTTAACCAATCAAACAACTGTTGTATCAAATGAAGCTTAATATTATCTGAGGAGTTGGTTAAATTAAAATTTAATATTTTGAGATTGCAACTCTTCCATTTTATTTGAATTAAATGAGAATTTGACACTTAATATGACACAAATGAAGCTTAACAATGTATCAACCTCCAATTCTTATGATAATAAATGATAAGTTTTATGAATCTAGAAATTAGGTATTTGACAAAATGTCAATGACTTGGCCATGCATTAGGTTTCACTATAAGGAACTTTAATATTAGATGTTATTTTCTTTATTTGCTATGTCATATAGATTTTACTTCTTTTTTTTTTTTTGAAAAATGATCATATGAGATTTGGTAACCTCTGTGGTGCACACTTGTGATTCACTGTCCATTACAATTGAGCTTTAAATAAACATTTATATAATATATCATATAAAAATCTTAGCTTAACTTGATTAGTTTTAAGTAGCTTGACTTTGAACTCCACTTAAGATTACATATTGAGCTAGAAGATTGAATTTATTTCTATTCTGATATGTCTCTAATATATAAATAATAAAGAAGCTTTTAATTTAAAAATAAATGTATCGTAATTCTTTTTTTAATTAAGTAGTAAATTTTTATTTATAATTTATTTATATTTTAATATATATTTAATTTATTAATTTAATAAGTAAATTAATGAAAAAAAATCTTATAATTATTTTATATATAATAATATTCAAAATATAAGTATTTATTTTACTTTATTTATATTCAATTAAACAGAAAATATAATTTTTATATATTTATTTTACATATAATCAAATAATTATAAAATATTTAAAATTCATTATATTCACTATCAAATAGCTCCTCCGAAGAAGCCGAGAATTGAGTAGGTGGAGGAATCTGGGAGTCTCCTGAACTATAGTTTTGAAAGTAACGCTTTAATATTTAGGTGTGTGCTGCAATTATTAAGATGTCGAAGCCTGTTACGGCAATTTGACAAATAGAGGCCCACGCTCTGCAAAAATTTGTAGCTTGCATCAATCTTGTAATTAGCCGAACAAAAATCTCCAATTTCCGCTCTCAGGTGTACTTGGCTGATGAGCGGGTAGAGCTTTAGTTCCCTTCTAAGATGAACTGTTTACAAAATAATTTTTATTAGATTAAATAAACATTATAAATTATTTTAATACTCAATAATATTTATTAAGATATAATAAAATAATTTAATTTTTAAAATATTATTATATGCAGAATTCAGATATAGAAAAATTGCATATAGATTCTAATAATATTATGTCAAATATTGCTCAATAAATATACAATTATTATGTATTAAAAAATATTATGGATTATAAAATAATGGATATATGCATGATATTATACAATTAATATAACATCAATACATAATATTTTAATATATATACTGTATTGATTATATATATTATATTATTAGGTATATGATATACATTATATATATATATATATATATATATATATATATATATATATATATATATATATATATATATGCATGTATTTAAAATTATAAATTATTGTCCATAGATATCATTTTCATATTTTAAATTGATATTCAAGAGATCATCTTAAATTTTAAATATTAATTATATATTTATATAATCTTTATTTTCTATTCTATCAAATATTATGCATGTATTTGAAATTATTCCAAATTTTATTGTCCATAGATATCAAAGTATATTTTCATAAAGTTTTAAATTGAAACTTCATTCAAGAGATCTTTATTTTAAATTTTAAATGGCCGGTTATCGATTTATCAAGGCAATTGATTTACATCACATTCAAAGCATCTATATTATTGAAATAAATAGATTTATTGAGACAATTATTTTTTGTGCTTATTGGATTCCAATGCTCAACATGGCAGCTTTTCCATCTGAAGCTGGCAATTGGTTTTTCTCATATTTCTCCAAACTATTTTAGTTTGAATCTTTCTTTTGCCATAAACTATTTTACTTTGATTCTTTCTTTTGCTGTAAACTATTATTTTGGATTGGGTCCTTCAGGGCTTATTCTAGGACGATTATGATATAGATTATATGAGTAGAACTACAAACGAATTGGGCCGAGCTGTGCAGAAGATTAACTAAGTTTGAGCTCATTTATCAAAAATATCTTCAAGCTCAATTCATATAGATTTCTTCTCAAGTAGCTTATCGGCCAGTTGATCTTAAACATTAAATGAGTAACTTAATTTGAATCATGATGAGTTAATTAAAAGTCATATTATATTTTGTTAGCCCAAATAAGTCTTATAAAGCTTATAAAGTCAACATAATAAGCAGCTCATTAACTAATCAAATGAGACATTTCAAGCTTATATGAGCTTCTATAGTCTTAAAAAAATATAAGTTATTATTTTATTTTGAGGATTAATAAATAATATTTTAATTCATTAAGTATTAACGAGTTTCATATCGAGCCTTAATCAATCTTTGAGTTGTCTTAATCAAGTTTCAAATCAAGCTTTATTCGAGTACTCTAAAGAGTTTGTTCATAAGCTTTAAATGATAAACGGAATGAAGGACAAATTATTCAAGCTCATTTATTTAACAAGAAAGTATTTATAAAAATATTTGAACTTATTTATTTAGTTATAAATGAGCTCTGATCAAGTTGAATCACGAGTAACTTATCAAATACTTGACTCATTTGTAATCCTAATATGAGGTGCAACATAATTGTATAAACTTTTTGAATTGATTGTCTGATATTTTCTTTATATGCTTCTTATTTATAGCTATTGATAGCGTTATTATCTGTTCAATGTATCATGATTTTATTATCCTCATCCCACAAATGTTTTCTTTTATAACAATATTGATGAATCTCATTATTTTTATCCTTCATTTGAACCCATGGAATTTTATTTTTATTTTATTATTTTTATAATTTCGCATCATAGATTTTGTTTTTCATTTCTTTTAGCATCAATTTTGTTTTAAAAAAAATCTTATTACAAAATTTGTTGAATTGAAGTTTTCATGGCGACTGACTTGGATAGTTTCATGTGGTAATTAACAAAGCTTATTTTCTAGACTAATGTTAAAGAAAAAAAAATAATATATATATATATATATATATATCAATGAAGCATGGCTACGTGTCTCTCAATACAAATCTCATAATTTATTTTATTTTATGCTATCAGTCTACATGAAACCGATCTGCTCATCAGTAGAATAAATAAATAAATAAAATAATAATAATAATAATAATAATAATAATAATCAATGAACTAGAGTAATTTTTATGAATCGAAAAATTCTAATATTATTAATTTTTTTACTTTTAAATTTTGATCAGATGCTAAAAAATTAAAGATTTAAAATAAAATATTACTTCTTATATTTAAATTTTAAAATTATAATCTAAGTATTTTCAATATGATGATATATAATCAAATTTTTTTTTTATCTTAGTTAATGTTTGACAAAAATAAAAAATGACGGAGAGACTCTAAAAAAACTTTATTTTAAAATATTCTAAGTGAATTTTTAAGTGTAGTATTTTTATATTCATGAAATATTCAAGATAAAATTTATTTATAAGTTGATAAATATCATCAATTTTAAATGATCAATATCTATCTCGATAATCTAATACTAAATAAAGCTGATAAATATTTTAAATATATTATTTTAAGTATATGTTAGATTAAATAAATTTTAACTTTATAATGATGTTTTATTTTAAGTATATGTTAGATTCATTAAAAATATTTATCAGAATATCCCTACCCATATAAAGTGAACTCTAGAATTGCAACATTTTATGGGTATTCAGAAATTATATGCAACAAAATATTATTCTAAATTCATAGGAGCATCCCTTAAAACAATATTATTTATAAATACAATAATTAATAATTTAGAAATTGCTTAGAATATCATGATTAAATTTACTTCAATTTATCTCAAAGTAATAGAATTTATTTTGTACTGATTAATTGATTATAACATATATTTTAATTAACTTCTTATATACTATATTCATTTTAAAATGAATTTAATATTTAAAAAATTATTTTGATCAAAATTTAACACAAAAAATTCTTTAAAATTATTATTTTAACATTATTGTAAAAGAATTGTAGCATACATCGCAGATTAAATGCAAATGCCAATTATAAAGGTAGACATTTTTGTTTTCAACATATTGAAAAGCTGGCATTCACATAATTAACGTGACTTGGATGCAGGTGAAGGGACTCCATTAATGGAGAAATTATTAAGTGCGAAGTCTGGATGTAGCTCTGCATCCAGACGCCAATTAGATTTGGACACGTGTCCAAGCTTAAAATATTAATTTTTGATTTTCACCTGCTAAGGGGACTGTTGCTCTTAATGATGGGGACCCAACCCAGCCCGTTAAAACAACGAGATTGCACTACACGCCATTTCCGAGCAAGGGTGGAGGACGTTTGAATGCGCGGGATAAATTTAGGTATTTTCATTTTTGTACTGTGTTCATTCGTGCAGAGATTGTATTCACTCTCCGACGCATCACTAGGAGCATCACATTCCTCACCGTGGTTGTTAATTGTGACATTAAAATTCAAGGTACTATCTCATCTACCCTTGAAACAACTTAATGAGGTATTATTTCAATAATTCTTGAACTTTTGAGATTTTAGGTTTTCACATTTGTACCTACTATTAGCATCTCATCTTCTCCGTCGAATATGACTATATAAGGTATTATTCTAGACTCTTTTCAAGTTTAGAGCCTTTAGCTCAATACATTTAAGTAATATGTAATATTGACACTCTAGAATAAGAGTACATCTTTTTTTTTTTTTTTAATTTTAAAATGCAGTGACTTTCAATTATGAATCTAAATGGTATTATAAGTTGTTTTGAGTTCTTTCCAAGAGGATTTGGGCTGTTTTCTATATGTTTTTCTAAGTGTATAATCTGTATACTCTATAATGTACACACATTTTTTTAAAATTTAAAAGCACTATGGGACTTCTAATTATGGATCGAAATAGTATTATAAGCTATTTTGAGTTCTTTCCAAGTGGATTTATACTGTTTTCTATCTATTTTTCAAGTGTATAATCTATATACTCTAGAGTATACAGCATTTTTTTTAATTTTAAAGTACCGTGGACTTCCAAGTATGGATCTAAATGGTATTATAAACTGATTTGAGTTTTTCCAATAGAATTTAGGCTTTTCTATCTATTTTTTCTAGGTGTATAATCACACTCTAGAGTGTACACCTTTTATAATTTTAAAGTACTCTAATTATGGATAAATGATATTATAAGCTGTTTTGAGTTCTTCCAAGAGGATTTAGGCTATTTTTTTTATCTTTTTTCCAAGTGTATAGTGTGTACACTCTAGAGTGTACGCCTTTTTTTAAAATTTTATAACATTGTGACTTCCAATTATGAATCTAAATGGTATTATAAGCTATTTTGAGTTTTTTCCAAGAGGATTTGGGCTGCTTTTTTATCTTTATTTTCAAGTGTATAGTCTGTATACTCTAGAATGTACACCCTTTTTTTAATTGAAAGTATTATGAGACTTCCAATTTTGATATTATAAGTTATTTTGAGTTCTTCGAAAAGACTTTGAGTTATTTTCTATATATTTTTCCAAGTGTATAGTATGTACACTTTAAAGTTTACACTCTTTTTAAAAAAAAATTTAAAGTAATATGAGACTTCCAATGGATCTAAATAGATTATTATTTTTGAGCTCTTCAAAGAGGATTTGGGCTATTTTATATCTATTTTTTAGATGTATAACCCATTACACTCTAGAGTGTAAATTTTTTTTTTTAATTTTAAAACACTATGGGGCTTCCAATTATGGATTTAAATGATATTATAAGCTATTTTGAGTTCTTTCCAAGAGGATTTAAGTTATTTTCTATATGTTTTTCAGGTGTATAATTTATACACTTTAGAGTGTATACCTTTTTTTTTAAAAAATTTTAAAGCACTGGGGACTTCCAAGTATGAATCTAAATAGTATTATAAGCTATTTTACGTTCTTTCTAATAGGATTTGGGTTGTTTTCTATCCATTTTTTCACGTGTACAATATGTACACTCTAGAGTATACACCATTTTGTTTAATTTTAAAGCAATGTGAGATTTTTAATTATGGATCTAAATGATATTATAAACTATTTTGAGTTCTTTTACAAGAGGATTTGAGCTACTTTCTATCTATTTTTTAGGTGTACAATTTGTACACTCTAGACTATACACATTTTTTTTATTTTTAAAGCACTATGAGACTTCCAATTATGGATCTAAAAGGTATTATAAGCTATTTTGAGTTCTTCCAAGAGGATTTGGGCTATTTTGAATCAATATTTCAGGTGTACAATCTATACACTTTAGAGTGTACACCATGTTATTTAATTTTAAAAAATTGTGGGACTCCCAATTATGGATCTAAATGATATTATAAGCTATTTTGAGTTCTTCCACAAGGATTTGGCTATTTTTTATATCTTTTTTCCAAGTGTACACTTTTTTTTTAATTTTAAAGCACTGTGGGACTTTCAATTATGGATCTAAATGGTATTATAAACTATTTTGAGTTCTTTCAAAGAGGATTTGAGCTATTTTTTATCTTTTTTCTAGGTAATTTGTACACTCTAGGTGTCCATTATTTTTTTTAATTTTAAAGCACTATAGACTTTCAATTATGGATCTAAATGATTATTTCTATTGAATTCTTTCCAAGATGATTTGGTCGTTTTCTATCTTCTTTGTAGTGTACATATGTACTCTAGAGTGTACACCCATTTTTAAATTTTAAAGCATTACAAGACTCCAATTATGGATCTAAATGATATTATGTTTTATTTTAAATTCTTTTAAGAGAATTTGGGCTATTTTTTTTATTTTTTTCTAATAACAACATGAGAGTGTACACCTTTTTTTAAAATTTTAAAATACTATGGGACTTCCAATTATGGATCTAAATGATATTATAAGTTATTTTAAGTTCTTCCTAGAGGATTTAGGCTATTTTTATCTATTTTTCTATGTGTGTACAGTTTGCTATTTAGGCTATTATAAGTTGTCTCTAGAGAGTACACCTTTTTTTAATTTTAAAGCACTATGGGACTTCCAATTATAGATCTAAATAGTTGTTGACCTCCACATATGTGCCATAAGTCAATGACAAGTCACTGACAATTTAAGCAAATGCATAAATCAAGACTCAAAATACACTGGATGTCACCGAAAATGATCGAAACAACCTATGATTGACAAACGAACTTCGTCGTCACGTTCAGAGCATCGAAATTGACCAAACAAGCAATCGATTAAGCGCTCAAACTATCAATGTGTCGACACATATATCGTCGAAGTATGAACCAACCACCTCCGTTTGTGAAACTGATCATGCCATTAGCCTCAAAATATCGAAAACTATCAAATGAGACTATCCGCGCTCAATTCGGATGAGTCTATGAAAAAGTTAAATGTTCAAAAGTGGCAGTACACAAATCGAGGTTAAAATACACTGGATGTTGCCAAAATTAACTCAATTGACCTCCGATCGACAAACGAACTTCACCATCGCATTCAGAATGTCGAAACTAGTCAAGATATAAATATCGCACAACTTGATGATCAACCAATCAAGCGCTCGAGTCGTCAATGCGTTTGTGCGCATATCAATATCAGGAGGCACCGAAATAAATCAAATGACCTCTGTTTGTGAAATTGATTATGTCGTTAGCTTCAAAACGTCGAAATCTATCAAGTAAGACTGTTTGTACTCAATAAAGACAAGTCTACGCAAAAACCGAGTGGTCGAAAGCGGCAACGCATATTTTAAGGAAATCTACCGATTCGAGCGACTAACCAAACTCCCGGTAAAGCATCTGGCCATTGCTCAAATATTGAAATAATCAATCAATATATATATGACCATATAATGATGTCAGCGTAAAATTCATTTTAAAATTGATTAATATTTGGAAAATTAACTAAAAAAAATCTATTAATTCCCAATAACTCAAACTCCTAATCCTAATGTACACCACTGACTCCTTTTTCCACATTGCAGATGTAAACCGCTTGCAATCTCCTTTCTTTCCACTACTCACCCACTACTATCTCGTCAAGAATTCCACATCCTGCTTCCTATGCCATTGTTTCTCTGTTCAGGTAATCTACAAGAAACTCATTTGATAACCCAAGGCGCTTCCCACCAACACACAATCTCCTCGCTTTAGCCTCTCATTTTTTTCTTTGGAAAACCAGAAGAACATCAATATGAATTCTTCGATGCCGCACTCTTGTTTTTTTATCCTGCTTTTTTTCGCCACAATCGGAAGTATCATCAAAAGATGAATTCTTCTTTCAATTTTCCGGTGTCGCACCCCTCGCTTTAACCATCCCGCTTTTTACTTGCCACATCGGGAAGAACATCACAGTAAATTCTTCTTTCCAATGCCCTCTCTTTTTTCGCACAAAATCGGAAGAACATCGCCAACAAAATTCTTCTTTCGATCTCGATCTGATTATCAGATAACATCGCTTTTACTTCACCGCAAACCGGGGAAGAACATCATCAACACAGAAACTCTTCTTTCGATTTTCGGCGTCGCACTCCTTGCCTTACATCCCTAATTGCATACCTAATCCCGTTCCTTTGCTGAACATTGTAGCACACTGAAAAATGCGTCAGAACATATATGATTTGTGAATGTGGATATATATACATATATGCTTATGCTTTAGGTTTGAATACTCATTTAACAAGGCACGCCGAGATAAAATCTAGTTGTGGTGATGCAGGACACCGCTCGCTATGCTCAACATGGCGTACTGAGTAAGCCAACACCCGTTAGATGTCATTGCCCCTAGACAAAATGCTGCTGAAATTTTTTCTAATTTCTAGACTTAGAAAAAAAGAGGAGGAAGGAAGGGAATGATTATATGTTGCATTTATCTTCTTTCAGGTTTAAAGACCTCGGTCAACAAGGATGAGATGAAAACCGATTTGTCACAAGACACCACTCGCACCAACAAGGTGTAAAAGGTAGGCCAAAACACCTCGATGCCTCTACGGGATGATGGATGCAAAATTGTGTCAAATCTTTGACTTAGAAAAGAAGGGGAGAGTGAAATGAACTGACTTAAGAATGCTAAGTAAGGAAACCTGTAGTTAATTTTAAACTAAAAGCATCAAACAAAAATAGGGGGAACCACAAAAAAAATTTGTGGAAAGAATAGAATATTCATTTAAAATCTAAGTAAAATTTGGGAGAGGCTAATATTAAACTCACAAACTTTGAGGAGGCTAATATTAAGCGCACAAACTCTAATTATAATTCTCTATGGCTTAAATTGAAGCAGTAAAGTGAGTTCTCATTTCTTGTAAATTCTTCAAAATTAAATAACATTTAATTGAAATTTGGGGGGTCTAATACTGAACTCATAACAAACTAGCAATAAACTTAAAAGTCTAAGAATGAATTCCAATTGAGTTTAATAACTCTTATATAATGTGGAGGTGATTACTATACTAATAAGAATGAGTAGTTAAAATAATAAACAGAAATCGCATACTTATCAAAATTGATGTAAATTGAGCATAATCAAGTTGGGAGAATTACAAAATTCAACAGTAAACTAAATGCCAGAGATTTTAAACTACAATCTAAATCAAAATGTCTTTCGCCACGATCCAAGAACTCTTTGTACAAGCATTGTATAATACTAAAGGAAAATCTACAAAAATCATGGAGCTTTCAATACAAAATTAAGGAATTTCATTCTAATTATTATTTTCAAAATCAACTAAATCACTAATTAGTAAAATTATCTAAGCTATAAATACCGTGATGCTCTACATGAGATTTCAAGTGCAAATTTTAATGTCAAAAGTGCAGATAAATTAGAATTAAATGAAAATTTGAAATCAATCTCATAATAAAACAAACACTATGTAAAATCAGATACACGAGAGACACTATCCGAATGCTTAAATTCAAGTTGGGATGCAGGGTTTCGCTTTAGTCTGGACTTAGTCCATGTTAAGAAAACTTAAAAACTTATAATAAGAGTTTCAAATCTGTGAAATACCTGATAAACGAATTTTGTCAGGTGAAAGTTGATCTAATCTCTATTAGCAGCTAAACAGAGTTGATATGATCTAAAGCTCTTAAACATATTCAAATTTATCAATTTTTCAAATCAAACTAAGTAGCAATCTCATATCAATCTCATAATTCAAAAATAAATACAACATAAAGTCTTGAATACACCCGCATGAGCCCCGACACTATGCTAAATGTTGAGATTCAAGTGTCTGAGGATGTTGTGTAGGTTTTTTGATGGCCTTGGGATCAGTCCAAGTTAACAAAACCTAAAAATCTATTATAAGAATTTCAACTCAAGAAATATCTAAACTAATTTTATCATGAGTAGATCTAATCCTTTTATACAAATGAGTTGATAAGATCTAAAGCTCTTAATTCAAACATAAAATTATCTAAATTTTTAAATACACCCGCATGGGCCCTGACACTACGCTGAATGCTTAAATTCAAGTGTGAGATGTTGGTTGCTTCGGTTAGTCTTAGACTTCTTAACAAAACCTAAAAACCTATAATAAGAGTTTCAAATCAGTGCAATATTTAAGAAACTGATTCTGTCAGGTGATAATAGATCTAATCATGTGTTAGTAACTAAATAGAGTTGACAGGATCTAAAACTCTTGAACATATTCAAATTAATCAATTTTTAAGTAGCAATTTGAAACTACTTAAATGAAATTTTATCATTAAAAACTTAAATCAAACTCAATCTATCTACCTTTCACAATTATTTATCAGGGGTCACAATTTAAGCAATTTAAGAAAACTCTAGCACACAAAGGAGTCAATGTTAAATCAATTATTCTACTATGTTCACTCTCAATCAATCTCACGCCAGGAGCGTTGTGTCCTCAGTTTGGCTAAGGGCTTGATGAAGCATTTATGACTGAGTCACGTGGTTTGGCTAATCTGACTCCATTATATTATCATCATGATCGTATTATGCTCCCCAATGGCTCTTTGAGTTGAATCATGGTATACTGATAGGCAAATAATCCTCTAACCATGAGACTTAAGTCTCTTAGAAAAATATAACCCTGATCTAAAGGATTTCTGGATGAACATGGCAAAGATCCTTCAAGTCAGATGACCACCGCCTAACTAAGTGAGTGATCATGGATGAGGATCCATCTAGATCGCACATCATCATTCCCCAATCATCTTTAAATGATAGATTTCATAAATCTTAAATTCTAAAACTCTACATGTCGCTACTATACGACGCATTTAGAGATCTAAGATTTTAATCAAAAGTTCTCCTTTATTGAGAGGTATAACTATGTATCCATAGAAACCCAATGATCTAAAGTCCTCACCAAATGAGGGTGAAATCTGGGTAGTGTTATCTATTTCACCGCCATCTAAAAATTATACCGACACATTCAATCACACTCTCTAAATAATTGTCGAGAGGTCGGGTAAATTTTTAAGCCCACAAATAATTATTATAAGCTATTTTTAGTTTTTCACAAGAGGATTTAGACTATTTTCTATCTATTTTTCAAGTGTACAATATGTACAATCTGTATAATCTAGAGTGTACACCTTTTTTTTTTAATTTAACGGCACTATGAGACTTCCAATTATGGATCTAAATGATATTTTAAGCTATTTTTGTTCTTCAAAGAGAATTTATGCTATTTTCTATCTGTTATTCAAGTGTACAATATGTACACTCTAAATTTTATGCCTTTTTTATTTTAAAATATCATGTGACTTTCAATTATAGATCTAAATGATATTATAAGCTAGTTTGAGTTCTTTCTAAGATGATTTCTATTTTCATCTATTTTCATAAATCTATACACCTAGAGTGTACACCTTTTTAAAATTTTAAAAAGTGAGACTTTTAATTATGGATCAAAATGATATTATAAGTTGTTAAGTTCTTCAAAATGACTATTTTCTATCTATTTTGAGAGTATTAAAAGACACTCTGTGAGTGTACACCATATTTTTAATTTTAAAGCACTATAGGACTTCCAATTATAGATTTAAATTTTATTATAAGCTATTTTGAGTTCTTTTTAAGAGGATTTGGGCTATTTTATATCTATTTTTAATGTGTATAATATGTACACTCTAGAGTGTACACCTTTTTTTAAATTTTAAAGCTCATGACTTTCAATTGATCTAAATAGAATTACAAGTTAATTTAGTTCTTCAGAAATTGGACTATTTTCATCTATTTTTCAAGGTCTACAGTCTACACACTCTAAAGTGTACACTCTATTTTTAATTTTAAAGCACAATAGGACTTATATTTATGGATCTAAATGGTATTATAAGCTATTTTGAGTTCTTTCAAGAGATTTGCTATTATCTTCTATTTTTATGTAAATCTGTAATATAGAGTGAGTTCTTCCATGAGAATTTAGTTGTTATCTATTCATTTTTAGCATAATCATCCATTATGAGTACACCCATTTTTTAATTTAAAGCATTATAAGACTTCCAATTATGAATCTAAATGGTATTGTAAGTTATTTTGAGTAATATCGACTCAAGCTTAATTATTTTATCAAAATAAGTTTGACCCGAACCCAACCTATTTATTAAATAGGTCAAAACTTCAACCCGAACCCAACCTGACTTTTAACTCAATTGACCCGACACAACCTAAATGATCTATTTATATATGTATTTTTAGTTAAAATTGAGTCAAGTCAAATTGTGTGGTAAAATGGTAAATTTCTTCAATTTAGTCAAATTGAAGACGAGTAAAAATTCTATAAATGAGTCGCTTCCAAATCAATGGTAAGAAATGAAAGAGGCAACACTTTATATAAAAATTCATCTTGGTAAGATGCCACGTAGATTTGCAGATGTACTTATACATCATCAAGGAAATAGTGTACTATCTTGAAAGATAGAAGTCACTACCTTTTAATGGAACCAACCACCTTAATAAGGACTCTTAAGGACAATGGGTCTACATATGTACTAGAGATTCTTCCCCTACTTTACATGGAAAAGTACAGCAGGATTTATTTTAAACTGTTCATAAGTTTTCTAAAGCCCCTCATAGCATTACATCCTAAGATCCCTAAAAAAACTATGATTAAGATAAATGATCGTTGTCTCTGAAGATTTCAATAGGGAAGGACTATTAATTGATTGGTTTGTATTTGAAGATCAAATGGATTGATTAAAAGAGGAGTTATTATCAAAGCCAAAATGAAATAGAGATGCTCAATATGCTAAACCTAAGAAAGCATCTCAAACTATCCTATAGTTGTGCTTTACATTTTAGAAATTGATTTAGTTTGTTTAAGATTAGAATTTTAGATTTAAGATTTCTTACAAGATTAAGAAAATACCTAGAGGTGAGAATTATGCTTATGGCCCACAAAGGGGAGAAGCAACCTTAGAACCTAAATCTAGAGTTTCGAAAATGAAGCACAACCCAAATCTAAGGAAAAAATGGGTAATTGTTTGCCTCTATAAGAGAGGACAAACCACCCGACAGACTTAAACCTGGGTGGCCACCAACTAACTCCTCCTATGATTTTAAATATATGTAAAGTCTTATGCTTATGCAAGATAGCTAGATGTTATTATTTAAAGTGACTAAGTCCTTAAACTCACTCCCTAAAGAGACTAGATCATGTAAAGGGACATGCTTCAAATGACCTAAATCTAATGCAATTCAAATTTATTTTATTTTATTTTGGACAATCATTTTGACTCGCTAATAGGATTTTATGACTAATGCATGAGAAATTAGATTATTGGCCAAAATCTGAGGGGAGGTGAGTTTCCACCCCTCAAAGGTCAAGCCAAGTTCTCTGACAAAGGTGGAAGCCCTCCAATCAAGAGTGAAATAAGATGCATTTTTGCATGATATTATAAAGAAATGCTCATCCAGCTAAGGGGTTGATAATTCTTTTATCTTGATTTTAATCCTAAGCTTTAGGTGAGGTTAAGAATTATTTAGTTTTAATGCAAAAGCAAGGAAAAAGATTAAATGGTCGTAATGAAAAAGCAAGGAAGAAACTAGGAAAAATACTACTCAATGCAAAAGCTAAACAAAGTATCAAATAATAAAGCTAATCGTAAAAAGATTAAATGGTCGTTGGTCACCACCACACAAACCCAAAATATATCAAATGTGGGTAGAAGCTCTACCCCTTATACAACATGGATTACAAATGAATTAAATTACAATTAAGCAAAGGAATTCATTATTATGGGGTCTTCAAGCTTTATTCTTCTTCTTCTTTCTTCTTTCTTCTTTCTTCTTCTTTCTTTCTTCTTCTTGGTTCTTCCTTTGATTTGATGGTAGATACTACAAGGCTTCACATGATGTATAAGATAGGATCTTATGACCAATGCTCATCCTAATCCCCATAATAAATCATTCCAAAATCCTACTTATACAAATTCTTACATGAAAAGGAAAAGGAAAATTAAGCAAACACCTACAAAATAAGGGTCAATTAAATCATACCACACAAATCCCAAGCATGTATATTGGACTTATCACCCCACACATGGGTGACTAAGTCCACCTGGCCTATGGATTATGCTAGGGGTATAAGCACCTACAAGCAAGAAGCATTTATATTTTTATTTATGATAGCGCCCCTTAAGCACAATCCCCTACAAAAAAGAATAGTTAGACTAAGAATATCCTACCATTCATTCTATGAGCATACACCCTAACATCAGTCTAAAATATATCACAAAACAAAACATAACATCAAACCATGCACCGACCTAACCTAAGGCTAGAAGGTGACTTGGGCTAATGTGTGTGCTTTGAAGGCTTTGTGTGTATGCTTAGGGACTTTAGGTTCAAATTTTCTAAGTGTGAAGAATATGTTCAACTTAGAGGAGTTTCATTTAAGTTGTTTAAGTGTTTTGGGTTATTTTATTTCATGTTTTAATTTGGTTTAAGTGAACCTAATTAATTACTAAGTTATGAAGAGGGAAAGAGAAGAGAACTTCTTTCCTTCCCTAATCTAAGTAATTTCTAAAGTAAGTTCACATTTTAATTTCATTTAGGTGAATGTTTTGATAATATTTTAATCAATCCTAAGTTTAGATAAACTCTAAACAAACCTATTAAAAAAAGACATTTTAAGATTAAATAAAATGAATCAAAATTCATATAAAACACATTACTTCACTTCTTTCCCAACATATATAACATGCATATGGATGGACCCTAAGCATATCTATACATGTAAATAGAGTTTTTAACACACTTTATGATGCATGCTAAGTAATCCATTTAAGAAAATTTAGAAGTTAAGTATGCATGATTTTTCTTTAGAAAAGGTTTTCCTTATCCAAAATTTTCACATACATACATGAAAGTAAGAAAGGCATAAGTGAGTACAACATTTAAAAAGGTGTAAGGTACAAGACCTACTTAGCTACTAAAAGCCTCACAATCTCGGGGTTGTCCAGACTAATATACCACTTTCCTTAAGTATAAGCAAGTATATAAAAGAAATGAATTGAAAAGGAATATGCAACAATTGTTTAGTGGATTTGTTTTAGTTTATGCAATTTATGCATGCAAGTATAGGTAAACTTTATTAAGTGATAGCATAGGGATGGATAGTGTATGAGATTAAGTAAGTGTTGGGTTCTTTTCAAATGAACCCTACTTCTTACTAACTCCTATTCAAAACTATGCTAACATGAGGAAGAAAGAAAACCTATGCTAAACTTGCTTTTATAATCCATCACATGCAAGCTTATAATTAAGATATGAATAGCACACTTTCATATTTGATATTTCATTTATGAGTTTTGAAATATTTTGATTTAGTAATGATAATAATAGCCACTCATATTTTACTTTAGCCAACACATGCACATTTGACATAAAGTAAACAATTTCATTTTAAAATTTGAACATGAAATTATGAATGCATGAATCACATGGCATACTTAACATGTTGGGAAAGATCCAAAGCAATGAAAGCATGTAAACAAACTCACTTTACTTAAATCCTAAAAGACATTCTTAAGGAATAAGAAAATTTAGAATAAATCAAAGTGAATTTCAAAATAATTTTTGTTAGGTTTGAAATTAGATTTCATTTTAAAAAGGTGAGGCTAACCCATTTCCACATGTGTTTTATATTTTTGTTTAATTTTTAGATAATTAAATCCATTTTAAACATTGATTAGGTTAAGGTATGAATTAAGTGGCTTAATTAACCCTTACCTACACCACCTTAAAAAAATTAACTAAGTAATTATGAGCCAATGAGATGACATAAAACCCATAAGATATTCAAATTTGCAATGCACCCAATAATGAAAAGGCCTAATACAATTTGGCTCATAATTAAAAGTTAATTAAGCTAAGGGTTTAGCTTAAGTAATTTTAAAACACCCCTTCATACTTATGAAAGGGTTTTAATTTCCTTAATTGAACTTAGGCTATTAAACACCCAAGCATCTACCAAGGTAGATTAATTAAGTTCTAGAACTTTTAGAATTTTGAAAATTTTAAAGGATAATTAATGAATTAACCCCTAATTAAGAGAGGATTAAAAGAAAAAGAGTTTAGGGAATAGCTTAGGGAAAATGCCCCAAAATTATTCCATAAAACCTCTACTCATTGGATCTAACCTTAATCAAACTAATCAAATGATAAATAATAATCACATCTTAATTACTTAATTACATGAAAGGGGTAATTAGGAATGAAATAGCAATTTCCCTAATTGAGCCCTCAATAAATCTCAAGAAAATTAGGAGAGGCAGAGGTCAACCCTAAAATGAACCCCAGAGTGTGAGATCAATTGGTGACTTAATTAGAGGATAATTAGCTAATTAAGATTCCCAAAGAAAATTTAGAGAAAAGGGTAATTCAAAATGCTTTGAAATCATTTTTAAAATATTCTAGATGAAATTATTTTTCCATAGCATTTTTTCTTTCATTTTTTTATATTTTTAGATTGAGTTATGAATTTTAGAAGTTTTCTGAATTAATTAGGAATTAATTAATACCCTTAACTAATCCTATAATACCTCACGATGCGTGTGTCGCGGTGTTTTTACACATCATGTCGTGAGGGGATAACTTAAGTTGTCACCTCATAAAGGCAGCAGTGGTGCACACGCTTATATCCTTGGCCATTCGATCAAAGATCAGACAGCTAAGGATCCACCCACGGTTTAAAATAGATAAAGGATTTCTAAATGTAAATAATCTCACCATCTAAAATGCATGGATGGTCGAGATGAGCCAAGTTCTTCCCCGAGGATCAATGGAGATCGTCCATGATCAGGGAGATTTGAGCATCCAACATGGAATCATGTAAAACTCAACCCACACCATCTAAAGATACTACCAACCTATCCAAAAATTGATTTCATGCAATGAAAATTTCTTTCACAAAGGACCAACACCTCCTAATCTAAGTGGTTGGAAAATCACATACCTCACCGGAGGTGATCACTGGTGCTCGAGATCGATGAGGTAGCTTCATCTGGTGGAGATGAAGCCCTATTGAAGTTTCTAGGCCTTAGGGTGGAGTAGATTGATGGGTAAACCAACACCTCTTCAAGATCGTTACGGCTTTGATTGAATTGAGCTCTTCCTTACCTCTAGAACTTCACAGAAAGTATCAAAATTTTAAACACACCATTTAGAATGTGTTAGCATACCAAATTTCAAGTGAAATTTTCATTTCAAAAAACCAAGTGGATTTCATCTTTAGCATACCAAATTTGCTAAAATTGAATCTCCACTTTAAATCACTTAGATTCCCTAGTATACCAAATTTGTTAAAGGATCCCACCCTTTTCAAAATCAAAATTTTCTAAACAAATGAAACACTTAGATTTTCTAGATATCTAAATTTGCTAAGAATCTTTTGATCAAAACAACACTTGGTTCTTTACCAGCATACCAAATATGCTAAATAAGAATTCCAAATTTTTCAAAATCAAAACAAAACAAATTTTCAAAAGAACAATCATTTTACTTCACTTAGCATACCTAAATTGCCAAGTAAGGAAAACAAATTCCAAACATTCAAACACAAAATCATTTGAACCTTACTTTAACATACCAAATTTGTTAAAGGAAAGGATCCTCAAATCACAAAAAATTCAAATTCAAACAAAATGAACCTATGGAAACATCCTATTAAAATTTTAACTATTTCAATATCCTCAAATTTGTTGAAGTTTGGATTCATACCAAATTCCTCTTTCAATCAATATTTTCAACCATTTAAACCATTTAACACTTCCAAGTTGTTGGATGTGTTCAAAATTTCAAAATTAAAAATTCAAAATCTATGGAGACGAAAAAATGATGCAAGTTCATTTCATCATAATCCTTTTCAATGAAATTGTAGTTTTAGTTTCAGTTACTTCAGGTAATGTATATATTTATCTTAGTTTTTCTCATGGCATGGATCTAGCTTGATCATCGACTTCCTGTTTGGATCATACCCACTTGATCCACTTTGGCCATGGATTTGAGGGGGTCAGGATTGCTTGTGAGGGCATTCCCCTCACCACAGTCAGCAGGAAGAAGGTGGCCGAGTAGAAACCAGTCATCAGGGTAGACTTACCCTTGATTCAGAGATCACCTCACTAAAGAGGTAAGCTATGGAAGTATCACAAACTTCAATGGTTTTCATCAAGTATGCAGCCCTTTTCATGGTTCATCTAGAGTTGCACATGTTATGCTAGCACCCTACCATCTCACCCTCCAAGGGTAAGGCTCTAGTTTGGCTTGCTCCCCCACATTTGAGTATGAGTCTAGCTCACACTCTTCTCATCCCACTCACAGAAATAAGAATCAATGGTCAAGGGTTCCATACTTTAAGGATTTGAGGCAAAAGTGGGATGAGTTCCATGATCACTTCACCATTGCAAAAAATTAGTTTCATCCTCTCTCAAGATTAGATGAGGGGAGAGGATCCATTCACCTCCTCCGCATTTGACCAAAATTTCTGAGTAGAGGTCATATGTTAGGCCTATTTTACGCTAGTAGATGAAGCATATGGACGCTCAGTTGGTATTTGATCTGATTATCATGAGGGAGGAAAATCCATCAGAGAGGTGAGGCCAAACATCATACATTACTGAGAGTGATGAGTTCATGTCAAAGCCGCTTTGTTTTGATTTTAGCTGTGCTACGAACCATGATAGTATTCTCCTCACAAGAAACCACCATAGAGGTTATGAAAAGAGTTGGTGTCTCCATGAACATCCACCATCGTAGTGGTTTAAAGATCACCCATTCCATGAAATGATTGAGGGAAAAAAAATATCAAGGATGATACCATGTGGATCCTATTTACAATTGGAGAAGTACTTGAAATTTTGAAGTAGTGAAGGAGTGGCGATGAGCATCGTATTTTTTCACCAATCACAATAGGAGATGGTGAATTTATGGGATATTCTAGATGATTGAGATTGGTGAGGACATCCCAAGATTTATCCCTATTGTAGTATGCTAGAGTATCATTCTTCTAGTGAGTACAAGATGCATATGATTGACCCATGTGTGAGGTCCAAGTGCCTCTGTCATGATGATCACAGTTTAAGCTATTTGTACTTGCCGAGTTAGATCAATCCTTAGATGAGATAATTGCAATTATTTTATGGAGAAAAGGAGATCGGGGTACCATGGTTGATGAAGAAAGATCCATCTTTGATCTCAACAAAGATGACTTGATGGGAGATTCAGCTGGCATATGCATGATCGATACTAGAGGTTCTCTTCTTAACGAGAAATTGGCCATAGAAGGTGATGAGGTTGATCAAGGAGACACCGCAGAATCAGCCCATCACCTCCAACTTTAGTTAAGATAGAAAGACAAACAGATTGATATGATGACACAATAGTTGGAGGACTTGTTAGCAGTAGTGTTCTAAGCAACCCTCTAGTCCCTAGACAGACAAAGTTAACCTAAACTAGTGCATGTCTTAGACCTAGTTAAGACTCTACCTCTTATTGAGCAAGGTAGCACTAGTTTGTATAAGAAGGTAGTGGAAAGTACCTCCATACATGAAAAAGATCTGAAATCCATGGTTAAGCAACAGCTGAAGGAAGCTTTGGCTCAAGCCAGGGGAGGATCATTGGTTCCAAAGGGTAGACCTACCTAGAGGAATTCAATGTTATCCAGTATCCCATTGGTTTCGTGCCTCCTTCCTTTAAGAGCTTTGATGGCAATGGAAAACCAAACATAAATCTCACATTTCGTAGCTTGTTGCAATGTAGTAAGTGATGCTTTACTTTAAACTCTTTGATTAGGTATTGCTTTGATTGGTATGTCAACTTCAATGATTCAAGAGACATTTCAAGTTAGAGCAACTCTTCATCAAGAGATTTGTTGGAGCTCAAAGGGTTATCAGAGATCTCATCAACAACACTCATGAGTCACTTATTGATTATATTCTCGATGATAACCCGAGTATGAAGTGTGAACCATAGAATAACAAAGATGCCATTGAGATTCTCTTGAAGAATATCCATGGCTCCGCTTCATGCTTATCACCATAAAGACATTTGAGATGTTAATCAACAAGGAGGCTAGTCTACAAGGAGAGGCCAAACAATTGCCTTTTCCAGATCGGGCCAAAGAAATCCCATAAGGTCTATGAGAAACCGAGAAGTAGCACAAGGGGAAGAAGCCAACTAGAGATCCCCGAGAGACCATGACCTCATCCTCCACCTCCTTTGCCACCACCGAGGCACATAACCCATCTCAGCCCATCCAAGAGACCGCCTCATATACCACCAAGAAGTACATGCATACCGTCGCTGTAGCTATGGTCCACCTACTCTATTAGATAAGTTAAACAAACCTTATTCTTTTAAGGGGAGGTAATCGAAGATCTAAGAATCTCTTAAAGAACTTAATTTTATCTACCCGAGCCTAGAGACGAGGAAGTTGGCAAAAGTCATGATCCAAACTTTTTCCCTTACCAGATATGCTAGGCTGTTTTTGAGGATTGCTACATTTAAGGATTGGCTTGAACATAATTTCAAGATGTCAAGTTATCCCAAAGGAATACCGGAACAACCTTCCATTCCATTAGGGTAATCCTTGGGGATACAAGTGATCCTACCAAAACAAAGAAGGTTGGGATATCTTGTCTAAAACCTCTAAGAAAATAATTCAAAAGATCAAGAAGCTTTCCTAGTGTTGAGTCACTCAAACCTCAACACCAAGGAAGGTTTGCAAGTTGCCTGCCAACTCTAGAAAGTGGGAGCTAAGAATAAAGATGTGTCCAGGATAGCCCTTAGCACACCAACACTATGTCCACAGCCTTTCGCCAGCCTTCCACACACTTCTTCCATTTCAAGATAGCTCTTCTTCTAAGTAGAACTCGTATCAACGATAATGGCATCAAATCTTACTCCACTCACTCTACTTGACATCTACTTTGTACCTCCAAATACTTCCAAGAAATTGAAGAATAAAGCTAATTAGAATTACATCTATGTCTCTTCTAATGAGTTATCTTCTTCTATTCATAACGATAACTCTTCAAGTCTAATTAACTATAATAATTATGATCTTCCTTTTGATCGAGTTGGATTTTCTAACTTTGAATACTGGGTTCACTTGAGATAGACTTGGAATCATCCAATTGAATCCCATAGGAGAAGTAGTGAGCCTAAAGTAGAACCTTCCACCACCTTGCCTCTAAAGAGATTACCAAGTCAACCTCCATAGTGAAAGGTTCTACCTCCTAGAGCACCTCAAGATAGAGGAAGAAAGTCATTGACATTGATCGAGAAGCCCTTCCATAGATGCTCCACCCTTGGATATGATTGTGGAAGACCAGCCGAAGGTGGACTACAACATCCTTTCTCATCTAAGAAAGTTGCCATCTAAGCTAAGCATATATGATGCCCTTGTCTTATCCAAAGAGATGAGGGAATCACTCAAGGCCCTCCTTGATCCTAAAATATGCTTATGTCAGCTAATCACTATTGGTGAGGAAGCACACTATGCAAAAGAAGCCCAAGGGATCACCTTCATAGATGAAGACCTTCTACTGGGGGACTTGGAGCACAACCGTCCCCTATACATTATAGTTGACATGGACAAGTTCAGACTCACCAGGGTTCTCATGGATTCAAGTGTATCAGTAAACATTATGAGTCTAAAGATCCTTGCTTATTTGAAGATTGACATCTTTACTCTCCGAGAGATAAGATGATGTTGAGAGGATTCAATGATCAAGGAGCGCTTTAGGTTCTATAGTGTTACCTTGGAGAAAGGATTAAGATCAGCCAAGTTTTACATCATTGATTTGAATACTTTGTTCACTTCTTTGCTTGGTTGGCCTTGGATACATCAGAATAAAATTGTTCCATCCTCCCTTCATCAATGCATCATGTTCAGAAAAGATGGAATTGAGTACCGTGTCAATGGGGATGAAATGCCATTTTTAATTAGAGAGGTTGAGATTTATGAGGATGTGACCTACTATCTTCAAAACACCTTTCATGAACTTGGACAAAATTCAAATGCAAATGCAAAGAAAAGAAAAAAAGAAAAGAAAAGATAAAAGAAAATGAAAATAAAAAGAAAAAGAAAAGTCCAAGTGAGCAAGAAAGGGGAATTGAAGAAGAAGTAGATATATCACATTCCACCCATAGTTCATTCCATCATATGGACATGTGGGTAGATGGCTCAACCTCCACTGAGAGGCAGAAACAAGGTAGTTCAGAGGTGGACCCCTAGTTGGCCTTTAACAATAGGGTTCAGGAGTACCCCACATAGACTTGGAATCTGAGGATGAGTCTAATGTGATTAGTATACCATCCAACCCCTCTCAGCGGGTTCCATTGGAGGTGACTTTTGATCCAGCCAAAGATGAAGGCCAGGCCTCTAAGCAAAGCAAAGTATTTGAATATGGTTTATATGAAACTGTCAGGCAGCAGTTGGGAACCTTAGCTCTTACCTCGCTTACATCTCAAAAAGTTGAAGGTATAGTAGTTAAGGAAGTCCCTAAGTCTTCTAGTGACATGAAGTGAAGAGTTCTTTTAGATCATCCTCAAGTCCAAGTTGATGTAGTCGAGGAAGATACTTTAAAGAATTAATGGAATTACCTTTTGACTTTACTCTTGTGTTCAAAATCATACATAAAGGTTTATTTTGTCACATTGGTCCAAGCATAAAGTATTGAAAAACTTGGGAACAATACAGCAGGAAGCATCAATAAGATAGGGATAGTGAGTCCAATCAATGATGAAGATTATTGCCTAGTTGTTACTAACCATTTGGAATCTGAAAGTTTCTTCTCACACATCCCCAACTCTTATGAGAATGTGTGTTTAGAAACTCTAATGATCCAGATGATCTCCAAGTCAAAGAGGCACCAATTTGAGGAGTTTCATTCAACAATCAGCAAGCTAAAAAAAATCAACCTCAAAATAAAAGAAAATTCTTGCCCAACATACATTAGTTTATTGCTGAATGAAGAAGAAACCACTGACTTAGTTAAGCTATTGACTGAGTTTAAACACTACTTCGCATAAAGTTATGAAGAAATGCCTGATTATCTCCATATTGCCCACAAGCTAGCAATAGATCCTAACGCCCTATTAAGTAAGCTCCTAGACATGCAGAAATTGACAAATAAGTCATTTCAAGTCAAGAAATTGATCGATGCTAGTTTCATCGTGGAAGAAAATATCCTACCGTTAGCTAGTGTCATCCTAATTAAGAAAAAAAATAAATTTTATTTTGATTTGGACTTAAATAAAGGCATGTCCTAGGATGAGTCTTCCTATACGAATTAATGGTGGACATTGCCTCATCTCATGCACTTTCTCTTCATGGATGGGTCATCTAGCTATAACCAAATCAAGATGTCTTCAAGATGAAAGAAATACTTTCAACCAAAATTTTTATTATAGGTCATGCCTTCGCCTTAAAATGCTACATACCAACGGGCCATGACTTAGATCTTCAATGAACTCATCCATCATCGTTGAGTGCTATGTTGATGATCTAAAAAAAAGAAAAGGAAGACCACCTTTTGACTTGAGAGTAGTTTTAAGATTAAGATAATATAATTTTAAAATGAATCTGCATATTTGAGTCACCAGGGAAATTTCGGGTTTGTATTCGACACTGGGAATAGAAATAGATCCTAAAAAGATCTATCTTAGAAATGCCTTCTAAGAGTTTAACTCAACTCATTTTCAAGGATGGTCGTATCAAGACACTTTATCTCAACCTGGGAGATGCAAGCCATTCTCACACTTGTCAAAAGGATGTCAAGTGGGATGACAAGTGCCAACACGATTTTGAAGACATCAAAGAATACTTGGTGAAGTCGCCTTAAACATCCTCGTGCCATCATCCTTATACGCTATATTGATGACTTCTGACTCTCTACCCAAGCCAATGAGGAAGAGTGCTCTCTACTACCTCATCTATCGATGAAACAAACTATCCACTATTGAGAAATATTGCCTAGCTTTGATCACATCTCAAGCTAACACTATATGCTTTCTCATAAGGTGAACTTGATCTCGAAACCAATAATCAAGATTCTCACATACCAATGCTTTTGAATGTTTGGCTCATTGATCCATGATTCTCTCAAAGTTTATTATCACATTTGAACCCCTCATGGTAAAAGGTCGTGCACTAGATTTCTTAGCAAAGACACAATTTCTTGATTCTGATGATCTCATGAACAAATCATGAACTTAGAGGCCAAACCACCATGGGAGATGTATTTTGATGGTGTTGCTTCTTAAAGATGAAGCACCATGATCTATTTTCCCAAGAGGCAAGGAATAGTTCTTCTAACTCCAAATCAAGATGTGATGAGATTCTCATACTATTTTCCAACCCTGCACCAACAATGAAGTGAGTATGAGGTTTTGATTGTCTTTGAGTTATCCATCATTCAAGAGCATCAACATCTTTGGGGATTCTGGTGATCAACTAGATTGTGGGTCCTACCATTCTCAAAAAGCTTCATTATTACTTGAGTATACCATGAAGCTATTCCTATCAAGTTACCATCTACAAGGTTCCCAGCAGATGAGGTGATGCCTTGACAAACTTGCCAAAGAGTTGCATGTCCAAGATGAGTCCATTTCAATAGGGTACAAAATAGTGTCTATCCCTTATTGAAACTCATCGAGAGACTTTCTCTTGAAGGAGGTTTCATTGCCAAAATGGACAAGGAGTTGGATTGGAGGCAACCATTCATAGATTACTTGAACATGACAAAATACCTCAAGAAAATCTCAAGCCCATCATGTGAAAAGAGCTCTATGCTCTGTTGATGGCACCATATACCAATCCTTTAAATATGGTTACGATTTAGACAAACATGAATCCCATGGAATTATAACCTAGATATATTTGTAGGAGCATTAGTCCTCCCAAGTCAAAGATTAAAAGACTTGATACTACTAGCCTTTTATGATCACATTGCATGGATGTAGCTAGATGCCATCAATCGTGCATGGTGTTCCTCCACCAACCACCCAACATTCTACACTATACTTGGCTTCATGGCATTTGAGTAGGGGTACCATATAGATTGATCGATCCTCCTTCTTCAAAGGTCGATTCATCTTAGCTATTACTACTTTCAAGGGGGGAACCCACTGAGAGGTCATAGCCTCCATGTGCTTCAATTATTTAGAACTATATCATATATAGGTTGGGTGCCTGATGAATTATATTCGATAATGATAGCTAAGCAAGATAATAACTTTGCCAAGACAAATAGATTGGAGATACCCACCACCATACCCCTAGAATGGTTTAGTAGAAGCATTCAACAAAACTCTCATGATTAAGAAGACTTGACAAAAAAAATAAATAAAGTTGGTCAAGCCTGGGGCCTAGCATACACATAGAACTCCATCTCATTCTACCCATTTTCTTATGTATGGTAAGTCATTCTTCCTTAGAAGTTCTCCCTTCACTAAGGATAGAGGGTAACCAGATCACTGAGAGAATGCAAAGTTGTGTGAAGAGCAAGGTTTGGAGGAAAAGTATGCATGCCGTAACCTCAAGTTATACAAGGCTAAAATGATTCAAGCTCACAATAAGCAGTCCACCCTAGGTCTTTAAGTAGAGAACTTGTGTTAGTCCTAAGGAGACTAATTATTGCTCAAAAGATGGGAGGCAAGTTTGAACCCACTGGGAAGGCCCCCACATCATGTAGAAGGTCTACCAAGGAGGATCTTATCAACTATTGATAAAGGGAACATGATGCTTCCAATTAATGGGCTCTATTCAAGAAATATTACCCATGAAACAAACTTGTGAAAATAATTCATTAATAAAAAGAATAAAATCTAATTTCATTCATCAAATCTTCTCTTCTTTTGAAGTGTTGTTTGTCTGTCTTGCAAATCCACCATGACGTGTTTAGGGTAGGTGTAAGAGTCCTCCAGTGGTATCCTATCCCTCTTTCATAATACAAATATAATCTCTCGATGCTATTAGAATATGTGTAAGAGAACCCGAGAGGCATCTAAGTTAGGTGTGAGAGAACTCAAGCGACATCCTTTCTTAGTGGAAATTCTTGTTGACATCCATGGCATCATCTTATAATTTCTCAGTGTGTTTAAGGTATGTGTAAGACTCCCCAGAGGTGTCCTATTCCTTTTAACACATGCACACAATAAACATAAATCTTTTGTCTCGAGGTATTTTGATTTGGGAGAAATCCCTTTTAACACATGCACCACTGTGGACAGTCCCTCTTTCCTAGTATCCACCATGGTCAGAATTTGGAGATGTCCTCCTTGGTAAACTGATATCTAGTGATATAAGCTCCTTCTTAGTTTGATCCCTCAAAAACTAACAGGGTCCATAATAAAATAAACAAAATAAAATAAACAAACTCAAATAAAATAAACAAATTTATTTTGCTTGTGGATTAGAAATTCAAGCCCCAAAGGGTCCCTTCTCCCAATGGCATCTTCTTGAAAGTGTTGAACTCCCTATGGGGAATAAACTAGAGTTGAGATAAATCCGTACTCACCTAGTTGCCCTAGGTTCAATTCATTTTTTCCATACCCACAATCATGCAAGATGACATGATACATTCTTTCTAGATGATTGCCACAAAGACAGAAGCCCTGGTCTTCATTTGTTTCCCAATGCAACTCATCACCCCAATGGTCTTTTCTAGTAGAAGATTTAAGTCCTTGAGCTTTCTTTCAATTAATCACAAACTAAAAGACATTTTGGTTGATAGTTCTCTCATAGTACTCCCTTTTGAATCAGATAAGCCCATGCTTGTAAAAGTTCCATCTCAGTATGATCTATCGCAAACCAATGGAATCCATCAAAATAAATTAAAAAAAATAAAATTAATCTTTGACTATCTTTGAGTTGATCTAAGTCTCCAAATTCACTAGTGGTCTTGATTTATTGTTAAGCAAGATCATCCCAATGGTTTCTTATCTTAAGATATGAGACCTCTTTCTTCTTAAGACCACCATTGATACCAAAAGGCATTTCTCCTTGGTTAGATAGTCTAATTGGTAGACTACTCCTTTGAATTGGTAAATGAATTAGGTCTAGCTCCATTGGCCCTAGCATTCATCAAAACCCATGGGACCAAATATAACCAAACAAATAAATTTAAAATTGAAATCAATCTTGACTATCTTGAGTTGATCTAAGTCCCCGTGACATTCAAAGTCTTTTGGTTCTTCTTTTAATAGATTATTAAGAATCTACTTTGGAGGATGTGTTCATAGCTTCCCAATATATAAGGCATCCCTTGGTTAATCCTACTATATGCTTAGTAGACTATTTGATTGGTAAATTAGCCTCTTTCTATTAGAACCATTGCAACCAACAAGATTCATCTAAAAATATAAACCAACAAAAATTTAAAATCTCTCCAAAGGAGATCTTTCTCTAGTGAGATTCAATCAACCTCTCATCCTTGTAGATGACTTGAAACTTTGGAAGGTTCATCCTTAGTGGATTTCTTCCCTCTCTTATGTCTTAGAGCCACATGCATTAAGCTGGATTCTTTCTTTTAAGTGATAGAATGTCTAGTGCTTAATCTAGTTGTTGATCCTTTCACCAACACCAAAGATGTCCTGTTCTTGGTCATCAAGACCTATTGGGCTTTAATTTTAGAATGAGCTCAACCCCTCCATCTAAATATCTAAAATTAAGAGTTTCTAGTTTTAAGACACATCTAGTGATTAGGTGGACACTCAACCTAGCCTAGAAGACTTAGAAGAGTTAGCCATAAGAATAGGTCATGCCTGGGGTGATTTCCTACCCTTAACTTAAATTCCTCATTTTCCTTCTTCAAGTCAAACTCAAATCACTATTTGATTTTCTCAAACTCAAATCATTTTCATGATTCAATCATTGAAATCTATGATTAAAAGCACAACAAATCCATCAAAATTCCTAAGTTCTTTTCTAATTAATTTCTTAAGGACTTAGCCAAATCATGATTCAAACCTATTCAAACCTTTGAGATTTTCATTATCCATTTATATTCCATTTATATTCTCATATAAAAATGAAATATAAATTAAAACCCAAATCCTAATTCATTAAAATGTTTTTAAGTCCCTTTAATTTTTTAAAGGACTTAAAAAATCAACTCAAACTTTTGATCAAATCAATTCAAATCCTTGGGATTTTCTTAAAACTTATTTATGTTTCATTTATATTCCATATATAAATGAAATATAAATATTCAAACCTCAAAAATTCCAAATTAAAATCCTTCAAATTCCATTAAATCTTTAATTTCCATTAATGGATTTACCTCTGATCAAACCATTCAAACTCATGGGATTTTCTCTTTTTTTTGTATTCTTGTTTATATTCATATATAAATGAAATATAAATAAATCAATCAAATCCATTTCAAATTTCAATTAAAATTCTTAAATTCTTCCATTTAATGGATTCCAAATCATGATTAATCACTAAAAATTTTCATGATCAATTTATATTTATATTCATATATATATAAATGAAATATAAATTCAAACAATGAACCTTAAAATTCAAATCCATTCAATCAATTAGTTAAAATTTGAACTTAGCCAAATCACTTTCAAATCAAGAAACTCTTAATTTTCTCTCATGGTTCAATCAATCACCATGAGCTCATATAAATCCAAACCTCAATTATTCAATCAAACCAAATCAAAAAATCAAACCCAAGATTTCATATTCTTTTTTTGAATATGAAATCTTCATATGGATCAAACCCATTTGATTCAAACACTTATAAATGGATTTATATTCAATCATAAGTCCATACAAGATCAATCAACTTCAAATCAAGCTTTGACCAAGTCATTTGACCCATTAGGCCCACTTGACCCAAAGTAAAGTTTTTATCAGGTGGTGTCAAAGACACCACTCACCATCAACATGTCATATGAGTAAGCCAACACTCAAGGATGTCACTCTAGATGAAATGCCACCAAAATTTGTCTAATTTCTGACTTAGAAAAGAGGGGAAGGAGGAATGAATATATGTTGCATTTATCTCTTTTTAAGGTTTAAAGGTCATTCAAGGATGAGATGAAAATTCAAACCAATCAAGGCTTTGGTCAAGTTCCATAAGTGATTTGGAATGGACTTGACCTATTGGTTTCAATCAATTTGGCTTAGATCAAATTTTGACATTTTGGCCCTTAGGTCAAAATGTCAATTTAAGGGGCCAATTGGGCTAGGTTAGGCTCAAATATTGGCTTGGTCAAGTTCAAACATAGGTCATGAGTGAACTTAGATCAATGTTTCAATCAATTTGGCCTATGGTGGATTTGGCTATGTTAGGTTTCATTTAGTTAGTGTTGACTTGGTCAACCCTTAGTTTGGCTTGGTTTGACCCAATTTGATTGATTGATCATCCCATGATGATTATTGATCATGATGAGAGGAGTATATGAGTTTGGTTCAATCTAATTTGGATAGGATCAAAAGTTGGCTCATAAGGGTATTTTAGGTCACTTTAGGTCAAGTGAGCCTAAGTGGATCAAATGGCTTGGTCAAAGCTTGATTTGAACTTGATTGATCTTGTATATCGACTTATGATTGAAATAGAAATCCATTTATAAGTGGTTTGAAGTCAAATGTATTTTGATCCATTTGAAAATTTCATATTCAAAGGAAGAATATGAAGGGGTCTTGGGTTTGATTTTTTTTATTTAGGTTTTGATTGTTTGATTGAGGTTTGGATCTATATATAAGCTCATGATTGTAGGGTTGACTGAACTATGAGAGAAAATCAATAGTTTGGCTTGATTTGGAATTGATTTGGCTAAGTTCAAGATTTTGGCTTGAAAGGCTTAGATTTGATTTTGAGTGGATTTGAGTTTGACTTTTGGAGTTGGTTTTGATTGTTTGAATTTATATTTCATTTATATATATGAATATAAATGAGAATATAAATTGAATATAAGAAAATTTTAAGAATTTGACGTGGTTTAATCATGATTTGGGTTAAATCCATTAAAGGGAATTTAAAGGATTTATGAGAATTTTTAAATTGAAATTTAATTTTTGAATGGGATTTGATTGATTTATATTTATATTTCATTTATATATGAGAATAAAAAAGGAGAATACAAATAAGTTTTGAGAAAATTCCATGAGTTTGAATAGGTTTGATCAAAGTTTAGGTTAAATCCATTAATGAAAAATTAAGGGATTTAAGAGAATTTAAAGCATTTTAAAATTGGAATTTAATTTGATTTGATTTGATTGAGTTATAATTATATTCCATTTATATATGAGAATATAAACAAAAGTTTTGAGAAAATCCATGGATTTGAATAGATTTGATCAAGATTGATTTTGGCTAAGTCCTTTAATGGAAGATTAAAGGACTGAAATTTTCATGAATGATTGGAATTTTGAGTTTGATTTGAGGTTTGAATTTATATTTCATTTGTATATGAGAATATAATGAGAATATAAATGGATCATGAGAAAATCTCAAAGATTTGATAGGTTTAGATCATGATAAGGACCAAGAGACAATGAGAATATAAATGGATCATGAAAAAATCTCAAAGATTTGAGTAGGTTTAGATCATGATTTATGTCCCTAAGAAATATTTAAGTCCCTAAGAAAGGGTTAAGGACTTAGAGAATTTGAACTTAGGGATTTTTGATAAATTTTGGTCATGGGTTTCAATCATGGAATTGATTTGAGTTTGGAGAAAATCAAACAGAATTGATTTTGAGTTTGACTTGAAAGAAGTAAAGATGGTTTAAGCTAAGGGTAAGAAATTTTCCCACCCCTAAGGCAAACCTATCCTCGGCTAACTCTTCTAAGACTCTAGAGCTAGGTTGGAGTGTCCATTAATCAGATGTGTCTTAAGACTAAGAGCTCTTAAAGTCTAAGAGAAATCCTATGCTTAAGATGAAGGTGTTGAGAGCTCATTCTAAAAATGAGGTCAATAAAGGGTGCCCAATAGGTGTGGTGTGACTGACAAGGAACACCACATGTATTAGTGTTGATCAAAATGATCAACAACACCGAAAGATACAAGCACTAATAAAAACTATTTATCCCTGACCTAACGAAATGAAAGAATCTAGAGTTTTGTGCAATGTGGCTCTAATTATGTCTAAGACATAAGAGAGAGGGAAGAAATCCACTAAAGGATATAATGTGAACCTTCCAGTAGGTTCAAGTCATCTACAAGGAGATGAAAGGTTTGATTTGATTTGAATCTCACTAAGGAGAGATCTCCACAGAGAGGGTTGATTTGTTTTAATCTTTTGTTAGGTTTGAATTTGAGATGAACCCTATTGGTTTGCAATGGTTGTCAATAGTAGCCATGGAGGCTAAGACCTAATTCAGATTTACCAATCCAAAGGAGTAGTCTACTAAACACATAGTAGGACTAGTAAACCAAATGGATGCCTTTCGGTATGCAGCAACAATACTAGGAAGAAAGTATAGTAGAGTTATATCCTCCAAAGTAAAAGACCAGTTGTTGGGGTAATCTATTGTCAAGGCAAAAGATTGTAAGGCAGACTATTGAGTGAATGCCACTAGGGGACTTAGATAAACTTGAAGATAGCCAAGATTGATTTTCACTTTTTAATTTGTTTGTTTGTTTTGATTATGATGGATCCCATAGGTAATAAAATTGAGTACCATGGAAGCCTGACTAACTTTGATTTACCAATAAAGAAAAGTCTACCAACCACAAGTTAGGACTATCCAACCAAAGAGAAATGCCTTTTGGTACATAATGGTCAAGTCTTAAGAAGAAAGCATGGAGACTCATATCTTCTAGAGACAAGAAACCACTAGGGTAATGCTTTGGGCAACAAATCAACCTAGTCGACTATTGAGTGAATACCGGGGACTTAAATCATCAAGAATAGTCAAGAATTAATTTCATTTTTTAATTTGTTATTTTGATGGATTCTATGAGGGATCATATGAGAAGGAGCTTATCTAGACCTATCTTAGATTTATTGAACCAAAGGGAGTAGCTTCACGATGGGAGAACTATCCACCAATGTGTGCCTTTCATTTGCAATGATCAATTTAAAGAAAGCTCTAGACTCACATCTTCCACTAGAAAAGACACTGGGTGATTTGCTTTGGGTAATAATCAACACCTAATGTCATTTACAACAATCATGCTAGAAAGAATGCATCATAATCTTACATCTTCCAAAGCAAATGATTGTTGGGTAACCTGTTTATAGAAAAATAGATTAAACCTGACCTAAGGGTGACTACAGAGTGAGTGCCAACCCAGGGATTTATCTCAGTAGTCAACTAATTCTATAGGAGTTCTGACACCGCCTCTAAAGATAGGATGCGCTTGGAAGGCCCTTGGGGCTTAATTGTAATCTATAAGCAAATTAATGTTTATTTTATTGTTTATTTTATCATGGACTGTAGTTTATGAGATATCAAACTAGAAGGAGCTTATATCACCTAGATATATCTCAAAAGGGAAAATCTGCATCCACAACAAATTTTCCAACCACGAGTGGCTACTAGGAAAAGGGATTAATCCAAAGTAACGGTAGTGTCTAAATGGGGTCACAAAGAACTTGATCCAAATAGAGTGCCCATAGGGGATGGGGCCGATAAGGGCTTAATCCAACACCTTGGAGAAGATAACATGGCTAGTCATAAATTCAATAGGTATTCGGTGTCCAAATCAAGGAGAAAGCACGGGGACTCATATCTGCCAAGAGTGGTGTACTCACCAAGTGAGTTTTTGTTAGCATAGAAAACATCAACCAACTAAATGTGCATGTCAGTTTGCAACAATTAGCCTAGGAAGAAAGCTCAGGGACTCACATCCTCTTATAATGAACTAATTGCTGGGATAGTCTGTCTTCATATGATAGGTGTTATCCAACCTAGGGCAACTACTTAGTGAATGCCACTAGGGGACTTCTATTAGCTCAAAAGTAGTTAAGAGGAAAGGGGCCTCTGGGGGACTTATCCTAAGCCTCAAATATACTCAACCTAGTTAGAACATGATATGGTTCAAGAAGAAAGCATGGACTCATATATTTTTAAACAAAGTCTACATGAGGATGGGTGTGAAGATTATCATACAAGGCTTTTTGCAATGATCAGTTGGAAGAAAGTGCAGGACTCACATCATCCAATAAATGACCACTAGGGTGACTTACAACAGGAGATGTATGACCTAGACTAATGAGTGAGTGCCATAGGGGGCTTGCTCCCACATCAAATAGGTCGAGACAAAAGATTTGTGTTTATGGTTGTGCATGTGTTAAAAGGAATAGGATGCCTCTGGGCAACTCTTACACCTACCTTAAAACATGCTGGAGAATTATGAAATGATGCCACGGATGACAACAAGAATTCCCACTAAGAAAGGATGTCGCTTGGGTTCTCTCATGCCTATCTTAGTTATGTTAATCGAAACAGGATGCCTCTAGGGTTCTTATATACTTATTCTAATAGCGTCAGGAGATTATGTTTGTGTTGTGAAAGAGGGATATGATGACACTGGGGGACTCATACACCTACCCTAAACACATCACGATAGATTTGCAAGATAAGCAAATATAACTTTGAAAGAAGAGAAGATTTGATGAATGAAATTAGATTTGTTCTTTTTATTAATGAATTGTTTTCAAACAAGTTTTATTTCATGGGTAATATTTATTTAGATATAGCCCATTAATTGAAAGCATCGTGTTCCCTTACAATCAATAAGTTGATAAGATTCCTTGAGAGGCCTTCTATATGGGCCTTCCCAAGTGAGTTCAAACTTGCCTCCATCTTTGATGGCAACAATTGGTGTCCTTAGGATTAACAGTTCTCCTACTCTAACTAAGATGGACCAGCTTGTGTGAGCTTGAATCATCTTGGCTTGTACAACTGAGGTTTGGCATGTAGGTGACTTTCCTCCAAACCTTCAGCTCTTCTAACCACAACTTTGCATTCTCGCTCAGTGATCTTGTTACCAATGATATCCTTAGTGATGGGAGTTGAACTTCAAAGGAAGAATGCTATAACTGAAAATGAATGATTTTTTGTGATGTGGGTATAAAAGGCTCAACCAACTACCATTCCACTATCATTATTATCATCAGTCTCTTCAAGATCTGATGAGATTTTATGAATGCTGCTAAACCATTAGCTCTGTGTAGATGGTGGAGTATCTATCTTCTAAAAAACTATTGATTTTTATGCTTTCAAATGCAATACCTTTATCAAATTTAATTCATCGAGGCACCTCAAACATATATAAGATATGGTTTTTAAAAAATTGAAGCACATGGTAAGATGTAACCTCTCTGAGTGGGATGGCTTCTGCCCACTTGAAAAAGTAATCAGTGGCAGCTAAGATGAATCGATGCCCCTTAGAAGAAAGTGGATCGATCGGACCTACAATGTCGGTACCTCAACACTCAAATGGCCATGAAGCCAATGTAAGGTGTAGAATGTTGGGTGGAGGACCTGCACGACGATGATGACTCTAATACATCCATGCAATCTGATCACAGATGGCCTAGTATCCGTGTCTTTAATCTTCAACTTCATCTTTGAGACGATGTGACATAGACAAATGTCCTGGTTCAATGCCATGGGCTTCATGTTTGTCTAAATAATGTAACCACATTTGGTCTAAGGACCGTCGGTACAAGGTGCCATCAACAAAAGCATAGGAGAGTGCTCTTTGTTTCACCTGATGGGTTTGAGATTTCTCTTGGGATAGTTTGCCAGTGTTCAAGTAATCTATGAATGGTTGCCTCCAATCTAGCTCCTTGTTCATTTTGGCAACGACAACCTCCCCTTCAAGAGAAAGTCTCCCGATGAGTTCAATCAATAAGGGATATGAATGTCTATTTTGGACCCTTATTGAAATTTCATCTTTGACATGAAACCTTTGGCAAGTTTTCAAGGCATCTACTACAACATGCTCAGGAACCTCAGATGGTAACTTGAATCTGCCAATGACCTTCATGGTATACTCATAGTAATGATGATGCTTGGGTTTGAGGAGTAGGACCCAAAGATCTTGATGACCAATAAGAATCCCAAAGATGTTGATGCTCTTGACCGAAGTGATGGCTAACTCAATAAAATCAATGCCTCATACTCACCTTATTGGTGGGGTTGGAAGATAGTATGAGAATCTCATCACATCATGGTTTGGAGTTAGAAGAACTATTCCTACCTCCTTTTGGAGAATAGAACATGGTGGTTCACCTTTAAGAAAAGAAGCAAAGCACCATCAAACATATCCTATCATTGTCCCTCCCTAAGTTCATGATTTATTTCATTGGGAGATCATCACTGCGATGAATCAGCAAGAAGGTTTTCTCCCCCAATGTCAATAACAAACCCAAGGAATTTCGTTTACTAATGCACACTTCATGGGATTCATTTTGAGGTTATATTATCTTAACCATTCAAAAACTACTCTCAAGTCAAAGTGGTCTTCCTTTTCTAAACTTGACTACTAGATCATCAACGTAGCACTCAACCTGATGATGGATGAGTTCATTGAAGATCTGAGTCATGGCTCGTTGGTATGTAGCACTAGCATTTTTAAGGCCAAAAGGCATAGACTTATAATAGAAGATTCTAATTGAGGTTCAAAAAATAGTGTTTCTTTCATCTTCAGAAGACATCTTGATTTGGTTATAGCCAGATGACCCATCCATGAAAGAAAAGACAGGAAGAGATGAGGCAATGCCCACCATTAATTCTGGTATAGGAAGAGGAAACTCATCCTTAGAGCATGCCTTGTTTAAGTCCCTAAAATCGATGCAAATGTGAATTTGGCCATTCTTCTTCTTAACTGGAATGACACTAGCTAACCATGTAGGATATTTTTCTTCCCTGATGAAACCAGCATCAATCAATTTTTTAACTTCAAAAATGACCTATTGTTCAATTTCTAATCGCATGCATCTTGGAGCTTGCTTAATAGAGGTAACATTAGGGTCTATTGCTAGCTTGTAGACAACAATGTCAGGAGATAATCTGCGCATTTTTCATAACTCCATGTGAAGCAGTCTTTAAACTCAGTCAATAGCCTAACTAATTCATTAGTTTCTTCTTCATTCAGTAATGAACTGATGTATGTCGGGCAAGAATTTTCTTCTATCCCGAGGTTGGTTTCGTTAAACTTGTCGATTGTTAAATGAATCTCCTCTTCAAATTATGACAGAATCTCTTTGACTTGGATTTCATCTAGATCATCTGAAGTTTTAAACACACATTCTCATAAGAGTTGAAGATGTGTGAGAGGAACCTATTAGATTCCAAATGGTTGGTAACAAATAGAAATAATCTTCATCATCGGACCCACTATATCAATCCTAGTCGCTTTTGATTGTACTTCCCAGTATTGTTCCATTTTTTTGAAGTATTCGACCTATGCTTGGGCCATGTGTGAGGAACTAAACCTTTTTGTATAAAATTTTGAACATAAGGTTAGTAAAAGTTAAAAGGTAATTCCAATAATTCTTTAAAAGTATCTTTCTCAAGTCCTTCTCTGGACTTGAGGATGATGAACCCAAAAAGAACCTCTTCTGCTTCATGTCACTGGAAGACTTAGGGACTTCCTTAACTACTATACCTTCAACTTTCTAAGATGTAAGTGAGGTAAGAGCAAAGGTTCCCAACTATCGATTGATAGTTTCACATAAACTAGATTCGAATACTTTGCTTTGCTTGGAGGCCTGGTCTTTGTCTATGGATCAAAGTCACCTCCAATGGAACTCATTGAGAGGGGTTGGCTGGTATACTAATCACATTGGACTCATCCTCCGAGCTAGATTCCAAGTCTATGTGAATAGTAGGGCACTCCTATGAACTAGAACACACCTCTATGAAGGCCAACTAGGGGTCTTCCACCTCCTCTATTTACCTCCTCTACCGGTGGAGGTTGAGCCATCTTACCCACATATCCATATGATGGAATGAACTATGGGTGGAATGTGATATGCGGATCCACTTCTTCTTCAATTCCCCTTTCTTGCTCACTTGGACTTTTTTTCTTTTTCTTCTCATTTTCTTTTATCTTTTCTTTTGCTTCATTTTCTTTTGATTTTGCATTTGCATTTGAATTTTGTCCAAGTTCATGAGAAAGGGTGTTTTGAGAAAAATAGTAGGTTGCATTCTCATAGATCTCAACCTCTAACTAAAATGGCTTTTGTCCCCATTGACATGGTACTCATTTCCATCTTTTCGAACTTGATGCAATCGATGGATGATCTGTTCTGATGTATCCAAAGCGAAAAGAAAGGAACAAAGTATTAATCAATGATGTAGAACTTAGCAGTCTTCCAATCCATCTCCAATGTAACACTATGGAACCTAAAGCCCTCTCGCCTTGATCATTGAATCTATCTCCTCGAGAGTAGAGATGTTGATCTTCAAATGGGCAAGGGTCTTTAGACTCATGTTTCATGCACCTGAATCTATGAGAACCTTAATGAGTCTGTAACTATCCATGTCGACTATAATGTAGAGGGGATAGTTGTGCTCCAAGTCTCCCAGTAGAAGGTCTTCATTTGTGAAGGTGATCCCTTGGCTTCTTGTATAATGTGCTTCCTCATATAAGTGAGCTAAGCATATTTTAGGATCAAGGAGGGCCTTGATTAGTGACTCTCATCTCTTTGGATAAGACAAGGCATCATATGCTTAGCTTAGATGACAACTTTCTAAGATGAGAAATGACATTGTAGTCCACCTTAATGATCTTCCACAAGCATATCCAAGGGTGGAGCATCTTGGAAGGGCTTCTGATCTTCAATACTAATGACTTGTTTCCCTCTATCTAAAGGTGCTTCCCTAGGAGGTAGAACCTTTCCACTATAGAGGTTGACTTCGGTAATCTCCAGAGGCAAGGTGGTGGCAAGTTCTACCCGCACGGCTCACCTAGCCTTCTCCTATGGGACTCGATGGATGATTCCAAGTCTATCTTAAGAGGTTAACTCATAGTATTCAGAGTTGAAAAGTTCAACTCTGAATCAGAAAGAGGAAGATTGAAATTATTATAGTTAATTAGACTTGAAGAGTTATCATTAAGAATAGAAGAAGATAACTCATCAGAAGAGACACAAATATAATTCAAATTAGCTTTATTCTTTAATTTCTTGGAAGTATTTGGAGTACAAAGTAGAAGTCAAGTAGAGTGAGTGGAGTAAGGGATTTGATGCCCTTATCTACTAATACAAGAGTTCTACTGGAAGAAGAAATAGAAGAACTAGTTGAAATGGTAGAAGTCACCAGTGTGAAAGCTGGAACTAAAGGCCGGAGTATGGACACGGTCGGTGGTTGTGCTAAGGGGCTATCCCAGGAAGACACATGCTATTGTTGTTGTTATTGTTGAGCTCCTACTTTCCTAGAGTTGGCATTAGCAACTTGCAAACTTTCCTTGGTGTTGGAGGTTTGAGCTGACTCAGGCACCTGCAAGAAAAGCTTCTTGATCTTATGAATTATTTTCTTAAAGGTTTTAGATAAAGAAATGTCCCAACCTTTTTTGGTTTTGGTAGGATCGCTTATATCCCCAAGGATTATCCTAATGGAACTAGAAGGTTGCTCCACAAGATATTCCTTTGGGATAACGATAGCATCAATCTTAAACTTATGTTCAACCCAGTCCTTGAATGTAAAGCAATCTTCCAAAATGTGGCCTAGCATATGGGTAAGGGCAAAAGTTTGGATCATGACTTTGCCTACTTCCTCTCCTAGGCTCTAGTAAAAAATCAAGTTTCTTTAAGAGATTCTTAAAGAGTTTCGATTACCTCCCTCTTAAAAGAATAATAAGGTTTAACTTATCTAAAAGAGTAGGTGGATCATAGCTACTGGCAATATGCACGTCTTGCTAGTGGTATGGCGGTATATTATGTGGCAGAGGTCGTGATAAAGGCGTGTGCCTCGGTGGTGGCAAAGGAGGTGGATGTTGCTGAGGTCATGGTCTCTCGATTGATCTCTACGTCGCTTCACCTTGTCAACCCCTGCTATTACCTGGTTTTTTTCTTTGGCAACTATTTAAAAAAAAGGCAACTATTTGGCCTCCTTGACTAGCTACCTTGTTGATTAGCTTCTCAAATGTCTTTATGGTGAAGCCCTTAAGCAGGAAGGTGACCATGGATATTCTTCAAGAGAATCTCAATGGCATGTTGTTCAGAACGTGGTTCACATTTCATACTCGTTATGCCATCAAAGAATATAATCAACAAGTGACTCCAGTGTTGGGCTACAACAAGATCACCTAGTAACCTTTGTAAGCTCCAAAGAAATCTCTTGATGAAGAGTTGCTCTAACTTAGCAAATTTTAATTAACCATTGGTCAAAGATACTAAACAAAAGTGATACCCTAAAGCTAGAGTCTAAAGAGTAAAATGTCGCTGCCACCTACATTGCAATAACTAGCCCTGAAGTGAGCTATATGCTGCCTCGGGTTCCCACTGCCATCGAAGCTCTTAAAGGAGGGAGGAACAAAATCCTTAGGAAACTTGATAGCATCAAATTCCTCCAGGTAGGGTCTACCCATTGGAACTGATGATCCTCCCCAAGCTTGAGCCAAGGATTCCTTCACCTGCTGCTCAACCATGGATTTTAGATCTTTTCTATGTATGGAGGTACTTTCCACTATCTTCCTATACACTAGTGCTACCTTGCTTGATGGGAGGTAGAGTCTTAACTAGGTCTAAGACATGCACTAGTTCAGGCTGACTGACATCGATTGTACTAGGATGAACTGGAGGGGCTTATTTCTGAAGCACTGACACTACTACAAACAAGTCCTACAACTGTTGTGCCATCCTATCAATATGTTTGTCTTTCTGCCTTAACTAAAGTCAGAGGTGATGGGCTGATTCTGTAGTGTCTCCTTGATTAACCTCATCATCTTCCATGGCCTATTGCTCCCTAAGAAGAGAACCTCTAGTATCAACCATGCATACGTCAGTCGAATCCCCCATCAAGTCATCTTCGTTGGGGTCGAAGCTGACTCTTTCTTCATCAGACCATGCCTACCCTAAGATCTACTTTTTCTCCATAAAGTAGTGTGCAATTATCTCATCTAAGGATCGATCTAACTCAGTAGGTTCAAATAATTTGGAGGTGATCACTATCATGAATCGGAGGCACCACATCACTGTATGGAGAGTCAATCTTGGTGGTGTACTCAGAAGAATGATAATCGACGCTGTGTAATAGGGATAACAATCCTAGGATGATCCTTTACCACTACTTCCATTGAACATCATGAATATCCATGATAACCATCACCATCTCATCCGCAGTATGGGTGGAGTTGGTGAAGGAACCACCACGCCTGGGTCGCCACTCCTTCCGCACCACCACTAGGACAGGTGGTTGAGTAGGACAGCTCGGGCCTATAATAATGGGTGGTGAAGGAGGAGTAGGATCCCTTGGCCATAGCCGGATCACCAATGGGGTACATTTTTCCCCAGATGTAGCCTTGATGGCCTTACATGGAATGGGTGATGCTGAAATCTGCACTCATGATGACGGATGTGGGGTAGAGCGGTGGGGTCGAGTCACCACGAACTCTTTGTGCAGAATCGCCTCCCCTCTGTGGTGGTGGTCCCCGAGGAGAATACTATCGCATGGTCGCGGTAGCGCGAGGAAAATAGACCAAAGCGGTTGACTACCCAACCTCCGCTCCGGTAATGTATGAAGTATGGGCCTCAGGGCCCCTCTCCGATGGATCCTCCTCCATATGGGGATAACATAAATTGAAGATCAACGGGTACCGGACTCAGCGTCCATATGCTCCTCCTAGCGTAAGAGCGAGGCGGCATCGACCTCCTACTCCTAGAAACTGTCCATTGTAGATGCACCACTGGAGGAGGCGATGAACGGATCCTCCTGGCATCCTCTCTATCTGATCCTGAGAGAGGATGAAACTTATTTTTCATAACCAGTGGTGAAGTGATCATGGGAGACTCATCCATGGCTGATCTCGCAGCTGCCTCAAGCTCTCTGGCTATCTGAGTGTGGAACCGTTTGACCATACAGTTCTTGTTCCTACGTTAGGTATGAGTAGGATGAGAGGAGTGTGAGCTAGACCCAAACTCAAATGTGAGGGGTGGCAAGCCTAAACCGGGGAGCCTTACCCTTGGAGGATGATGGTAAGGTTCTAGCATGCACGGGCAACATGTGCAACTCTAGGATGAACTACGGTCAAACTGAAATAAGACCGACTAAAATCAGGTGCTACCATAGCTTTCCTCTTTAGAGGTGATATAATCGGAGGGTAAGTCTACTCGATGGCGGCTTCCCACCACCTTCTTCCTGCTGACTATGGTGAGGTGAATGCCCTCACAAGTGATCCTTTCCCCCTCAAATCCTGGCAAAATGGATCAAGTGAGTATGGTCCAAACGAGGGAAGTCAACTTGATCTAAGGTTTGCTCCATGTCGAGAGGGAAAGTAAAGACAAATTTGTAAGAACCGCCACGCGATCAAGTAAACTAAATTGAAAATGCCGACCGAAAAGAATATGCAATGTGAAATGAACTTGCATCGCTTTTCTATCTCCATAGATTTTCAATTTTGAATTTTGAAAATTTGAACCCACATCCAACAACTTGGAAGTGTTAAGTGGGGTGCAAATGAATTTGGAAAGATTAATTGAAAGAGGAATTTGAGTATGAATCCAAACATCAATAAATTTAGGTATGTTGAAATATGGATTCAAAATTTTATAGGATGCTTCCATAGTTCATTGTTTTGTTTTGAATTTGAATTTGTGATTTTGGGGACCCTTTCCTTTAACAAATTTAGGTATGTTAAAGTCAAATGATTTTATTTTGTTTGAATATTTTGGAATTTTATTTACTTAGCAATTTAGGTATTCTAAGTGAAGTAAAAGTGATTGTTTCTTTTGAAAATTTTGTTTTATTTTGATTTTGGAAAATTAGAATTCTTACTTAGCAAATTTAGGTATTCTTAGTGAAGAATCCAAGTGTATTTTGTTTAATTTCTGAAAAATAGGGTTCTTAGCAAATTTAGGTATGTTAAGAAAATCCTAAGTGTTTCATTCATTTGGAAAATTTTGATTTCTAAAAAGGGTAGGATCCTTTAGCAAATTGGGTATGCTAAGGGGATCATAAGGTGCTTCATTTTTTTTTAAATGATTGAAAGTAGAGATTCAACTTTAGGAAATTTGATATGCTAAAGATGAAGTCCCACTTGGTTTTATGAAATGGAAATTTCACAAGCAAATTTGAGTATAAATGAAATTCCAAATGTGTTTAGAATTTTGATTTCATTTTTGATTTTGAAAAATGGAAACTTCTCCTTAGCAGATTTGGGATGCTAATGGAAGAAGTTCCAAAGGTGTTTGATAAATTTTTGTTTTGAGTTTGCAAAACTTTGCTTAGCAAATTTGAGTATGCTAAGTGAGGTTCCAAAATATGTTTCAAAAATTTTTGAATTTTGGATTTTGAAATTTTACTTAACAAATTTGGGTATGTTAAATGAAGTTCCAAATCTGCTTGAAAATTTTGAAATATGATTGTTGATTTTTTATTTTGGATTTGGAAACTTTACTTAGCAAATTTGAGAATGCTAAGGGAGGTTCCAAATGTATGTTTGAAAAAATTTTGAATTTTGAATTTGGAGATTTCACTTAACAAATTTGGGTATGTTAAATGAAGTTCCAAATGTGTTTGAAAATTTTGAAATAAGATTGTTGATTTTTTATTTTGGATTTGGAAACTTCACTTAGTAAATTTGAGCATGTTAAGTGAGGTTCCAAATGTATGTTTGAAAAATTTTGAATTTTGAATTTGGAGACTTCACTTAACAAATTTGGGTATGTTAAATGAAGTTCAAAATGTGTTTAAAAATTTTGAAATTTTGATTTTTGGATTTGGAAACTTTATGTAACAAATTTGAGTATGTTAAGTGAGGTTCCAAATGTATGTTTTGAAAAAAATTAATTTTGGATTTGGAGACTTTACTTAACAAATTTGGGTATGCTAGATAAAGTTCCAAATATTATTTGAAAATTTTGAAATATGATTGTTGATTTTGCTTTTGGATTTGGAAACTTCACTTAGCAAATTTGATTATGCTAAATGAAATTCCAAATGTATGTTTGAAAAATTTTATTGGATTTTAAATTTGGAGACTTCACTTAACAAATTTGGGTTTGTTAAATGAAGTTCCAAATATGTTTGAAATTTTTGAGTTATGATTATTGGTTTTAATGTTTTGAAAAGAGGACCTCCATTCAACAAATTTAAGTATGTAGAATGGAGATCAATTTATTTTTGAAATGTAAAAATATTTTGTGTGTGATTGTTGCTTTTTTGAAAGGGAGGAATTCCAACTTAAAACATATGTGAGGTATGCTTAAGTAGAATTTCCTAAATGATATTTTATTTTTAGTTGGGAATGAAATATTTATTTAATAAATTCAAGTATATTAAATGAAGGTATTCATGTGTGTTCTTTTTGAAAATTTTAATTTTTCTTACAAATGAACTTTGTATTCAATAAGCATGAGTGTATTAAATAGAAAGATTCATGTGTGCTTTTGAAACTTTTATGATTTGTGATTTTTGGAAAACATGATTGTTTATTTTATTTAAAAAAACTGAAATCATTATCAAAGTGAATTGAAAGAAGATATTTATTTGTGCTTTTGGAAAATGTTATTAGTTTTATTTTTGAAAATCCTTACATGTAACAATTATAAGAATTGTTAAATGAAGGTGAAAATTTTCGTGGAAAATATTTTATTAAGTGCATTTTTTGAAAAAGGTGCTTTTGAAAAAGCAAGATTCTTTATGGAAGATTTATTATTTTTGGGATGAACCTTTCCTTATCATGAAAATGATAAGGAGGAAGTCTTTAAGAGATGTTTCTTTTATTTTAGATCTTTTCATTTTACCCATTGGAGGAACCCAATGGGGGTTTTAAGACCAACAAGGAATGCGGTCCTAAAACCTAAAGATGTTGGCTAACTCAACTCAAGAATGAAATGAGTTAAGTGCCAACAGAAAGAAGGATAGTCTTGAACTTATACCAAAGTTCAAATACACTATCGATACTCAAAGACAACGATCATTTACCAAAGGTGGAGAAAAGAACCATCCCCAGCAGAGTCGACAGAAAAATCTGTTGGTTAAAAATTTATATAAAAGAGTCGCCTTTCAAATCTGTGGGAAGAAAAGAAAGAGGAATCCCTTACAAAAATTCATCTTGGTAAGATGCCACGCAGATCCGCAGATGTACTTATTCAGGTGGATACATCATCAAGGTATAGTGTACTATCTCGAAAGATAGAAGTCACTACCCTTTAGTGCAACCAATCACCTCAATAGGGACTCTCAAGGATGATGGGTCTGCATATGTACCAGAGATTCTTTCCCTATTTTACATGAAAAAGTAAAGCAAGGTTTATTTTAAACCAGGTTCATTAAGTTTCCTACAAGGGAAAGCCCCCATAGTTAGTTACATCCTAAGGGACGGGATCCCTTAGGAAAACTCTCGATTAAGGTAAATGATGTCTCTAAAGATTTCAATAGAATGACTATCAATTGATTAGTTTATGTTTTTTGAAGATCAAAATGGGATTGATCAAAGAGAAAGTTATTATTGCCAAAATAAAATAAGTAGAGATGCTCATAATGCTAGGAAACCTAGCGCATCTCAAACTATCCTATTGGGCTTTACATTTTAGAAATTAATTTAGTTTGTTTGAGTTGCATTTTTCATTAAAATTTAGGGCTTAAGATTCCTTAACACAAGATTAAAAAAATACCTAAGAGGTGAGGAATTATGCTTATGGCCCACAAAAGAGGAGAAACAACCTCAGAACCAAAATCTAGGAAGCTTCAAAGAGAAGCACAACCTAAATCTGAGGTAAAAATGGATAATTGGTTTTCCTCCACAAGAGAGGACAAACCACCCGACGCTTAGACTTAGCCTATTGGTGGCCACACCAACTCCCTCCTACAATTTTAAATACATGTAGTCAAGTCTTCATGCTTATGCAAGATAGTTAGGTTGTTATTATTTAGAAAGAGACTAAGTCCTTAAACTCACTCCCCAAAGGGCCTAGATCATGTAAAGGGACATGCTTCAAATGACCTAAATTTAATGCAATTAAAATTTCATTTTATTTTTAATTTTTGACAATCATTTTGACTCAGGCTAATAGGATTTTTATGACTAATGCATGAGAAATTAGATTTTTGGGAAAAATTAGCAAGAAGGTAGGAGGTGAGTTTCCACCGTGACCCTCAAAGGTCAAGCCAAGTTCTCTGCCAATTGTGGAAGCCCTCCAATCAAGAGTGAAATAAGATGCATTTGTGCATGATATTATAAAGAAATGCTCATCCAACTAAGGGGTTGCTAATTCTTTTATCTTGATTTTAATCTAAGCTTTAGGTGAGGTTATGAGTTATTAAATTTTAATTTGAATTATTAAGTTGGGTAAAAGATTTATTTTTCCTAAAGAGCCTAATCCACACATACACACAAAGCAAGGAAGAAACTAGGAAAATCATGTCACTTAATACAAAAGCTAAACAAATCATCAAATAATTTATAAAGCTAATCGCAAAAAAGAATAAATGGACGTTTATGGTCGAGCACCATCGCACAAATCCAAAAATATCAAATGTGGGTAGCCGAGCTCTACCCTTATACAACCCGGATTACAAATGAATCAAAATACAATTTAAGCAAAGGAATTCATTGTTATGGGGGGTCTTCAAGCTTTATTCTTCTTTCTTCTTTTTTCTTTCTTTCTTCTTCTTTTCTTCTTTTCTTCTTTGGTTCCTTCTTTGGATGGTCAGAAGGTGGATTCTCCAAGGCTTCACATGGTGCATAAGATAGGATCTTATGACCAATGTTCATCATAATCCCCATAACAATTCATTCCAAGATCCTAAATATACAAATTATTACATGGAAAGGGAAAATGAAAATCTAGCTAACACTTGCAAAATAAGGGTTAGTTAAATCACACCACATAAATCCCAAGCATGTATATTAGACTTATCACCCCACACATGGGTGACTAAGTCCACCTGGCCTTTGGATTATGCTTAGGGGTATAAGCACCGCAAGCAAGAAGCATTTATATTTTATTTATGATAGCCCTTAAGCACAATCTTGTAGAAACTAAGCACATTTTACCATTCATTCTATGAGCATACACCTAATATCTAGTCTAAAATATATATCACAAAATAAAATATAACATCAAACCATGCATCACCCAACCTAAGGCTAGAAGTGACTTAGGCTAATGTGTGTGCTTTAAAGGTTTGTGTGGTATGCTTAACAGGACATTAGTTCAAGTTTTGAAGTGAAGAACATGTTCAACTTAGAGGAGGTTTCATTTAAGTTGTTTAAGTATTTTGGGATATTTTATTTCATGTTTTAATTTGATTTGAGTGAAACCTATAATTAATTACTGTTATAAAGAGAGGAAAGAAAAGGGAACTTCTCTTCCTTCCCTAATCCTTAAGTAATTTCTAAGGTAAGTTCACATTTTTAATTCATTTAGGTGAATATTTTGATTACATCTTTTAATCAATACTAAGTTTAGATAAACCCTAAACAAACCTATTCAAAAAGAAAGGCATTTTAAGATTAAATAAAATGAATCAAAATTCACATAACACACATTACTTCATTTCTTTCCCAACATATATAACATGAATATGGATGGACCCTAAGCATATCTATACATGCAAATGAGAGTAGTTAATACACTTTATGATGCATGCTAAGTAATCAATTTAAGAAAATTTAGAAGTTGAATATGCATGATTTTTTCTTTAGTCGAAAGGGTTTTCCTTATCCAAAATTTCACATACATACATGAAAGTAAGAAAGGCATAAGTGAGTATAGCCATTGTTTACGAGGTGTAAGGTACAAGACCTACTTAGGGTTACTTAAAGCCTTGCAACCTGGGGTTGTCGGACTAATATACCACTTTCCTTAAGTACAAACATGTATATAAAGAAATAACATGGAAAAGGAATATGCAAAAGTTGTTTAATAGATTTTTTTTTTGTTATGCAATTTATGCAAGTATAGGTAAACTTTCTAAAGTGATAGCATAGGGATGAATAGGGTAGATTAAGTGTTGTTTTTTTTTCAAATGAACCCTACATCTTACTAACTCATATTCAAAACTATGCTAACATGAGGAAGAAAGAGAACCTATGCTAAACATGCTTTTATGATCCATCGCTTAAGATATGAACTTTCAGATTTGATATTTCATTTATGAGTTTTGAAAATATTTTGGATTTAGTAATGATAATAGCCACTCATATTTTACTTTAGCCAACACATGCACATTTGACATAAAGTAAACAATTTTTTTTTAAATTTTGAAATATGAAATTATGAATGCATGAATCACATGGTATACAACTTAACATGCTAGAAAAGATCCAAAGTGATGAAATCATGTAAACAAACTCACTTTACTTAAATCCTAAATACATTCTTAAGGAATAAGAATATTTAGAATAAATCAAAGTGAATTTCAAAATGATTTTTGTTTAGTTTGAAGTTTAATTTAATTTTGAAAAGGTGAGATGAGTTTGTTGTTCTTAACCCATTCCCACATTTATTTTGTTTTTTTTAATTTTCAGATAATTAAATCCATTTTTAAGCATTGATTAGGTTAAGGTATAAATTAAGTGGCTTAATTAACTTTTACCTACACCACCTTACAAAAATTAACTAAGTAATTATGAGCTAATGAGATGACATAAAACTCATAAAGTATTTAAATTTGTAATGCACCAAAGAATGAAAAGGCCTAATGCAATTTGGCTCACAATTAAAAGTTAATTAAGCTAAGGGGTTTAGCTTAAGTACTTTTAAAACACCCTTTCATACTTATAAAAGGGGTTTAATTTTCTTAATTGAACTTAGGCTATTAAACACCTAAGCATCTACCCAAGGTAGATTAATTAAGTTATAGAACTTTTAGAATTTTGAAAATTGAATAAAGGAATTAATGAGTAAACCCTTTAAAGAGGGATTAAGGAGAGAAAAGGGGGTTTAGGGAATAGCTTAGGGAAATGCCCCAAAATTATTTCATAAAACCCCTACTCACTGATCTGACCTTAATCAACCCTAATCATAGGGTAAATCCACCAATCATACCCTAATTACCTTTAATTACATGAAAAAGAAAATTAGGGAATGAAATAGAAATTTCCTCAATTGAGCCCTCAATAAATCTCAAGAAAATTAGGAGAGGTAGAGGTCATCCCCAAAAATGAACCCTAGAAATTTGAGATTAATTGATGACATAATTAAAGGATAATTAGCTAATTAATTTCCCAAAGAAACCCAAATTAAGAGAAAGGGTAATTCAAATTTTTCCATAGCATTTTTCTTTTATTTTTGATTTTTCTATGTTGAGATATGAATTTTAGAAAATCTAAGGATTAATTAGAATTAATTAAAAGCCCTAACTAATCCCTCATGGGTGTGTGGCGTGGCGGCAAGACGCTTTACATGCAGGACACTCACTTAAGCATCACATCAAAAAAGGCGGTGGCACACGCTTTGATCTTGCCTTCCAATCAAAGATTGGATGGCTAGAGATCTCCCTGCGGTTTATAAAATTGATAACATGTATATAAATGTGGGAATAATCTTGGTCATCCATCCAAATTGCATGGATTGACGGCCAGAGATTCATCCCAGCCAAAGCTCAAGAGGAATGAGATCCATCCACCTTCTAGGCTTTAATCTAAGCTCGATTGAGCTCAGATTAGGCTTGAATTTATCCCAAGCCTTCATCATGCAATTACCAGTACATCCAATGGCTAAGATCCTATGAAATTAAAGTTCACTTCACAAAGGACCAACACCTATTAGAATTGAGCATGAAAAATCACTAACCTTGCTGGAGGTGATCACCGACACTCGATTCCCTTGGGAGCTTCCTCTGGTTGAAATTAACCCTTGCTAAAGTTTTGAGCACTTGAGGTTGAGTGTAGAGCTCTATGGACCAACCCTCCTCAATTCCTTTATGCTTTGATCAAGCTAGTCTCCCCTTGCCTTTAGAACTGAGAGAGCTTAGACAAACTTGACTTGACCTCCGATGGAGTGTGCAAGAGATTTGGATTAATTTAGAGTGAGGAAGAAATTGGCTCTTCAATGGACCTCCCTATTTTCAAGTGGAGAAAATCAAGAAGATGGAAATTTAATCTCCTCTGGAAGTTTAGGATCACTTTCAAATGGATCCTCGACTCTCTCACTCAACCTTGACCCATGAAAACAAAAGCAAATTAGGGGCAGTATATCTTCCCCTTGAAGGATTGGACAACCAATAATTTCCATGCCATTTTGACCCAATCTATGGAGTGAGTGCTTTGGTTATTTTGAGGTCATTTGGTCGGGAGAGTGGAATGCCAACTTCCCATGTGCTTGAATTGAGCTTGAGAGGAGTTTGAAATTCTAATTTTAGGCAGGTGGTGAGTTTGGTCTAGGCCAAATGGGCTGACCCAAACCCATTGGGTTGGGTGCACTCATCCCTAGGTCCCTTGAGCTTTTAGGAACCCTCAGTGAAGAGTGTATGACCAAAATACCCATGGGCTAGGCAAAATTTTGTTCTATGACCTAGGGGTAAAATAGTCATTTTTGTAATTTTTTCACTTTGGTATGTTTTTTGTTTGAGAAAATAGGTTTGGCCAAGTTTCATTGGATTTGGAATCCATTTGATAAGGTTTGGCTCATGTTGGCCCATTTAGGTCAAAATGGGTCAAGTTGACCAATTGGTCAAATTGGGTCAAACTCAGGGTTGGGTCAAGTTCATATGACCATTTGAAAATTTTTGGTGCCTTTGGTTTGGCACAATTTGGTATAGATTTGTTTTTGGCTCATATGACTTCAAATAGGTTAAATAGGTCAAGTTGACCTATTTGACCCATTTGACCTATTTGAGGTAGGTCAATGGTAGGTTTAGGTTACGTTAGTCATATGGAGTGGATTGGTATCTTTGTTTCTAATCAATTTTGGTTAAGTTCAATTTTGGCTCAACATGACCCCTTTAGGTCATGTTGGGTCTAAGGTCAATTGGGCTAGGTTGGGTCTAGTTGGCCAATTGATGCTTTGGTCAAGTTCTACAAGTGATTTGGAATGGACTTGACCCACTAGTTTCAATCAATTTAGATTTGATCAAGTTTTGACACATTTTGGACCTTTAGGTCAAAATGGGTTAACTTGGATCAAGCGGGCCAATTGGGCTAGATTAGGCTCAAATGTTGGCAAGTTTAAACATAGGTCAGTGAAGTGAACTTGGATCAATGGTTTCAATCAATTTGGTCAATGGTGGATTTTGGCTATGATAGGTTTTATTTTAGTGTTGAGGTCAACCCTGTTTGACTTGGTTTCACCCAATTTGATTGATTGATCATCCCATGATGATTATTGATTATGATGAGAGGGGTATATGAGTTTGGCTCAATCTAATTTGTTAGGATCAAAAGTTGGCTCATAAGGGTACTTTAGGTCACTTTGGGTCGTAAGTGGGTCAAATGGTTGGTCAAAGCTTGATTTGAAGTTGATTGATCTTGTATATGGACTTATGATTGAAATATAAATCCATTTACAAGTGGTTTGAAGTCAAATGGATTTTGATCAATTTGAAAATTTCATATTCAAAGGAAGAATATGAAGGGTCAGTTTGATTTTTTTTTTATTTAGGTTCTGATTGTTTGATTAAGGTTTGGATTTATATATGAGCTCATGATTGTAGGGTTGATTGAACCATGAGAGAAAATCAAGAGTTTGGCTTGATTTGGAATTGATTTGGCTAAGTTCAAGATTTTGGCTTGAAAGGCTTAGATTTGATTTTGAATGGATTTGAGTTTGAGTTTTGGAGTTGGTTTTGATTGTTTGAATTTATATTTCATTTATATATGTAATATATAAATATAAATTGACCATGAGAAAATTTCAAGAATTTGAAGTGGTTTAATCATAATTTGTTAAATCCATTAAAGGGAATTTAATGGATTTAAGAGAATTTTTAATTAAAATTTAATTTTTGAATTATATTTGATTGATTTATATTTATATTTCATTTATATATGAGAATATAAATGAGAATAAAAATAAGTTTTGAGAAAATCCCATGAGTTTGAATAGGTTTGATCAAAGTTTAGGTTAAATCCATTAATGAAAAATTAAGGAATTTAAGGAAATTTCAAGCATTTTAAATTTAGAATTTAATTTGAGGGTTTTATTTGATTGAGTTATATTTATATTCCATTTATATATGAGAATATAAATATTTTTTGAGAAAATCCCATGGATTTGAATAGGTTTGATCAATATTTAGAGGTGATTTTGGCTAAGTCCTTTAATGGAAGATTAAAGGGACGTAAGGAAACTTTCATGAATTTGGAATTTTGAGTTTTATTTGATGGGTTTGAATTTATATTTCATTTATATGAGAATATAAATGGATCATGAGAAAATCTCAAAGATTTGAGTAGGTTTATATCATGATTTTGGTTAAGTCCTTAAGAAAGAGTTAAGGACTTAGGGAATTTGAATTTAGGGATTTTTGATAAATTTTGGTCATGGGTTTCAATCATGGAATTGATTTGAGTTTGGAGAAAATTAAATAGAACTGATTTGGAGTTTGACTTGAAAGAAGGAAAGTGAGGAATGGTTTAAGCTAAGTGTAAGAAATTTTCCAAACACCCCTAAGGCATGACCTATCCCTATGGCTAACTCTTCTAAGTCTTCTAGTTGGAGTGTCCACCTAATCACTAGATGTGTCTTAAGGCTAAGGAGCTCTTAAAGTCTAAGTGGAATCCTATGGCTATGATGAAGGTGTTGAGAGCTCATTCTAAAATGAGGTCAACAATGGTCAACAACCCAACCAAATATCAAATGGGTCAATTTCTTGAACCACCCAAAATTATTTGGGTCAACATGAACTGAATTTTTTGAGTCAAGTGTCGGTTGTCATGTCGGATCAATTTTGACACCCCTAGTAGCTTGTACACTCTAGAGTGTACACCCTATTTCTAATTTTAAAGCACTATAGGACTTCCAATTATGGATCTAAATGATATTATAAGCTATTCTGAGTTCTTTTCAAGAGAATTTGGGTTTTGTTTTATTTGTTGTTCTGGTGTACAATTTGTACACTCTAGAGTGTACACCTTTTTTTTAATTTTAAAGCACTGTGGGACTTCCAATTATGGATCTTAAATGATATATAAATTGTTTTGAGTTCTTTCAAGAGTATTTGGTGTACACTCTAGAGTGCACACCCTTTTTTTAATTTGAAAGCACTATGAGACTTTCAATTATGGATCTAAATGATATTATAAGTTATTTTAAGTTCTTCCAAGAGGTTTTGGGCTTTTTTCTATCTATTTTTCTAGGTGTAAAGTCTGTACACTCTAGAGTGTACACTCTTTTTTTAATTTTAAAGCACTTTGGGACTTCCAATTATGGATCTAAATGGTGTTATAAGCTATTTTGAGTTCTTCCAAAAGGATTTGGGCTTTTTTTAATCTATTTTCTAGGAGACACGTACACTCTAGAGTGTACACCAACAACAACAAGCCTTTATCCCACTAAGTGGGTCGGCTACATGAATCCTTTATCTCCATTGTGTCTATTATTTACCAAATTCTCTTTTAATTCAAGTATACTAAGGTCATTTTTTATATATCTTAACCATGTCTTTTTAGGTCTACCTCTACATTTCTTAACACAAGGCAAATCTAATGCATCTACTCCCAACGGTCATTGGGTGGTTATGCTTTATGTGGCCAAACCATCTAAGGTGACTCTCTAATCTTATCTCCTTGAGCTACTAACGTTTTCCCAAACATACTCATTTTGCATTTTATCTCTAAGAGGAAAGCCACTAATCGATGTAAGCATCCTCATATTTGCAACACTTAAGTTAGTCTCATGCTTCCCTTTTATTGGCCAACATTACAATATAATCAGTCTTACGACCATCTTATAAAATTTTCCTTAAGTTTAAGTGGTACTTTTCTATCACACAATAGGCCAGATGTATTCCTCCACTTCAACCATCCAACTTAATTTCTACTAATAACATCTCCATCTACTTCACCATCATTTTGAGCAATAGAGCCTAAATATCTGAATCACTCACTCTTTTTAATGACTTGTTCACCTAATGTCACAGCACTAACGCTATAACTTCTACAACTAAAATTACACTCCATATATTTTAGATCTACTTAAATGAAAACCTTTAGACTCTAAGGTTGACCTCCATAATCCAAGTTTCTCTTAGACTCCCTCTCTAGTCTTATCAACAAGAAGAATTTCATCAGGAAAAAGAATACACCAAGGTACATCTTCTGATAAATGCTTAATAAGAACATCCATAACTAAAGAAAAAAAGATATGGGCTTAAAGTTGATCCTTGATGTATTCCAACTGAAATAGGAAAATATTTTGTCAATCCTCCTTATGTTTGGACACAAGTAATAGCTAGTAAACATATCCTTAATGACTTGAATATAACCAATATTAACTCTTTTCTTTTCTAGAACTCTCCAAAGAACATCTCTTCAAACTTTATCATAAGCTTTCTCTAAATCAATAGATATCATATGTAGATCATCCTTACATTCTCTATACTTCTCCATCAAACCTCTTAACAAATGTATAACATCCATAGTTGATCTACTTGGCTTGAAACCAAACTTGTGATAAACTTTTGTATCACATCTTAACCTATGCTCAATTACTCTCTCCCATAATTTTAATGTATGACACATTAATTTAATTTCTCTATAATTTGCACACTCTTGTGCATCACATTTATTCTTAAATATAAGAACCAACAAACTCTTTTCCACTCATCGACATCTTTTAGTCTTTAAAATAACATTAAAAGATTTGTAAGCCAAGAAATTTCTTGATCTCTAAACATTTTCACACTTCTATTGGAATATCATCGTCCTAATTTTTTTCCAAATTTCATTTTCTTTAAAGCTTCTCTAACTTCGTGATTTACTAATGATGATAAAACAAAATTCTCTATTTTTATTTAGGATATTAAGGTTGCTAAAATCAATCATATTTTCTTATCCTTCATTCAAAAGTTTATCAAAATACCTCATTCACCTATTTTCAATATTCTTTTCTAAGAAAAGCACTTTATGATTTTCATCCTTAATGCACTTCACTTGAGCTAGATCTTTACTTCTCTTATCTCTTTGGTTACCTAACTTATACATACATCTTTCACCTTCTTTGGTATATAATCTATTGTATAAATCATTAAAAGCTAAATTTTTTGCATCATATATAGCTTTCTTAGAATCTCTTCATGTCATTTATATTTTTCCCAATTCTCAGGTTTTACATCTAAAACAAGTTTTATAACAACACTTCTTTTTTTTCACATTCTAACTTCACCACCAACTATTTTATTAAAAGAAAATTTTTTTTTATTCTCCAAGCATATTTTAGCAACTTGCTTAATTTCACTTGCTACTTTCTCCCACAACATTAGCTTCCTTGTGAACATCCCAAATTCTAAGATCTAGTAGCTTGCACTTAAAAATATTTTATTAGTGTTCTTTAAGTGCTCTCATCTAATCCTAGGATAATAATTTGATTTATTTTTCATCTTCCAATCTTTCATCTTAAAATCTAAGACTAATAATCAATGTTGGGTATTTAAACTTTCACTTGGAATGATCTTACAATCTTTACAATCTAAATGATCTATTTTTCTTATCAAAAAATAATCAATCTGTGTTTTACTAGATCCATTTTTATAAGTAATAATATGTTCATCTCTTTTCTTAAATAAAGTATTAGCAACTACAAAATCATAGGCTAAAAAAATCTAATATAGTATACCTTCTTCATTAGTCACCAAAATCCATAACCACAGTGAATACTTTTAAAATCTTCTACCACTCTACCAACATGTCCATTTAAATCTCCTATAATAAATACTTTTTCTTCAAGAGGTATCTTTTGTATTAATCCCTCTAATTCATTCCAAAATTTTCTTTTGAGCCTACATCCAAACCTACTTGAGGGAGCATAAACACATATAACATTGACAATCTTAGTATTAATAATAATCTTTAAAGCTATAATTCTATCTCATCTATTAATATTTATAACATTATCCTTCAAACATTTATCTATAATCACACCTATGCCATTTCTAATTCGACTTCTACATGACTACCAAAATTTAAAACCTAAACTATCAATCTCCTTAGCTTTCTCCCCAACCATTTAGTTTCTTGAACACATAAAATATTAGTCTTCCTATGAATCATAATATCTATTAATTCCATTAGTTTACCTGTAAGAGTACCTATATTCCAACTTCCTAACCTAATGCTAGTTTCATGGTCTAACTTCTTTGCCTACATCCATCCATAATGTGGGAACCCTTGCTTATTTAACACTGCATCAATGCAATCCTTGCACACTTTTCACTACATTCGGACCATCAAGGTCGTCCTGGGGATGCCCTAGCATTAACACAATGTTTTAAAGGATTCATGTCATGATTATTTTGGCAAGTTTTAAGATGGCTGTCGACTGCTTATAGCAACCCTCCACTTTTTACATCCAAACTTGGGACTAGAAATGATAGTGTTACTCTAGATTGTACACCCTTTTTAAAAAATTTTAATGCAGAGTCTTCCAATTATGGATCTAAATGGTAT
>CM038225.1:21161894-21268428 GCA_021442155.1 Cymbidium sinense
TTCTACTAGATGAAGCTTCCACAATCATTGGAACTGTCAGTCGTAAGCTTCAATGAAGTATGCCATTGAAACGATCCTTGAATGAAAATAGCTTGGTCTTTTGTGAAAGAAATTTTCATGTCATGCGATTTTAACCGTTGGATTTGATTGTTATGCTTCCTAGTAGGTGTGGGATCATTTTGATCTCCATCCGAGCTTGGGTGAGCTCAGATTGAGGGGCCATTGATGGATGGTAGCCATCTATCATCACTTGGGTGGAGATAGATCATGGACCGTCCATCCCTCGTGATTGCAATGGATGTTCATAATTAAATCATGCTTAGAGCCTTTGATTATCCCTCAAAATTGTGGGTTTGATAGTGGCCATCAGATCTTAGATCTGATGGACCCGAAGATACTGTGTGCGTCGCCATCCGAGTTAGCACTCGAATGTGATAACTTAAATAATGAATCTCATCGCATATGAAAGCGCCACATCGCCATGTGGCCCGGCGAGATTATGGCTATAAGGGTTATGTAATTGGTGGCGAATGGGATTTAGAGCTAGCAAACCATTTTCACTATCCTCAACTCAAATCAAACATAAAAATGAAATAAAATTAAAGAACTTTGGTTTATTTTAAGTGGCTTTATTTAGTATGATTGTCCTTGGGAATTAATCATAATGAATGAGATTATATTCTTATATTTCTTTATTTCTTTTCAATTATGTTAAATGTTGCTTTCCATGTGTAATCATGCATTCATTTCTTTTAAAATTTTCTACATGAAATGGTTTCTTTTATGTCTAATTGTATGTGTTGATTTAAATTAAATAGTTGTGGTTATTATCACTACTAAATCAAATGTTATTTTCAAAAGCCTATAAATCAATTATTATAAATGGAATGATGTTAATTATAAATAGCTATAAGTTTGCATGTGTTGATAACATAAGATATGCAATATGAAGTTCTCTTTTTTTATCTTACATAGATTCACATAGGATTTACATATATATAGTTCATCTGAAAAGAACATAACATTTGCCTAAATCTATTCATATGCATCTCTATGTTGTCTTAAGAAGAATTTCATATCACATATGTATATCACATAACCAAATCATATATGACTTCTTGCATGACTTCTTAGTCCTGTGGTAATTTTTGTACATTCATATATATCTGAGAAAAGTGGTATATTATTTTGGACACCCCAGGGCTGCGAAGCTTTAAGTAGCCCTAAGCAGGTCTTATACTTTACACTCCTGGTGCAAAAAATAATGACACTGTACTCACTTAAAACTCTTATACATATGTATGTATGATGTGGCCAATGAATAAGAATCATAAATCAAACAAATCAAACAAATCAAACACAACTTTTGCATGGGTTTTCATATCCTTATAGTTGCTTATATATCTACATGTATCCAAGAAAAGTGGTATATTAGTCTGGACACCCTGGGGCTGTGAGGCTTTAAGTAGCTCTAAGTAGGTCTTATACCTTACGCCCATGGTGTAGAAAACAATGGCGACGTACTCACTTAAAAATTTTATACATGTGAATGTGTATCTAACTAATGGATGAAAAATCTTTCTCTTCTATTAAAAAGGCATGCATTCATAATTCAATCAAAATGAAATATTTAAAAGCAATTTAAATGCCAAATATATTTCTTTGCATTTATCATTCAAGTATGCTTGAAATCTAAATTGCATTTATAGATAAGCTTAGGATTTATTCATATGCATGGTATACATGATGGAAAGAAATGAATGAATATGTGTATGTGACAGTAATCCATTTTAATTAATCTTAAGATATTTTTCTTATTAAATAAGGTCATCTAGAGTGAACCTAAACATGGATTAATTAAAATATATAATAATCCATTCACTAAAGGAAATTGATTAATTAACTTGCTTTAGAAGTGACTTAAGGTAGGGGGAAAGAGGATTCCCTCTTCTTCCCTTTATAACATTTAGTTATTAAGTGTAGGCAATATGAAATAAAAGAAAATAGTAAAATCTTCAAATCAATTAAATCACTTAAGAGAAATCAACCCTTTATAAATTAAATCTCTTACACTTAGCAAATTATAATTCTAAAGCCTAGTTAGGACATACACACAAGCTTTAATTCACACACATTACTAAGCCACCATTTATATCTTTAAGTTAGAGGTGTATGGTTTGATGTATGCTTATTTTATGATGTTATTGTAGATTGGATGTTAGGGTGTATGTGAGTCAGATGTTAGGCGATATTAGCTAATTATACATTCAGGGGTTGTGCTTAAGGGTCATAATAAAAATATAAATGCTTTTCTTTGAGTAGGTTGCTTACTTAGCCCCTAAGTAACCAAGTTAGGGGCTTGGCTTGTGTGTGGGGTCTTAAGTCCAAATTCTTCATATAACTATTTTGGGCTATATGGTATGTTTAGCTAACATTTGTTTTACAAGTTTAGCTAGATTTACTTTCCTTTTTTTAATTTAACTTTGCTTTAGGATTAGGATGAATGTTATGGGGGATTAGGATGAGCATTGGTTATAAGATTAAGTCTTATGTACCATGTGATGCCTTTGGAGCAACAACATTCAAATCGAGCCAAAAGGAAGAAAAAATGGAGTCAATCAAATGGAGAAATGGAAGATGAAAAAAATGAAGAAGGGATAATAAAGAATGAAGACCCCCCATAACCCTCATCATTTATAATTGTAATTATTCTTTTGTAATTTGGGTTATATGAGCTCCGCTACCCACATTTGTTTTCGGGTTATACGGCGGTACCTGACCCTATCGACCTTTTATTCTTTTGCGATATCTTTATAAAATTGTTTGATGTTTTGTTTAGCTTGTGCATTAGAAAAAGTATGCTTTTTTATACTTTATTTATGATTGGTGATTGTTGTATGGTTTGAATGTGATTAGGCTCTTAGGATAAAAATAAATTTTCTATCCCATTAATAACTCATAATCCTATATAAAAGCCTAGGTATTAAATCAAGATAATAAAATTATTTAGCAACCCCTTAGTGGGATGTTGTATGTTGAAATATCATGTATAACCATCTTGTTCCACTCTTATTGAGAGAGGGATTCCATCTTTGCCAGATAGAATGGGCTTAATCTTTAAGAGCCTATGATGGAAGAATACCTCTTTCTCTTTTGATTTGACCCATAATCAATTTCTCATGCATTTAGGAATACAAAATCCTATAACCTTTGTTAAAATAAAGAGTCCTAAATTAAATAAAATTTGATAAAAATTTGCATTAGATTTAAGTCATTATTCATACCCCTCATGCTCTAGTCTCTTAGAGAGTGGGTTTAAGGACTTAGTTTCTTTTCTAAATAATAACAACTTAGCCATCTTACAAAAGCATAAGACTTGCCTATATGGTTTTAAATCATTGGAGGAGTTAACTGGCTACCACTTCAGGTGGTTATAAGTCCAGCAATCGGGTGATTTAGTCTCTCTTATGAAGGTAAATCATATACCCACTTTCGCCTTAGATTTAGGTCATGCTTTGGCCCTCCCCAAAGCTCCCCCAATTTAGGATTTGAGGTTGCTACTTCCCTTTGTGGGCTACAAGCATAAATCCTCACCTCTTAGGCATTTCCATAATCTTTTCTTGTGGAATTATAAGTCCTAGATTTTTAATAAAATTTTAACTCAAATAAATAAATCTCCTCAACCTCAAACATATAAAGCACAACCATATGATAGATTGGAGTTCTCACTAGGCTTCCTAGTGTCACGAGCACTCCTTACTTATCTCCTTTGGCGTCAAAAATAACTCTCCTTCTCATCCATCCCACTTGATTTTCTAAAATACAACCAATTTATTGATAGTCATATCTTTGAATTCTTTGGAGATAATAATCTACTTTAATCAAGAGTATTCTTAGGGGATTCATTTTTCTTAAGATATAATTGACTATGGGGCTTGCCTCTATAGGAACTTAATGAACTGGTTTAAATAAACCCTTCTTTACCTTTGATGTAAAGTAAGAAAAATCTCTAATATATTTGAAGACCCATCATCATGCCTTAGGAGTCCTTATTAGGTGATTAGATCCATTGTAGGGTAGTGACTTCTATCTTTCGAGATAGTATACTATTCCTCAATGTCACATCCAATCACCTCAATAAGTACATCCTCAAATCTGCATGGTGTCCCTTCACATATACACACACAAACAAATGAATCTCAAAAATAAACACGACATGGATCTTCAAAATTAGATAACTCTAACTCTATCTTGATAGGGGCACCACGAAGTTTTAAAATAAGTATGCCATTATCATAGTCAAAGTCATCAAATGGAAGAGAATGATCAAAATCATTTTGGTTATCAACACTTAAGGAGTTAACATTAGGGAGAAGATCATTTGAGTCATCACACAAAGAGGAGATATAAGTGATAAATTTCTTTATTAATTTTTCTGCCTTGGGTGGTTTGAAATAAAAATCATATAAAGTGAGCAGCATGAGTGGCATGATGACCTTATCCATATATATAATTTTCATAGATATAGTAATGGTAAGAGGAATAGTAAGGATAGTGTCATTGTTATAACTAGAGCTCTTATGGCTGGATCTTCCTTGGCATCCACCCTCTTTGAGTTGACACTCATAACTAACAAACCTATTAGTGTGATAGAGGTTTGAACTAGTTCAAGTATCTGTAGAGAAAGCTTTCTAATTTTAGAGATGATATTCTCTATGGTTTGGGATAAGAAGATGTCCCAACCTTCATTAGTCTTAAGAGGATGAAATGATTTCCTAGATATTACTTTGATAAAACTAGTAGTGTGTTATACCAACTACTCTTTAGGTATCATGATGGCTCCAGATATATAACTTCTCTTAAGCTAATCTTTCAAAGTAATATAATCCTCTAAAACATTACCAAACATATAGTGGTTAGTGTAAAAGTTAGCTTCATTACTTTTCTCCACTTTCTTTGGCTTCTTAGGCTCAAGTAGCTAAAAATCTACTTTTTTAAAGAATATTAATGAATATTTTCCATACCACCTCCTTTTTAATTGAATAAAGTTTGTTCAAGATTTTAGTAAAAGTAAGGTGGATGGTATGGATAATGATAATACTGTTGCTATTGTGACTATGGTCAAGGAGGTGGAAGCGGAGGCTATTGATGACTAGATCTCTTGAGCTAAACTCCCATGAGTTACTTCCATTTATATACTATTGAACTACCCCTGCTTTTTCTCAAATATATTCTAGGGCTTAGGCTTACATGGTTGAACAGAGAAGGGTAATTGCTTGGCTTGCTCTTAGAGGTTAGCTGCCTTTTTGATTAACTTCTCAAATATTTTAATAATAAATCCTTTAAGCATGATAAGCCATTGGGCAAAGAATATTCTTGAAAAGAATTTCAATGGCATGTTGTTGTTATGTTAAGGTGGCTTGCATTTAATGCTAAGGTTGTTCCATCTGAGGAAATAATTAATAAGGGCTCATCTAGTTTTATTTCTCCATTATGAGGTCACCAATAGTTGCCCTTTACTGTGTGCTCATGAAACTCTTAATAAAAGTTGTTTTAACTTTATGAAAGTCTTCATTGAATTGTTGGACAGTTCAACATACCAAGTTAATGCACACTACTCACAAACACCTTAATGGTAGAGCATCACTTCTTGCATTATAGTAGCAAGCTATGATGTAAGCAATATATGGGTTCCCATTACCATCAAAGACTTTAAGTGATGGTGGTATAAACCCTTTGGGGTATTGCATTACATCAAACTCTTCTAGGTAGAGTTTACACTTTAGAATTGATGAGGTTCATTGGGCTTGCACTAATGCCTCCTTCACTATTTGTTCCATCAATTGTTTGATGTCTCATTCATACAATATCATGATCTTAGTACCTATCCTATGTAAACTATGTGTATCTTCATCTATTAGGGTAGTGCATAGTGCATTTGTGTCTATCATAAGTGCCACCTTTAGCATATCAACCTCCATGAGTGTGTCTTGAGATGCGATGCTTGACCTTGAAGGGCCGATAGCTGATAAAGTTCCTCTACCCTCTTCTCGATACAACTAATTTGATCATCTTTCTTCTTTAGTTACATTTTCTTGAGTCTAAAGTCTCACATTCCTTGATCACTGACACCCTATGTATCAATACTATAGTTGTACTCCCATGTGAGGATGTAATAGTATCCACCATGAAAATCTTTGCGGTATTATTTATGAGGTCATTATCATCTGCATTAAAGTCAACCATCTGACTATCTTGGTCATCCCTAACCATCTCTTTAACCATGGCTCAGTAGTCAACCTTAACAACCTCTAGTGAGCAATTACTTACTGTCTAGGGATCCACTAGAACATATCTGGGTTGATTGTCAATCAAGACTTGGCCCTTTACATCCATGCCATCTCAAATTTTCTACCCTTCCTTATACACTAGCGGGTGCTATGTATGAGCCTCTCTCCTCTCTCCCTCTCTCTCTTCTTTCTCTTTACTAGGTCCAAAATGTGGAGCAATGACTAAACTCTTGGGTTCTTCACTTTTTAAAATGGCTTCATGAGTGGAAATCACTAATAGTGGGGCTTTCTTATTCTTTATCCTTAGACTACTTCTGGTACTTCGGGGGAACTTTAGATGCTACTACATAGATGGGGGATGGCGATTAATGAGTTGAGTGGTGTGATAGTGACTACACTAATTGTACCTCTATAGATGCTCTCCTTCCTTAATCAGACCTGATGAGTACTGTATGATTGGGTTTACCCATGTGATTAGATTATTGTGCACTAAGATACCTATCTATCGATACTAAGGTTGTTCACTGCCTTGCAAACCCTCCTCTATCTCTCATATCTTTTATACAATTATTTTGGCCTCTAAGACCCTTTCCTTCCAAATTTGGCTCTACAAACTCATAGGAATGATTGATCTCTAATCTTGAACCATAGCAGACCTAGATCATCCATGAACTCTCACAACCCTTCTAAGAACTAACCTCAGACCAACATAAGACTTTTTCCTTTCTGTAGCTAGTGTCTCATACTCAAAGAGATGTGGCGGTGATGCTGCTATATGACGATTGTCTTCCTCTCTCTCTCAATTGTAGAGAGTGGGTGAAACCCACTATCCCCCCAGAGGAGAGAGTTCTCTTACAGAAACCCATCCTCATTAACCTGAGATGAGGTCTTTATCTCATAGATCATATTATCATACTTCTTTAACTTCCAATTTTGTTCCTCCTTAGAGTTATCGTGAGAAGAATAGGGTGGGAGATAGAACCTAGCTTGAGGATATACCAGATGGATGAGACAACCTTTTGGCATTACTTTGGCCTTCCCTTTGGTGGTCAAGGCTATCCTGATGTTGCCTCAACTCTAGAAACACTACTAGTGGTGGAGATAATAGACAACAGTGGTATGGTTGGAACCTTAATGGACTTCCTCTTTAGCGAGGGGAACTCTACCTTATACCTTAAATCAAACTATATTAGGGGCCTTTTATCCTTAACCTCCTAATGATCAACTATAGTGAATATTAAACCATTAAAAGTAACTTTCAAGTCTTCAAAATCGAACCCAAACTTGATGATTGAGGTGTTGGCCAGATAGGCCTGAACCATATCTAGATCTAATATAGTGTCAAACAAAGATGTTAACCTCACTTTTGGGGTGAGGATTAATCTTTATCATCTTAAATCTTGAAACCTTCTATACACTGGGATTTCTTTAGTGCTAGGATACTTCTTGATTAAGAAAATACTAAACTTAAGCTTGAGACCCTGGGAGGAATAACCTAAGCTTTGACTCAACTTAGGATAAATAGGTTTCACCTATCCTATAGCCTAAACAAACACTCATACCTATTTACTCATGCAAACTTAAGCTCATGTAGATGGAGCTAACCAACCTCAAATTTATTCAATTAATCTTAATTAAATTTGGTTTTGAATCCAAGCTAAGTTAATTTAACTTGGACCTTAACCTTAACACAAGTTAATACACCATATGACTCAATTCAAACCCATTCAAGCAAACTAAATCTAATTTGCTTTTCTTACAAAGGAATGTGACCAATCCAAGTTAGCCCATTTGACCTAAAGGGTTCAAATGAGCCAAAACCTAATTGAACCCAAATCAATTGCAATCAAAACCACCAATTAACCTTAACTTCATTATTGAACACATCCAACCATCCATAACCTAATTGAATTTTAAGTTGACCTATCAGTGACCTAAGTAATTGAACCAAAATCCAATTAAACTCTCATTAGATCAAATTAAAGCCATCCAATATCTACATTAAGGATTGTGGTTCATTATTGAACACTCCACTACATTCAATTGAACTTCAAGCCAATTGGATCCTTTGACCCAGTCAAATTTGACCTAAAGGGTCAAATTGAACCAAATCAAATCTTATACCAAATTGGTTGAATCATTAATTCAATATTGAACATGATCCAATCTTCACTTGTTTAGCCTTCTAGAGGGTCAAATTGAACCTCATTCCATGATCCAAATCAATTCAAGTCAACTCTTCTAATCAATCACCAATGATCTTGAACATAACACATGCTCAAGATAATTTGGCCAATTTGGTCAAATTGGTCAACATAGCCCATTTAACCCAAATTGAGCCTATGAGCCAAATCTAAAGTCTAACCCAAATTGAATCAAACCAACTACACTCATTCACTCCAAATGACTGAAACTCACCCAAGTCACCACTTTAAGCAATTTTGGTCAAAATGGTCAACTTATTGACCCAATTGACCAAAATTAGCTTGAGCCAACCAAACCGGCATGACATATCCTTGGGTGTTGGTCAAACTGAACCAAGCCACCCATATGATCCCATTGACCAGGTGGGTCCTCCACCTCCTTACCTAATGATAACCACCTTTGGATCTTCTTGGATAAGAGGACCACTAACCCCCAAAGCTATTGGGCTCAGACCTTTTGGCAGAGGGTGAGTTCACCCATGAGAATCCATTAGTAAAGGAGAGGGTACACCTCATGCCGCCACACTCCACCACCTCTCACCTCAACCTCTCTCCACCTCAATCAGCCATCTCGGCCCCACTTAGCGAGCTTCCAAAAGGAACTAATCTAAGCCCTTGGTTCAATTGAAAAGGAGATTACTCTCCCCATCCATTCAAACTCAACACAAGGCTTCCTATGGCATTCTATATAGTCTTACTTCCCGAGCTCCTCCATCCCAAGACCAGCTTTTGATTGAACCAGAGCTCCATCCATCAAAACTTCTTGAATTAACTCTTTTCCACCTCTCTCACGAGCCAAAATGAAGAATTTCTAAGCAATTTGACCATAAAAAGATGTCCTAAGACTAACTCTGATGAGCTTTATGGTGATGTTTAGTCCACAGGATGATTGGTGGGGAAGTAGCTCGTGATCTTCTTAGTAGGACTTCATCTCTTCAAGATGAAGCTACCTCTATCAGCAGACCATCAGTCTTTAGCTCCAGCGAGGTAAAAATCTAGCAATCATAGCTTTGGCCCCAAGGTGTTGGTCTTTTATGAGGTGAATCTAGATTTTATGCAATTTCCACCATAAGATCTCTTAGATTCAATCCCTAATCATTTTGGAGTTGATTTTGACATTAAACGAGCTCCAGTGAGCTTGGATCGGATCAAGGAAGGTAGGCGGTCCATCTTCGGCATTCTTTAGATGATGAATCACCATTAGCGAGAATGGGCATGATTAATCACATTAGAAATTTTGATTTAATGCCTTCGTAATCATGGATTAATCTCAACCATCCAATTTGAGATTTGAAGGTTGGATGAAATTGTGTCACTTGACTTGGATTATTTAAATTTCCAATACCACTACACCACAAAAAAAGTCTTTGCGTGGCGGCGATGCCAATAGTTCAAAAGGTTAATTAGGCTTTAAAAATGTGATTAAATGGCCAAAACTTCAAAACATTATAACTAATTATTGATAGATCCAAAAAATGCAAATAAACCTTCATTTTGGAAAGGTTATACATAGGAGAATTTATGAAAATAAAATCTCTAATTTATGCTAAATAAATGCCTAATTAAATTTTGAAGCTTAGTATAATTACCTTATTTAAGGCCAAATTACTTGGCTAATTAATTTCAAATTTCGTGGGATAATTCTATGGGATTTCCTCTGCCTCCCATAATTTTCTAAGAATTATCCATATAATTTGAATAATTTGGAATTTCAATTCTAATTTCACCTTTAATCAATTATTTAAATTGGTTATTTAAATGATTAAATAATTAATGGTACTTAATCATTGTGGATAGTAGGAATAGTGAGGAGAAATAATTAGGATGCCTTCCTTAATTATTTCTCCATATGTATTTCCTTATGAGGGTTAATTAATATGTTTAATAATTAGAGAATAATTATGAAAATTATTGATAAGATAAAAAGAAATAAAATTAATAATTGGCTTAAATAATTCAAACATAATCCATTAGTTTTTCTTTATGTGTTTAATAACATAAAGTCATTAAAAATTTATGATTAACCCATTGGTATGGGAAAATCATAAGAATATTTAAGTTAGATTCTTTCCTTCTTTAATTTAATTAACTCATAAGCATGAGCCTAATTGCATTAGATTCCTTTAGGTGCTTTACAAATTTTACTTTCCTAAAAGCATATCATTGAGGCTCATGATGAAGTAGTTAATTAAATTTAAGAAGTTTAGAAAAGGGTAATTAAATTGATATGCTTAATGGTTTGAACATAATCAACTCATAAAACCCTTTAAATTTATTTCTTTAAATATATCAAATCACAAACATGGGATGAGGTAAATACTAAGTATCATCTATCCTCTTTAGGTTTTAATAAACGAAACATAAAAAATCAAATCTTATAAGACCTTTGGTTAGTCTTAATATTTATTTGGCTTGATTGTCAGGACTTAATGTAACCGGTATGTTATGTCAAATATTTAATTACTTCTTTTTTAATTATTAAATGTGCATGTAATTTGCTTCATCTTGTGATTAGTCCTATGATTCCAAAAGTATTAAATCAAAGTTTTAATGCAATTAATCATGGTTGTCCATTAATCAAGCGGATGGATGGGTGATTCATCATCCCACGAAGCACCAAAGAAGAACACTCCACCTTTAGTCCAAGCTCACGGACCTCATTTGATGGTGAAATTGACTCTAAAATGATCATAAAATGAATCTTAGGGGATCTTATGATGAAAATTGCATGAAAACATGATTTACATCAAAAAAAGACCAACACCTTGGGGCCAAAGCTACGGTTGCCAAATTTTTACCTCGTCAGAGCAATAAACCTATGGTCAACCAATAGAGGTAGCTTCATCTTGATGAAACAAAGCCCTATAAAGAAGATCACAAGCTATCTCCCCATTAATGGCTCCATCGACCAAATTCCACCATAAAGCTCACCCAGTTTGTCTTGAGACATCTTTTGATTCGAATCACCAGAAATGATTCATTTTAGTTTTTTAGTGATGTGAGGTGTGGGAATAGTTAATTTGGGTTTTGTGGAGGTTTAGAAACTTGAATGGATGAGGCTCTTAGATTTGATCTAGAGCTCTCTCACCATTAGTGGAGTGCAGGAGCCTGGGAGAGGGTATGGGATTGTGCAGAATCCTCCTGAAAGGTCTAAGCTCAATTTGCATCCATGGGGATGAGTATACTCTCATCCACATCTAAACCAAGAGTTGGGGTTGGTTCAACCTTTGGCAACCATCCAATGACCAAAGATGGCAGGGGACTGCTGAGGTGGTTGAGAGGTGAGAGGATGAGAGAGTGTAGTGGGTAGGCATGAAGTGTAACCTCTCCCTTAAGTGGACCAAAAGGTTTCCATGGGTGAACTCACCCTCTCTTGGCCAAAAGTATGACCACAACATCTTTGGGTTATGTTAGGTGGTCCTCTTATCCAAGAAGAGCCAAAGGTGGCTACCATGGGGTAAGGTGGTGGAAAACCCATCCAAATGGGGATTTTGACCCATTTGGGTAACTTGATTCAATGGATTTGATCCAAACCGAGTTCACCATGGCTTGGACCTACTTGATAGGCCCATGGTGGCCAAGTATGAGTCATGCCAAGTTTGGTTGGATTTGGGCTTAGTTTAGTCGAAGTTTGGCTCAATTTGAACCATAGGTCAAATGGGTCATGTTGGGCTAAGTTGAATATTTTGACCAAATTGAATCAAAATGATGATTTGGGTGAGTTCAATTGGGCATTTACAGTGAATGAGTGTAATTCATTTGGTTCATATTGGGTTAGATAGCTCACATTGTTCAAATTGGATCAAATGGGTAAAGTTGACCAATTTGATGAAATTAGCTAAATTGACTTGAGCATGGGTTGGGTTTATGTTCAATTGATCATTGGTGATTGAGTAGTTGATTTGAATTTATTTGGATCACTGAGTGTTCAATTTGACCATTTAGGTCAAATTGAGCTTAAATTGTGAGTTGACCAAATTGGATCCAGGATCCAATTTGATTATTATGCTTAATTAGTGATTGGTTGGAAGCATTGGTTTCAATCAATTTGGATTAGGATTTGATTTGGTTCTGTTTGACCCTTTAGGCCAAATTAGGTCAACTTGGGTCAAAGTACCAATTAGCTTGATTAAATTCAATTGATTATAGTGGAGTACTCAATAGTGACCTACAATCATTAATGAAGGGATTAGGTGGCTTGATTTGATATAATGAGAGTTTAATTAGAGTTTTGTTCAATTTCCCCCTTTTATGTCACTTTGGTCAAGTGACTTGGCCATCTTGGACCAATGGGGTTATAGATGGGTTGGGGTTTTCAATGGTAAATTTGAAGTTAATTGGTAGTTCTGATTGCAATTGATTTGGGTTTAATTAGGTTTTGGCTCATTTGAATCTTTTAGGTCAAATGTGCTAACTTGGGTTGATCAAATTCACTTAGTTCAATTAGTTTTATTATAAATATTAAAGTGACTTAAAATGATCTAATGAATAATTAAAGTGATTGAAAAAAATTAAATTAGATTTAGTTGCTTGAATGGGTTTGAATTGAGTTATAGGATCATGGTGGAGTTAACTTAGATTAAGGTCCAAGTTAGTTTATCTTAGAGCATGGATTAGAAAATCAAATTCAATTAATATTAATTGAATAAGTTTCAGGTTAGTTTAGCTCCATCCACATTAGCTTACATTTAGATGAGTGAATAGGTATGAGTTGGTTTAGGCCATACGGTAGGTGGAACCTATTTATCCTAAGGTGGACTCTAAGCTTAGGGTTATGCCTTCTAAGTCTATAAGCTTAAGTTTTAGTGTCCCCTTAATCATTAGAGGTATCACTAAGAAAATCATAGTGTCTAGAAGGTTCCTAGATCTAGGATGGGAGGATTAATCTTCACTTTAAAAGTGTGGTCAACAAAAGGACTCCCAATAGGTAGGGTGTAACACACCGCACATATTGATTGAGGTAATCAAAAGAATCCAAAAGGTCATGAACATTAATGAATGCTATACACGCCTAAACAGAGAGGTAAGAGGAACCAGGATCTTAATGTGATTTGGTTCGTTTCAATCCATTCTAGGGGCATGGGAGAGCATTTGTCAGTATTTAATTTGATTTATTTCCTGTTTAATTTTATATCATGGAAATAAAGGATGATCTTGTCAGGGATCGAGCCATGCGAGGGCATCATTATAAATTTTGCTAACCGTGATGACTTGGAATTTGTCTTTACATTAGAAACACAAAGATGGGTTCATTGAGGATTGAGTCATGCCGAGGGTATGAATGAGGGCCTTGTTAAAGTGAATGAGATTATTAAAGTTGGTTGGTTTGATGGATACAGTTTGGTTAATTTGTTTAGTTGATGAATTTTTGTTTAACTTTGATAATTCATGTTGATTTTGACTTATGTTTGATTATTGAGTTAATATGGACCCTGTTGGTTTGTGATGAGTCACATTAACGAAGAGCTGCAAAAGCTTGAACTTACCTTAGACATACTGACTTAAAGGCCCAATCTACCAGCTGTATAGTATAGACTATCCAACCTATGGGTTGCCTATCAATTTATCATGGTTGAACTAGAAAGAAAGCTCAGGGACTCACATCTTCCAAAGCAGAATCGACCATTGGGATGACTCGCTAATGGTACAACAAGTCAAACCCAACCTAGGGCGACCACCAACTAAGGGCCTCTAGTGGTCTTATCTCAGCTTGGATAGTCAAGGAGAATCTAATAGAGATTTTTGCTGACACTGCCCAAAAAGATGGCATGCATGTATGGGAAGAGGTGCCTTTGGGGGTTTTATCCTAATCCATAATAGATGTTGTTTTGTTTATTTTTGTTTTAGTTTGGACCCCTTTGGTTTATGATGGACCACACTAAGAAGGAACCACAGGGGGCTTATCTTATCTTAGGTTTCTTGCCTAAGGCATACATCACATGCAACCAAAGGGGAGGCTACTAGGAAGGGGGAACTATCCAATCTGTTAGTGGGTAATGTCTAGATGGTGTCATGAAGAAGTAATCCAAATAGAATACCCACAGGGAAGGTACCTCTAGTGGTCTTATCCTAATCCTTGAAACATAAAGCCTATAGGTATATAGTGGTTGACTTAGAAAGAAAGTATAGGGTCTCACATCTTTTGAGCAGGTCCATCCATGAGTGGGTTCGCCGGATAACACCAACCAACCTAAGGTGCCCATTAGTTTGCAATGATCAATTTAGGAAGAAAGTATTATGGACTCACATCTTTCTAAGTAGAACTGATCATCGGGATAGTATGTTGTATGCTAGGCAGCTACTATCCAACGTAAGGCCCGACCAAGTGGGGAGTAATAAAGAAGGACTGGACCCAAGCTTGATGTAGTCAAGAAGAAGAGGACCCACTGGAGATCTTATCCTAATCATCAACTATATGTATTCAGACCTAGTTAGCATATGATAGCCAGCTCGAGTAGAAAGCAAGAGGACTCACATCTCCACGAACATGATTTGCTATCAGGATGACTTACTCACCGTAGTAGTACATCAAGTTGAAAAAGGGATCTCATGGGTACAATGGTCAAGCTAGAAAGCATGGTGACTCACATCTTTCTAGAATAAATACTGGGGTGATTCACTAATCAAGTTATGAATTGAACCCAACCTAGAGCAGCTACTAAGTGAGTGCCTTTGGGGGCCTTATCTCAACTCAAAGTAATCAAAGGTGGTAGAATTTTGTGCTTAACTTATTTGTGTTTGTATTATGCCAATAAGGCTAGGATGCCACTCGGGTTCTCATATACCTGCCCTAAACACATCGAGAATTTGGCATTAGAAAATACTTTAACTTGGAGAACAATCGATTAAAACAAAATTTATATTGATGGAAAATTATTTAGGGAAGTATTCATGCATAAAATTTCTTTAGGTGAAGCCCATTAATCGAGCATCGAGCGCTCATCTTTATGATTGATGAGTTGATAGGAGCCACTTTAGTAGGCCTTTTCTATGGTGAAAGTGCCTTCCCAAGTAGGTTCAAACTTACCTCTGATGTTATGATGGGCTACCATTGGTCTCCTTAAAACTAAGACAAGCTCTCAAAAAGCTTAGGTGAACTAACTATGAGCTTGAACCATTTTTGCTTTATACAACGATTTTGACTTCTTTGTGAGTCTATCCTCCAACTTATTGAGTTGTTCCAACCAAAACTTAGCATTTTCTTAGTCATGATTTTACCACCCACAACTATCCATAGTGATGGGAGCTAAACTTTAAGTCTTGGACCCATATACTAGGTTGAGCAATTCATTTAGGTAGGTAGTGCGATAAGCCCATAAAGCTTCAACTAACTACTCATGTCACTATCATTTATTGTCATCGAGAATTTTCTTGAGTATTTTGATGAGGGTTTTGTTAAAGGCTTCCACTAAAACATTCACCCGTGGATAGTAGATGGTAGAGTACCTATAATCTATGTTGTGTTTATGGGTGAAGTTATTGATCTCGGTGCTTTTGAAAGTAGTACCATTGTTGGGTATGATTTGTTAGGAAACTCCAAGTATATACATAATATGGTTCTTGAAGAATTAGAGCACGTGAGCTTTGACTTCTCGCATAATCGTATGCCCACTTGGAGAAGTAATCCATAGAATGAAATTATGGACCTTAGATGAGGGAGGATCAATCGACTATATGATACCCAAACACTGACCATGAGGCTAAAGTCGGATGTAGAATGTTGGGTGGTTGGTGTAGAACCACTCCATGTACATAGTATTGGTGGCGGTTTCGCTACATCTATGCAATCCATGATCATTGTGAACAAGTCTATTGATTTGGCTTTCATCTTAGGGGCGATGAGCTCCACAAAATCTTGAGTGCATCTTGGTCACAATCTTATGGGCTTCATGTTTATCTAAACGGCGCAACCACATATGATCAAAAGACCATCGATATGAGACACCATCCATAAGGGCGTAAGAGAGTGACCTCTACATTACTTTGTGGGCTCGAGATTTTCTTAGGGTAGTTTACCTTTATTTAAATAATCAATGAAGGGTTTCCACCAATCTAACTCTTCATCATTTTCTGCAATAACAACCTCCCCTTTAAGAGTGTATTTATTAATGAGTTCAGCATCAATGAGAGGCAGGACTTGTATGTTATGAACCTCTATTGATATGGACTCATCTTCCGGACATGCCAATTCTTTGATGAGTTTGGCTTAGGCATGGACTATAGATTTTTCTCCTTGGGGGATTTTATAAATTGTGACCTCCAGAATTTGAGCTAATAACTCCATGGTCTACTTGTGATTGTGATGAAGTTTGGACTTTAGAACTTTATAAGACCCAGCAAATGGGTTGGCAACTAAATGTGAATTCCTAAAGATGCTGATACTTTTGATGCCTAATAAGATGTCTAACTCTAGACCATCAATTAGAGCTTTATATTTAGCTTCGTTGTTTGTGCAAAATTTAGATAGATGATATGAGAATCTCATTATATCACAGTCTAGTGTGAGGAGGATTATCCATACCCCTGCCTTACTTGGGAGAGTGGATTGTGGTTCTTCTCCTCTTTGAGAGGAAGCACACCATAAAGTACATCTCCCAATGGTAAATATTTGCATCCCCTAAGTTCATGATTTGTTCTATGGGTCAATCTCAATCCCATTGTGTCAGAGAATGAACCCCTAAACTTCTTTAAAGTTACACTGAATGCACACTTTAGAGGGTTCATTTTAATGTTATATTGTATTAATCGCTCAAAAACCACTCTCAAGTCAAAGAGATGGTCTTCCTTTTCTTTACTTTTGACCATGAGATCATCGACATAGCATTCAACTTGATGGTGAATGAGTTTGTCAAAAATTCATGTCTTGGCCTACTAGTATGTGGCGCCAGCATTTTTTAAGCTAAAAGGCATGACTTTATGATAATAAATTTTGATCGGGGTTCTAAACATAATGTTTATTTTATCTTCAAGTGCCATCTTTATTTTGTTATATCCAAATAAACCATCCAAAAAAGAAAATATTGCATGAGATGAGGCGACGTCCACCATCAGTTTTGATATTAGCAATGAAAATTCATCTTTTAGACATGCCTTATTAAGATCCCTAAAGTCGACGCATATTTGAATTTGACCATTTTTCTTCTTGATTAAGATTACGTAGGCCAACTAGGTGGGGTATTTTTTCTCCCAGATGAAACTAGCACCGATCAATTTTTTTACTTAAAAAATTATTAGTTGTTTAATGTCTAATCACATGCATCTAAGAGCTTTCTTGATAGGGTTACCATCAGGCTATATCGCTAGCTTATGAGTACTTCAAGAATAAATATGGGCATTTCTTCATAACTCCATGCAAAGTAGTCCTTAAACTTAGTGAGTAGCCTAACGAAGTCATTAGTTTCAGATCCATTCAATGAAAAGCTTACATATGTTGGGCATGGATTGTCCTCAATCCCCAAATTGATTTCTTTAAGTTTGTCGATGGTAGATTTGATTTCTTCTTCAAATTTTGGGGTGCACCCTTGACTTGGAGATTATTTGAATAATTTGAAGTTTCTAAACACACCCCCTCATATGAGTTGATATGGTTTGAGAAGAACCTATTAGATTCCAGATGATTGGTGATGACTAGGTAGTAATCATCATCATCCACTAGGCGTACTATACCAAAGCCTAGTCAGGTCTTAATTGAGAGTTCTTGCACTTATTGTCCCATAAATTCTTTAAGAACTCGACATGTGCTTAGACCATGCATATGAAATTAAACCTTTCTTTTGCTAAATTAAGAACACATGGCAAGTTCCAATCAAATGATAATTCTACTAATTCTTTGAATGATTTATCCTCAAGATCTTTATTAGTATCCATGCTTGAGGATGTTGCTCCTAGATAAAACCTTTGAGATTAGCATTCACATATATCTTGGGAGCCTCCTTAACTACCAAACCCTCAACTTTTCATGAGGAAAATGGGGTTGGAGCTAAGGCACCCATATGCTGTCTAACAATTTTAGAGAAAGAAGATTCAAATACACTTATGTTTTGCTTGGAGACCCAGTCATAATTATTGTCGGGCTCTAGTGTCACCTCCAATGGAATCTGCTGATGTAGAGAGGTATTTGGTGTGCTCACTGCATATGACTCATCCTCTAAACTAAATTATAAATTTATATAGATGGATGTACTTAATGTTGGAATGAACCTCCTAGTAGGTGGTATGTATGGAGGTCTACCACCTATGGACTTCCTTTATATTTGTCTCTTCTTCATCCTAGTAGAGGTAGGGTCATCCCCCTAATTTGTTTGAATGGAGCAATAAACTGTGGGGGGAATATAATCTCAGGCTCTACCTCTTCCTGAATTTCTTCTTCTCGCTCACTTTTCTTTTCTTTTTTATTCTCTTTTCTTTCTTTTTCTTTCTTTTCTTATTCTATTTCTTTTTCATTTTGATTAAGCTCATGAGATAAGACATTTTATTTCTTAGGAAGGTAATATGTTGCATCCTCATAAATCTCGACCTCATGTACCATGAATGGTTTGAGATCTCCTCTGACACAATTTTCAATCCTATCTTGATGAACTTGATGCATTGATGTTAAGAAGATGGAATCATGTTGTTATCATGAATCTAAGTTCGCCTAGTAAAGCATTGAAAGATGTATTATAATCTATGTGAAACTTGGCTTGATTTCCAATCATTTATCTCCAAAGGAAACACTATGGAGCCTAAGGACCTCTCGGCCTTGTTCATTGAATACTTTCAAGATCATCTTCTTAAATTGGAGTTTAGAGATGTCATCCTCAAGTAGGCAAGGGTTCTTAGGCTCATAATGTCCATTGATGCTCAGATCAACCAATACTGATAGCTTGAACTTATAAACAACGGATCTGAGGGGTGGTTGTGCTCTATTATCCCTAGTAGTAGGTCTCCATCTAAGAATGTGACTCCTAAAAATTCTTTTAAAAAACATGCCTCCTATCTATTGGATTAGTAGTGGCCAATTGAGCAAAGCATATTTTAGGGCCAAGCAATGCTTTGATTAGTGACTCTCTCATTTCTTTGGATAAAATAAGGGAACCATATATGCTTAACTTAGCTGGAAACTTTCTAAGATGTGCCAAGACATTGTAGTCAACTTTAGGTTAGTCCTCCATTAGCATATGCAAGGGTGGAGCATCTCGTGGAGGGATATCTACTCTAGAACTAATGGATTTACCTTTATCTGAGATGCTACCCTAGGAGGTAGAACTTTATGTAAGTTAACTTCAATGCCTTCTTGTGATGAGGAGCTTAGAAAGTTCTACCTCATCATGTAAACCTACTTCTCCTAAAGGATGGGTTGGGTTGAATAACTCAAATCTATCTCAAGTGGTGAACCACGAAAGAAAAAAAAGGGCAATTTATTTATGAATTAGAACGGAATTGATCGAAATTATTTAGATTATTATTATTATGACTTGGAGAGCTATCAATAGAAATGAATTCTTTGAGATCTTTGAAAGTATATAAGATGTAAGTGGAATTATTCTCTTTCATTGATTTCTTCAATTTTGGTGGTACATGGTAAAAGTTAGGTAAAGTAAGTGGTATGAGTGGCGTGGTTCCCTCATCCATAGATACAACACTCTGATGATGGTGATGGAGCTAGTTGGTGTGGTAACTGCAATGGTGGGAGGAAGAATGCCATACTCAGATGGTGGTGGTGCTTTGGAACTATCTCGGGCATGTGGTGATTGCTACTGCTGTTGGGCTTCCACCCTCTTTAAGTTGTCCCTGACAACTTGCAGACCTTCCTTAGTATTGGAGGTCTGTGCTAAGTTAGGCACCTACAAAGAATGTTTCTTGATTTTAGAAATAATATTTTTTTTGGTACGAGATAAATAGATATCCCAACCTTCTTTTGTCCTAAGGGAATTGGATGTTTCCCCAGAGACTACTTTAATGGAACTAAAATATTATTCTACTAACTTTCTTTGGGGATCACTTTGGCTCCCGACTTGTAGTTATTCTCAAGCCAATTCTTGAATGTAATTCAATCCTCTAATACATGGCCTATCATGCAGTGGTAGAGATAGTTGTTAGGATCATCACTCCAAACCACTTCCTCTAGCTTTCTAAGCTTAGGTAGTTGGAAATCATGCTTCTTAAGGAGATTCTTGAATATTTCTCTAACTACCTCCCTCTTGAATGAATATGGCTTATTAAGCTTATCAGAGTAGATGGATAATAGCTACATGGTGGTGCTTACTTGTATCACTATTGTATAGGTTATTGGTGGTGTCCTTTGCATTGGTCGAGGTATTAGAAAAAGAGGTGGGAGTGAAGGCTGTTGAGCTTTGGGCCTCTAAAATTATGCTTTCATTGGCTGCTTCCCCTTATCCACTGCTACTACTATCCTTGGCTTCTTCTTAAATACTTTTTGAGGCTTAGGCTTGGATGACTAGTAAGAGAAGGGTAATTGTTTACTCTTGTAGGTTAGTTCCTTCTTGATTAGTTTTAAAATGTCTTAATAGTAAAGCACTTGAGCATAAAGGCAAGCATGAATATTCTTGAGAAAAATTTCAATGGCATGCTGATCCTGTAGCCGTTGTTCACTTTTCATACTCAAGTTTTGCCACCTAAGAATATAATCAATAAGGGACTCATTATGTTTTGTTTTTCTATAATAAGGTCCCCTACAGTCACTCTCTGTTAAGCTCTTATGAATCTTTTGATAAAGTGCTACTCTAACTCCACAAAAGACTTCATCAAACTATTAAGTAGTTCAATGTACTAATCAAAGGCCACTCTAGAATAATTACTGATAAATTATCAAAAATGTAAGGTGTCATTACCACCAGCATTGCTATAGCTGGCCCTAAAGTATACAATTTGCTACCCAGGGTTCCCACTACCATCGAATACCATGAAGGATGGTCGCACAAAACCCTTAGAGTATTGAACTACATCAAACTCTTATGGGTAGGGTCTACCTTTTGGAACCGATGAGCTCCCTTGAGCCTATGGAAACACCACCATCTTACTGTTCTAGCCTTTGCTAGATGTCTTTTTCATGCATGGAGGTACTATCAGCTATCTTCATATGCGGTATATTATCATCCATTGGGTAGTGCTCTTGGGATGATCTATGATATGTACCAACTCAGGCTATCGACCTCCATAGGAGTGGTTTGAGGGATAGATGCTTGATTTTGCAATGCCAATACCACTACCATCAACTCCTCTACTCTCTTTTCCATCCTATCAATTTGATCATCCTTAAGCTTGATTTGTTGGAGAAGGCATTGAGTTGAGTCTGATGCCTCACCTTCCTCAACTATAATGCCCTAAACTTCTTGGCTAGGCTATTCCCTATTCAAGTATTCTCTATCAACCATGTGGACTTTAGTGGTATCATCCAAAAGGTCATCCTAATTGGCATTGAAGTCTATCATAGTCTCCTCTTAGTCAGGATGGTCATCTCCAATTATCTGCCTCATCACAACATAATAGTCCTCTAATATCTCCTCTAATGATCGATCATCCACTCTATTCAGAATCACTAGGACATATGCTAAGGGGTGACCACTATAGGACTGTCCTAAAAAAGTGATGCACTGTATGTTTTGGATAGGATGGGTGCTATCTCTGACTGATTCAACAATCATATGAGTCAACTCAGTATACCCTTCTTCCTTTTCCTCCAATTGTGGTGGTGGAGCTATGCTCTTGGCGACTCCTTCTTCTATCTTTAGTAGAGGTCGAGCGGAGAGCTTGCCTCACCTTAATTGGTAGAGTGGATGGATCATGATCCTTGGGATGTAATCGTATCATCAAGAGGGATGCCTTTTCTCTAGATACTGCCTTTGGTATTTGGAAGGCACTTCAAATGGTGAGACATGGATTGGTGATGGTGATCAGTGAGTGGAGCGGTGTGATAGTCATGACACCAGCTGCCTCTTCACTAAATGTCTCCTTCTATGGCTAGAACCAGTAAGAACTATCATGTCTAACTAAGTAGCTCTATCAACTCGTTGATTAGGATGTTCAATCAATGTTGAGGTTGACTCTCTGACAAACCTCCTCCTATCTCTCTCTTGGCCCACTTGTACCTTGGCCTCCATGGGCTCCAGATATGATCCCTTAGACTTCTAGGGATCACTTATCTCAAGTCATGAATGGTGGCAGATTCAGATTATCCATGGATTCTCCCTACTCTTCTGAGTACAGATCTCAAACTAGCATAGGGCTTTCTCCTCTTTCTATCTAGTGTCTCACTGGGTCATGAGAGTGATGCTATTATCTACTTCACATCCTCCTCTCTCTCTATAGCTGAGATAAGGTGAAACTTACTACCTTCAATAAGGGTAGAGGTCTCACGAATGGACCCCTCTTCAGCTATATGGGAGGCTTCCTCAACCTCCTTGGACATGCGCTCATAGTACCTCTTAATCTTAATCTTTTTAATCTTATTACAACATTGAGTCTTCACCAAGGGTGCATGATGAGAGCTAATATTGATCTCAAAGGTGGGAGAAATAATCTAAGATGCTTGGACTAAGTTCACCTTAAAGTTGGGTTGTGGTGAGGCTACTAGCAAAATTGTGGAAGGCACAAGTGGTACTCATGGCATGGGAACCTCTAAGGATTTCCTCTTTAGGGATGGGAACTCAGTATTTAACTAGAGATCAAACTATTGAAATGGCTTCTTGTTAGCCACTTTCTCCTTACTCATTGTGCTGAGGGTAGGACCATCACAAGTAACTTTGAAGTGTTCAAACCCGAGGCCAAACTTGATGACTAGGGAAGAAGTGAGTATAACCTGATTTATGGCCAAACTCACACCAGAGGTGAATGAGAAAATAAGTTTTCATACTACATGGTGCTTGTAAAAAATGAAGGACTGGAGTTTTCCTCTTCTGCAAAAATGAAAGGCATGGGATTAGACTTTTCTTTAGTTGTTTTTATTTTGACTTAGCTTTGGATTGAAACACTAATTTAATAAATTTGGTTATGTTATATGGGGTTTATATATTCATGAAAGAGATTTGTAATTTTGAGAAGGAATGTCTTTTGAACTTCATAGAAAATGAGCTCTAATGAATTTTTGAGATGTTGGATGAACCTTACTTTTCCATGTTAGTGGAAAGAAGTTCTTCAAGTTTTAGATTGGCTTTATTTAATTTATTTTGAACAATTCCTTTGATTGATTCTTCTTATCCTATTGGTGGTATAATATGGGTTTTAAGACCTGCTAGAGTAAGGTCCTAAAACCTAAAGGATGTTAGCCACACTTATCCAAGGGTGAAATAGATAGGGTGCCATTGGAAGGAATGATAGTCTTAGAATCATGTAAAAAATATAAGTCCACTATCGATGTTTGGAGATAATGATTGACTACAAAAGATAGAAAGAGGAACTTTCCCTAGTGGATTTTCCAGAAAAATCTATGGTGTTTTAATTTAGAGTTGTAGGGACACCACATAGATCTTAGGTAGTACTTATTATGATATTATGGTATGATGTACTATCTTAGAATATAAAAACACCACCCCAAAATGGACCTAATCACTTAATAAGGACTCCTAAGGCAGATGAGTCTACATATGTACCAGAGATATTTCCTCCATTTTACATGGAGAAGAAAAGAAAGTTTATTTTATGCTAGGTCCTTTAGTACCCCATGGAAGCAAGTATTCATAGTTAACTACATCTCAGGAAATGAGAATTTCCTAAGAACACTCTCGATTAAAATAGTTAATACGTATGCCCAAAGATTTCAAGGATAGCCTATCAAAGGAGTGGGTACTTTTGGGAATTAAGTGGGAATGTTTAAATAGGAAGACTTATTATTGATTCCAAAGGGGAATGAGTAAGAAGCAATCATGATACTAGGAAGCATAAGTAAGTGCTTTAATATTCCCTATAATGAGGCTCTACATTTTTGAAAGAGAAAATTTAGTTTTTTTTTAAAAAATTGGATTCTTATTAGAATACTAGGGCTTATAGTCCAACAACATAAGATTGTGGAAATGACTAAGAGGTGAAGACTTATGCTCATAGCCCAAAGGAAACAAGTAGCCTCATAACCTAAATCTAAAATGCTTTAGCATAAACTAGAAGCATGACCTAAGTCTAATCAAAAAAATGGAATATAATTGTTTACCTCCACAAGAGAGAATAGACACATCCCGACTCTTCTAGAGTTATAATCGCTTGGAGTAGTCACCAGCTAACATCTCCTATACTTTAAGATAATGTAGGTCGGTCTTATGTAGATGCAAGATAGTTAGGCTATTATTTAATTAGGAAAGGAGCTAGAATCCTAGACTCACTCTCTATGAGACTAGAATATAATTATCATGAAAACATGACATAGACTAATGCCAAAATTTACAACATTATAAACCATTTTTGACACATTTTTTTTGGCCAAGGCTTGGGACAATTATGCCTACATGCATGATGAAAATGAGTTATGGGCTAAATCAACAAAAAGAGATGTTCTCCACTATAAGGGACTGCTCTCACAAGTCAAGCCCATCTTATATCGTGCAAGAGTGAAGATCCTCTCTATTCAAGAGTGGAATAATATGATATGCATGGTGTGATAACATATAATCATTCAGATAAGGGGTTTATAAATCTTTTATCATCTTGATTAAAAGCCAAGGCTTTAAAATGAGGTTATGGGTTGCATTAAAATTTAGTTATGTGTTATTTAGTGGGGATAGAAAATTTAATTTTTATTTTAAACAGCCTACTGCATCTATGCCACATATAAAACATACACACTTTAAGAAACTTATGAAAGCATTTCTATTGTGTAATCTAAGCACAAGAATCAAACATATAAATTTTGTAAAAGAATAAGAGGCCGGTGTGGTTGGTTACCACCGCATAAAATTGGGTAAAAAGTTCTGACCCTACAACTGGATTACAATTGAATATTACAATTAAAAATAAATACTTTGGGGTCTTCAATCTTTTTTCCTTTTTTTCTTCTTTTGGATTAGTTTGCTCAAGCTTCATAAGGCCTCCCAAGTCTTTGCCATCTAGCCACTACTCATCCTAAATCCCAAAGCACTAATACTAATCCTATTACAAAAATTACATATTTATAAAAAATAAAATCCTACAGAAATAGATGTTAGCTAAATAAGCATATAAGACAAGCATTTTATATATGTTTTAGCATTTAGGCCAAGCCCATCCTAATTGGATTATGCTTAGGGGTCATAAGAAGAATATGGAAGCAAGAATATTTATATTTATTTGGTATTATAATGGCCCCTTTAGCACAATCCCCTATAGAAGACATCATTAGGCTATTAGCCACCTAACATCCAGTCTATGCATAAATAATCCTTACATCTAGTTTAAAATATTACATCATAAAACAAAACAAAACACCATAACATACACCAACCTAAGACTAGAATTTGTGAGCATTCTAATTCTAATGTGCTAAAGTTTAGTGTGGTGTGTCTTGACTAAGCTTTAAGAGTGTGATTATTTAAAGTTTAAATTATTTAAGTTAAACATTTGGGGAGATTTCACTTCAAATATTTGAATAAATTGATTAATTTAAATTTACACTTTCTTGTTTCATTTAATGACTACTCAACATCTAATCATTATGAAGAGGAGAAAGGGGTTTGACCTTCTTCATCCCTACCCTAAGTTATTTTCTAAAGGTATATTATTATTACTTTGGTTTCTTTAGTGAACAATTTATTAACATTTTATTGAACATAGGTTTGGGTTAGTTCTAAGGAGTATTATTCAATCGTAAAAGGCATCTTAGGATTAATAAAATTGAATCACTATTACATGAATAACATTTCACTACTTCTTTCCACCATCAATAGCATACACACTTATTCATTTTTATTATTCATGATATTTAATTTTTATATATATATATATATATATATATATATATATATATATATATATATATATTTGTAATGAAATATATATTTATATTTTTTCACATTTGATGATACTTAATGCATGAATTTAGTAGAAAAAAAGATTTCATTCCATAGTGAAGCATATGTAAACATGTGTTAGAGATTTAAGCAAGTACGTGCCATTATTAAACTAAGAAAGTGAGAATATCTATGACCTCCTTGGGGACACATAAAGCCTCGTATTCTTAGGATGTCTAGACTATATACTTGATAACTTAATACATGTAAACATATACACAAGCATAGAAATGAAAAACATGCAAAGGGTATATATAAAAGAAAATATTTTATTCATATAAAACAAAGTTTTATCCTAAATTCAAGCATATGCATACACATGAATGAAATTAAACAAGTACATGCCATTGTTAAACCAGGAATAATATTTTCTATGATCTCTTTAGAGTTACTTAGAACCTCGTGTTCCTGGGATGTCCAAACTATATATTTGCCAACCCCAAACATATGTAAACATACACATGAACAAAATAATCCTTTACCATCTTTAAATTATAACTAAATGTAAATTTTATTAAACATTTATAGTCAATATTAGATTAAATTTTACATCATTAGCTTATAGTTTTGAAAGTAATTTGGAATTTATTAGTGATAATAGCCACACCATATAATATTTATTCAACGCATGCAACTTAAATACAACCATATTTTTTTATTCCCTTTTTTAAAATAAAAATAAAAATATGAACATGTGAAACAAATGGCAAAGCACATTTATGATGATTGAAAAGAAATAATTAAACATTGCAACATAACATATTCATTACATTAAGCCCTAAGGACAATCAAGTCAAATAAATACTCCTTAAGACTATCCAAAATTCTTATGAGATTTGATTTTGATGTTCGAATTATTAAAACCTAAAGAGGAGAGAATGATAGTTAGTATTTCCCCCCCATGTTGGTAATTTGATATATATTTAAAGAAATTAATTAAATGGATTTTATGAATTGATTAGGTTCAAACCATAAAGCACATCAATTTAATTACCCTTCCCTAAGCTTCTTTAATTTAATTAACTACTTGATCATGAGCCTTCAATGATATGCATTTATGAAAGTAAAATTTACAATGCACTTAAATGAATCTAATGAAATTAGGCTCATGCTTAAGAGTTAATTGAATTAAAGAAGAAAAGAATCTAAGTTAAATACTCTTATGGTTTTTCCATACCAATGGGTTAATCATGATTTCTTTAATAACTTTATGTTATTAAACACATAAGGGATTTAATGGATTATGTTTGAATTATCTGAACTAATTATTAATTTTATTTTAATTTCATTTTTTCATTTATTTTCCTAATTAATCCTAATTATTATATATGTTAATTAACCTTCTTAAAGAAATACATTTGGAAACATAACTATAAAATGGGTGTTGGGTGGTGGGGTCCTAATTACTTCTCACTATTCCACTATTCATAATGATTAATTATCATTAATTAACTAATTTTTATTATTTATCAAATTTAATTATTATTTAATTAATTAATGAGGGCAATTAGGATTGAAATTCTAAATTCTTTAAAATACATGGAAAATAATTTCCAAAAAAAATTATGGGAGGTAGAGGACATCCTGTGAAATCATTCCGTCACAAATTTGGAATTAATTAGCCAAGTAATTTGGCCTTAATTAAAGTAATTAACCTAGGCTTCAAACCTTAATTAGGCACTATTCATTAAGCATAAATTAGAGATTTTATTCTTCTTAGATTCTCCTTTATATAACCTTTTCAAAATGGGTTTATTTGTATTTTTTTGGATTTTTCTATAATTAGTTATGATCTTTTAAAGTTTTGGCCATTTAATTATATTTTTAAAGCTTAATTATCCCTTTACACCACGTAGTGTCGTAGTATTGGTTACTTAAATCATCTGACATGGCGGTGGATGCGGTTTCATCTCGATCATTTGATCTTGGATCTGTCGATCATGATTAATCCCATGATTCCAAAGGGATTAAATTGAAATTTCTAATGTAATTAATCACCGCCATCCATTCTAATCATGTGGAATAGACGACCAGTGATTTTCCATCCAATGAGCGTCAGAAGATGGAAGAGGAATGCTCTAGGGATGGTCTTAGCTCAATTCGAATCCATGTGGAGGAGTATACTCTCCTCCCTAGCTAAACCAAGGTGTAGAATTGGTTCAGCCTTTGGCAACCATCTGACTTGGGTAGGTGGTCGGAGATGGCAAGGGATTGTTGAGGTGGCTGAGGGTAAGAGGTTGAGTGTAGTGGGTTGGCATGAGGTGTACCCTCTCCCTTAGGTGGACTAATGGGTTTGCCATGGGTGAACTCAACCTCTCAAAGGTTGAGCCTAATAGATTTGGGTTAGGTTGGGTTAGTGGTCTTCTTATCCAAGAAGTGTCTGCCTTAGGGTAAGGAGGTGGAGAATCCATCCAAATGGGAATTTTATCTCATTTGGGTGGCTTGGTTTAGGAGGTTTGACCTAAATCGAGTTCACCAAGGGTTGGGCCCATTTGGGAAAGCCCATGGTAACCCAAGGATGAGTCATGACAAGTTTCATTAGATTTGAGTTTGGTTTATTTAGATTTGGATCAATTTGACCCATATGGGTCAAATGAGTCATGTTGGGCTAAGTTGACCATTTTGACCAAATTGGGTCAAAATGGTGATTTGGATGAGTTCAACTAGTCATTTGGAGTGAAATTATTAGTTTGATTCAATTTGGGTTTGATTTGAATTTGGCTCACATGGTTCAATTTGGATCAAATATGTAATGTTGACCAATTTGAAGAAATTGGCTAAAATTAACGAGCATGGGTTAGGTCTATGTTAAATTGATCATTGGTGATTGATTGGAGTAGTTGATTTGAATTAATTTGGATCATAGAATGATTTGGTTTGATTTGACCCTTTAGGTCAAATTGAGCAAAATAATTAGTAGGTTGGTTGATCAAAGTTCTAATTGAAGGTTAGATTATGTTTAATATTGAATTAGTGATTGGTTGGAAGCATTAGTTTCAATCAATTTGGATTAGGATTTGATTTGGTTAAGTTTGACCCTTTAGGCCAAACCGGGTAAACTTGGGTCAAAGGGTCCAATTCGAGATTGAATTGATCATAGTGGAGTGCACAATAATGACCTACAATTATCAATGAAGGGATTGGGTGGCTTTATTTGATCTAATGGGAGTTTAATTGGAGTTTTTTTCAATTTCCTCTTTTATGTCACTTTGGGTCAAGTGACTTGGTCAAGCCATCCTGGACCAAAAGGGGTTATGGATGGTTGGGGTGTGTTCAATGATAAATTTGAAGTTGATTGGTGGTTTTGATTGCAATTGATTTGGGTTTAATTAGGTTTTGGCTCATTTAAACCTTTTAGGTCAAATGGGCTTTGGGTTGATCAAATTCACTTAGTTCAATTGGTTTGATTACAAGTGTTGAAGTGGCTTGAAATGATGTAATGAATAATTGGATTGATTGAGAAAATCAAATTGGATTTAGTTTGCTTGAATGGGTTTGAATTTAGTTATAAGATTGTGGTGGAGTTAACTTGGATTAAGGTCCAAGTTAGTTTAGCTTAGAGCTTGGTTATAAAATTAAGTTCTATTAAGATTAATTGAATAGGTTTGAGGTTGGTTTAGCTCAATCCACATGAGCTTATGTTTGGATTAGTGAATAGGTATGAGTGTTGGTTTAGGCCATAGGGTAGGTGGAATCTATTTGTCCCAAGGTGGACTCTGAGCTTAGGGTTATGGCTTCTAAGTCTCTAAGCTTAAGTATTAGCATCCCCTTAATCACTAAAGGTTTCCTAGCACTAAGGAAATCTAAGAGTCTAGAAGGTTCATTGGTCTAAGATGGGGAGGATTAATCATCACACCAAAAGTGAGGTCAACAGTAATTTAAACTATCCCTCATGGTTGATGACTCAGTTGTGATTAACACAGTTTCATCCTAATCTATTTGATTAAAGATCAAATAGCTTTGATTAATTTCATGGTTTAAAAGAGATTAAATTAGAAAAATCTAACATGATTTATCATGGCCGTCCATTCTAATCATGCAAGATGGATGACCATTGATTCATCTTCATTTTTTAGTGAGAGATTAACACAGTTTATCACTCATCACTTATTTTGAGCTAACCAAGGCTTGTTTTAAAGGGGAAATGATTCCAAAATGACTCCAGGATGAAATTTTATAGATCCTTATGGCTTGATCAAATTAAATCACTCAAGCACTTCATAAAAGACAACCACCTAGTGATTGATCTATGGTTTAAAAGTGATTACCTCAATAAAGCTCAAGACTAGTGGTCTGATGCCTTAGGTAGCTTCACCTTGAAGTGACAAAGCCTTGCTGGGAAGATGGTTAGTTGCTCCTCATCATTTTCTCCAAATACCAGCACTGCCATGAGTTCACTGAAGTTAGTTTAGGATAGCCTTTCTATGGTTGGATTGAATGGTTCTCAATTTATTATTGTTCATGGGGATGTAGTGAAGGTGTGGGGAGAGTTAATATGACTTTGGAGAAGGCTTGGTGAGGTTGGGTGTTTTGAGATGTTTAGGTTGATATGAGGGTTGGTCTCACGAGTGATAGGATGCACAAGGAGTTTTAGAGATCTTAAGAATAAGATGTTGAGCTAGAATGAGGGTTTGTGTAAAGTTTAAATGGGTGAGGAGGTTTATACCTTTGTCCCCATGTTAACCACCATTTAGGTTGGTTCAATCCATGGTAGCCATCCAAATAGTGGGCAAGGCTAGAATTAGCTTTGGACAGATGAGATGGACCACCTCTAATGGTTAGAGGAGTTTGGTGGCCAATGGTAAAGTGGATAGCCAATGGTTGGTGAACCAAGGGTTGGCCATGGTGAGAGTGACCTCTCCTTGGGTAATGGTTAGACCAAATAACTTTAGTTCAGTTTAGTTCATTAGGTTGAGCTCAAGGCTTGCTAAGGTTGTTGCCTTGGCCAATGGGATAAGTTAGATCTTTCTATTTTGAGAATTTTCCCCATTTATTTATTAGGTTTGAGTTGAACTAGGTTTACCTTGGGCTCACTCGATTAGGTCAATGGCAGTCCAAGGATGAGTCATGCCAAATTTAGTTGGGTTTGGCTCATTTGTACTCATATAGGTTAATTTGAGTTCAATTGGGTTAGGCTGAATACTTGACTAAATTAGGCCCAAGGTGCTATTAGATTAAGTTCAAATGATGATTTTGTATATGTTGGAGCAGTTGGTTTGATGAAAATTAGAGTATATTTGAATTTGGCCAATATGGGTTTATATAGGCCAAATTGATCAAGTTGACCAAATTGGTCAAATTGGCAAAATTGCAATTTGGGGTTATGTTATATTTAATTGTTCATTTAGATTGATCATATGCTTTGGTTAGATTTTAATTTAATTAGATTGATTTTGGGTTGAATTTTACCCTTTAGGACAATTTAGGCTAAGTTGGTAAATTGGATTGATGAAATAGCATATTGATCATTGAAAAGTATTCAATAATCAATATGAGACTAATTGCAAATGTTAATTTAATTCAATTTGGATTAGATTGATTTGGTTTTGTTCATGCCCTTTAGGAAAATTAGGTCAAGTTGGATCAAGGGGTCAATTTGGCTCAATTAGGCTTAATTGGGTGTTTGGTGATGATCAATGGTCATCTTGAGATTGGTTCCAATAATTAGTTTTAATCCAATTTAGGTTGGATCAAGATTTGGTTCAATTTGATCCTTTAGGTCAAATTGGGTCAAATGAGATTAAGTTGATCAATTGGCTCAATTGGCCTACTAGATTTGAATTGAGAGTTGAAATATGATCAATTGTTCACTTAGAAGTGATTATAGTGATTAATTATATTTAATTTTGGTTGAATTTATTTCTAGCTCAATTTTGGCTAAATTGGGCTATGTTGCGTTGATGAATAAATTAGCTAAATTGTATTATAGTTGATCATGAGGGATGTTCAATTAGATGATTTGAAGCTTTAGAATGATTCAATTTAGCTTAGATCAAGTTGGATTTGATTTTAGCTTTATAGGGTCCAACTGGGTCAATTTGGGCTAAGTGAACCAATTAGCCAAATTAAGTCCTGATAAGGCTTTAGTCATGTTCAAATGGTGTTTTAGAGAGTTTGGGTAAGTTCAATTTCAAATGATTTGGATCAATTTTGGGTTTAGCCCTTTTAGGCACAAATGGATCATATTGGGTCAATTTGGTCACTTGGCCAAATTGAACACTATTAAGTATGGTTTGGATAGGTTTGGGATCTTTGGTGGCATACAATCAAGTTAGTTTCATATATAGGGTTAGTTTTGAAATCAATGTCCTCAGATTTAACCTAGTATAAGGCAAAGTTTAGCCCTAGAGTTGAGCTTTATGAGTTTTTCATGCTTTGGGTTAGTGTCCTCCCTAGCCACTTGAAGTTTCTTAACCCTAGTGTGGACATCCTTTGCAGTCAGATTAAATTACAGGATAATAGAGTATGATTGACACCCCATGAGGTTTGTCACTAAACTTAAAAAAGATTAATACTTTTGTAATTGGAGACCACAGTGTAATACCGACACCCCATGAGGTCAACAACTAAACTTAAAAAGACCAACACTCTATGCAGTAAGCGACTATAGTGTATTATCAACACCATGTGAGGTTGGCAACTAAATTTAAAGAAGACTAACACTCTCTATAGTTGGTGACAATAGTGTAAGATTAACACCTCAGGTCGATAACTAAACTTAAAAGGACTAACACTTCTTGCAGTTGGCAAATATAGTGTAAAATTGACACCCCATGAGATTCACAACTAAACTTAAAAGACCAACATTCCATGTGGTTAGCAACCACAGTGCAAGATTAACACCACATAATATCAATAGCTAAAATGCAAAACAAAAATCTACCACTAAGAGCCTAAGTGTTTTCCTTGTTAAGTCATAATAAAGAATTCATCTAACTCACAGTAGTTATGCAACTACCTAGGGAAGGTTAGCCCATGATCAAGATGTCCCTCAAGTACTACATAAAGAGCTAACAAAAAGTATAACACAAGTGATGTGAGTAAGTTCTTAATTTTAATAAAGAAAAAAATTCGTTGTCCCTTAGATAAAAGTATTTATAATCATGCTTGATAAAAAAGGAAAGACTGTATTATTCCCTCACAAAGTAAAGTTTATACAAAAAAGCAAGTAATGAATACAAACTTTCTTCATGCTCAAAAAAAAAAAAAGAAAGAAGGGAGATCATTGACTTATGTTGCCCTTATCATCATCTTCATTTGAATCCAGAAGGGTAAGTACATTAGAGATGTCCAAAAACTTGGCATCCAATTAGCCATGCTTCACCAACTTGGCAATGATGAAGTTAGTGTGAACCTTGAACTACTATTAAAGTATATTGTGGTACTTCTTAGAATCTAGACATCTAGCAAACTCCACTTCTTTTTTTTGAAACTTCTCAGTGAGAAAAGAGAGCTCTTGATTCAGCTCCATATTTTATTTGACCAGGCGAGTAAACTTCAGAGTTGCCGTATTCATCTCCTCCTCTGTTTGAGCCATCTCAGCCTAAAGATCCTTATGCTTGGCTCTAAAGATAAAAGATCATTCTTTATAGTCCCCATTCGGGACTTCGAGGAATATGCCTTTCTTCGCTTAAAAAAATTTCTATAGACTTTCTAGGTTGGCTGCCAACCATTGCTTGGGCAATCGTGGATTGTGAATCTCATATTGAAGCTTGTTGAACTTCTTTAAGTAGATCACTTGTCTGAGCCCATAGGATTCATTGGTCAGCTCGGCTAACTTTGGAGTGTAGTTGTCTTCTACAAACTCGCTCTATTCCTCTTTCTCCTTAGGTTCGCTCATTCATCAATGACCTTAAGGAGTTGAGCTGACAGACCTCTTCTTAGGCTTCCTAGGAGTTGTACTCAACATGGCCACATTAGCGACATTAGTGGCACCTTACTTGGCCCCTCATCGACTTCAGTAGGAGTGGAATCACCGTCTCCAAGTTTGCGCTCGTTGACCTCCTGGTCACCAACCTCACATTCTCCTTCCTAATGGAATTTAAGTATGTCAAGTTCAAGTTTGGGGGATGCCGAGACCTCCTCTCCTGTGAACAGGAAAGTAGCGAGTCTAAAATATGCACATCAAATAATGAGTATATAAAGAAAAGTACCACATAGGACACTATTGACTTTTCCAAAATGGAGGTAGTTATAGATATTTAAGGACTAGCTAATTTCTTCAACACCGCTACCTGTTGCACACTCAGGTTACCCAAGGTCGGTGACATGTTGGTTAAGAAGGGAAGAGGAAGAGTCAACACTGGCCCTGATGATAATCTCTTAATGAATAAGAGCTTTAAACACCACTACTTCACCATGTTCTCTAGACCATGAATATTCAACAAAGTCACTAAATTTGCACTTTCCCATCCTAGTGGTCATTCATCATGAAAACTCACTAGAAAAGGCTCATGCTCCATGGAAGGTTCTATTTTTATAAGTGGAGGATGGAAGTTTTGATGCTTGTTATCGAGTTTGAAAGAACTTGAGCGAGCACCAACCGATAGAAATTCATAAAATTCATTGGTAAATAAGGCATTATAACATGGATGTGACATTAGTATTAAATGAAGAAATAATTGCTTGATCCCATGGATATCACCCTTTGTAGACTAGTCACTATTTTGATGAGAATAAGAAAGAAAATCCACCAACATCTCTCTAAAATTTGATGGAAGTGAAGCTAGTCATCCACATAATATAGAGGCGGTCTTGTTGGGTGCCCCTTATGGATGAAAGTCCTCTCCTAAGATCGTACTCAATATCGCTAAGTTATCCAGAGGTAAAGCAGGAGTTTCCATTAAGTGGTGAGAAAGGAGATCAAAAAGTGAATGAAGAATTTTAAAAAGGGGATTCACTAAAAGCCAAACACTTGGAAATTAGTGCTATCACTCAAGTGAAAGGAGTTCCTCATCATTTGGATGATAGCCTAATAAATTGATCATTTGGATGATGGCCTAGCATATTGCTCATAGAAAAATTAATTAATTTCACAAAACTATCTAGATTGTCAAAAGATAAAATTTGAGGGGCTAGCAAGTGTTCCTCATCACTCTCAGCTAATGCCTACATAGTGATCATGCTTTGCTATGATCAATGAAGAAAAAAAATTTATGAACATAAAGGAACCCAAAGTATAAGTTAAAAGCTAGTGGTCCCCACTTGACATCCTCTATAATCTTATTTGTAGAAATGGTCCCCACTAATTAGCTCACCATATCCTTCCTACACTATAAATCAATGTGATCTCCTCTTCTTCCTCTCCTCGAGTACTCATGAGGCATGTAAAAATGGGAATCATCGACACAGTCTCAATTGGGCAAGTGCTTTGGTCCCCCTATGAGCCTTAGGGGGTATCTATTGCAAAATTGACAAACATCTCACACGTACACTCACCTCTATAGTGGAAGTAGTGGTGATCACTTTTGACTTCCTAGCCATATCTGCCTTTTTTTAAAGGCGGTCCTAGAGAATAGTAGAGTCTCTTAGCATCCATGGCAATTAAGTGTGGATTTTTTATAGATTTAGTATTAAGAGCGAGAAGACCTGGTTGAAAAAGTAACAAAATAGATCGAGGTGTGACAAGAGGAGACAAGGGTTCAATTTATGTACACTAGGAGCCCTAACACATCAAAGCAAAAAAAAAAAAAAAAGATAAAAGGTGATGTGACTCTTTATAATTATTTAAAATATTTTTCTCTCTAATAATAATTATTATTATTAAATATTTATTGCTTTTTGATCTTTTTGTTATTCACTCTTTTTGTGACTTATTTCTACAAGAAGTAGAAAAATCAAGGAGCTAAATGTATACCCAAATGAATAAAATGAATAAGGTTGGACCACCTAGAGAAGTTACGTGAGAATAGATCCAAGTCTGTTGGGGAATAGCCACTCATTCTCCTCAAGCATGGCAAGTTAAGAAGAACTCGGATCATACAACATATAAATTAAGTGATGAACATACTTGCCAATGGCTGGCAAGTAAACAAGGAAAGTGTGGATATAGACATTGTTGGTGATCATACCTCAACTCATGGGTCAACATGGATGACAAAACTACTCATGGCTAGCCATCAAAATCGCACTCGCTCAAGCATACTCACCTCAAGTTCAAGTGATCTCCTAGTTGTACTTGACCTACTTTATTTGTACTTGAAATATGTAATAACCCCTTTAAAATTAAAAGTAACTTCTCTAGGTGGGACTTTTTGGCTCTTTCCTCTAGACTCCTAGCCTTTATATTCAGAATTTAAAAAAAGAAATAATTTTTATCTATTCTCTTTCCTCTATTCCTATTGGTATTATGTTGTCTAACCCAATCAATAGGTTTCTCAAGATATTTATCCTTAATCCATAAATAGAATTGGATGCAATAGTACCCTAAAGCAGAAAATTATGGATTTATAAAGTGATCATTTTGAACCAACAAATAATTATAAAAGCCTTATGAATATGATCTCCACATAAATCAATTTGAAACATAATGTAAGAATAATCAACCTTTAATACACTTACATAAAGTGAATTAAAAATATCTTGAAGATGTGTACTTATGAAAAATAATAATTCCAACATCTTTAAGAGAATAGTTTCGCAAAACAAATTACAACCAAATGATAATATAAACCTTTCAAACAACTTAAATTCAAAGATAAAAGAACTTGGAAACATCTTTAACAATGTAATCCACAAATGTTTTCAATCTAATAAAATCATAAAAATCAAGAGAATAAAGTAATTTAAAGTAAATGAAACACTTACTCAAGACACTCAAGGAAAAAAGCTTATTTCAAATAGAAAAATCTAACAAAAATCACCAAAAATCTATCAAAATTTTAGGTTTGTATTGGATTTACTCCCACAAGTAAAATCTTAATTGGAAATACATTTCAGCAGTAATATTATCCACCACCAAAGAATTTCTAATAGATTTTAAATTAAAAAAGGTTGAAAATATTTTCTTGAAGAACCATCATAAATACTCATGAAAAATATCTGTCAAGACTGGATTTTTGGCAAAAAATCCCTCATAGAATTTTCAAAAATATTCTGACAAAAATTTCCAGTGGCGATTGTCCATTGGAAATTCCATGGAAATCCTATTAGCAAAAGTTTTCCATCCATTGGAGGATCATTGTAATGATTTGAATTGTTTATGTATCTCACTATTTGATTTGAATATAACAAACCTTGTGTAATAAGAACTTATTATTTCATTGAAAGATAAAATTATTCACATTAATTATTATGAACTTAAAGCTTAATTTGGATCTATATTGATGATAAATATATATTTTTGATGCTAATAATCAAATTAAATTCAAGTGTATAGGAAAATTCTTGAACTCTAGGTTCTTCAGCCATTTCAGGATGCTAAAGATATTAGACTTGAATTGGATGGGAATTTTTTAGGATTAATTATGTTAAGGCAAATAAAAAGCTCTCTAAAATAAAATAAATCATTCATTCATTTCAAAATAGTTTATTTAGAATTATTCATAAATTTTACATTTCATATTTACAATTATTCTTCAAATTATCCATTTTGGATAATGTAAACTAAATGAGTAAACCTTGTTCCATTTATTGTGCTCTCATGCAAGTAAAATTAAGTTTACATTTCATTAAATTATGTCCATGCTTAGTAATGTTCGTTATCCATTTATTTAATGCATAATTCTAAATTATCTAAAAAATTATTTAATGTACTATTTTTCTCTCTCATATTATCCTTGTTTTCTCTCTACTATCATATCCATCATCATAAAACTTTTTGGCCAAATTTTTTATTATTAATTTGAAAAATAAATCATGTGAGATCCATTCAAATTATTTTCATAGTTATTCCACCTCTTTCTAAATTAAAAAAAATTCATTTATTTGAATCTTTAATTTGAATTATTTTGAATTCAAATTAAATATTCTCTTGCTTAATTGTTCAAATCTAAACCTAACTCCTTATGGAAGATTTTTTTTGGCTAACCATATGATATTTTAATTAGGCTAATTTTAATCAGTATAACTTTATTTGAGTTAATTCAAATTCAATTAAAACAAGCCATGGAATTATCTTCTTTCCTTTTATAAATGTTTATTTTTAGGCCATACCCTTAATCCAATTCACATTATTCACATGATGATTATAAATTTGAAATATACTAAAATATGATTCATCATCATTTAATTTGATTTGTGTGCATTAAAATTGATCTAATCTATTTTTGGTAACTAGCTTGGTCGAAATTCATTAGTTCTCTTAGATTTAATTTACTATTCTTTAGAATCATATCTTTCCCTCTTTCTTTCAATCAAGATTAATTTATTGAATATTACATGATATTGCATTTTATCATAATTGAATCCTTTCATGGAAACCTCCTTGGCTGATCCATCACATGGTTAATTCAATTACTTAAAATTTGAATTAATTTTTTTTCATTTAGCTAAATAAATGGAGTCATGATATAAATGCTAATATTTCAAATTCTCCTTCTCTTTTCTCTCTTTTTCTCGACCCTTATGTCAATTAACTTTCTAATTCTATTAGAGATCATGCCATGTGATGAATTAATTTAATTTAAATCTCTTTCCAATTTAATTTTCCCTTCATGGTGCCTTGGCCGATTTTTTCATCATGCTAAATTAAATTAAATTAAATTTAGTTGATTCAAATTGAATCACTTACCAAATAGGATTTCCCTCTTCTTTTTCTCGGCTGAACTCTTCATCATGCAATTTGAAATTCAATTTGATTGATTCAAATCAAACCATTTTTCCAAATATAATTTCCCTCCTATTTACCTTGACCTAATTCTCCCTCATGCAAATTAATTTTTATTTTGATTGGCTTAAGTTAAGTTAATTCTTGAAGTATTTTCCCTTCTATTCTCCTCACTTTGGCTGACCCCTCTAGTCTTCTTATTTTATTTATAATATTTTTAATTCTAGGTTAAACCCTCTTAGACTTTTTTCCTCACTTGGCCGAACCCTTGCAAAAATTTTCCTTGGAGATTTCTCTTGGTGAATCAAGTGCTAACCTATTCTTCATCATTCCTCTTACGTCCTAAAACTAATTGCTTTGAAGCTTGCACAAAATAAGTTGGAGGAGTGGTGGAAATCCCTTTGGCTGAAAGCTTCACAAGGTTCCATTAATTTAATTATTTTGTTATTCATGTGTGTGACCTGATCTCTTTATTGTCTTAATATTTCTTATAGTTTGGTCAATTTGCTTTGTGCTTAAAACATCTTTACATATCAATTTTCAAGTTGGCCAAAATATTTATTTTGATTGGATAAATATTTGTGATTGCAAATTCTTCTCTTTCCTTTATTCTTACATATCATTAAGTGAGATTAATTTTGTGTTGATTATTTCATATAGAAATCTTGTGATTACCAAGTTTTATTTTCCTTTAATTGTCTCATATTTTTTACATGTGATAGTTCTTTGAAAAGAGGCTTAATTTGAATTTATGTTATTTAATATTGCATATTCATTTGATCTTTTCAAAACTCAAGTATTCATATGAAATTTGATTGGTTTCGTTTTCAAATCATTACTATTCCACACTTTAGATCATCAACTAAATCACTTTTATTTCATGTTCTTATATTCACTTTAAACAATTTAAAGATTCACTTGCATCATATAGATCTTTTATGTTTAATCATTTCTTTCAATTTTTAATACAAATTAAAGTGATCTCCGTTTCTTACTTTTGTTGCCACTTGCCTTAATATTGTTGTGGTTGGGCTATGAAAGCAAAATACTTTTAAATTGAGAGTTAGACACTTTCATATTACTCTTTCTTATTTTCTTGTTGGGTTGTACTTGCCCATTCAGGAAAGTACAGTGTTTCAATATACTTGCTTGTTAAGGAAAGTATGATATTTGGTTGTACTTGTCCTTTAAGGAAAGTACGGTGTTGGATTAAACTTGCCCATTAAGGAAATTACAGTGATGTTTGTACTTGCTAGGGAAAGAGAGTATGGGAGATTTTTTGTAATCTCAGCTTTGATTTAATGAATTCCTAGCATGGGTGGCTAGGTGTGGATGTAGGCCAATTTTTGGGGTTTGGCTGAACCACATAAAAAATCTTTGTGTTCTCTTTCTTTATTTTTTTGCACTTTACTTGTCTATAATGTTGTTGATTATTGCTATATTTTATTAAAACATAATCATTAAATGTTTACATATTTTATAAAATATTAAAATTATGTTTGTAAAAATAAGAATCGTAGAAATGAAAAGTCCTTAAAAAATGTGCTAGAAACCTATACATGTTTGAAAAAAAAATATAAGAGCTTTACCTATGTTATAATTTTTACACCTATAAAAAAACTAAGCAAAAACATTATAATTGATTTCTAGTTGACTCTAACATACCATATTCTTAAGATGTCCATAACAATAAAAAAGAGAGGTTCAATCAATATTTTCATTGTAACATTTTTTAAACATTAACTTTTCACCAAATCATTCAGTAACTAAAATTAAATAATGACAATAACATTATACAAATAGAATTTTCAAACTAGAAAAAAAACAAGTACAGATAAAGACCTAATCATTATCATTTTCCTTATCATCATCATCATCCTCCCCCTCCTCCACTGTTGGCACCTTCCCCTTCCATCTGTCTGAATACATCTTCTTTATTTTAGCCTCTATGGCAACTATCTAAGCTTCTTTTTGAGCAGTCATCCTTGCCTCCATGCCCTCAACCATAACCTTAGCTAGCTTTCTAACTATCTCATCGATCAAATCATTACTCATTCTTTAGAATAAATGGTGTGCATCATTGGTCAACCTTGGCAAGCCTAGGCTGTATATCCTTCCCTTCTTCTTACCTCAAATAGCTTCTTTCCAAGCGTCATACTTTGATTGGTTAGATTTTCCACTATAGCTACCTACACTAGTAGAGCTCTGCTAGCAACCTCCTCCAACCTCACCAAATTGTCTTATACTAAATTAAAAAGTTATTTAAACAAATATAATTTTAATAAAATTATAATTCAAAAATAATAAGTTAACTTATGTAGGCTCTCTAGGACCAAACATTAACCTACTACTAGTCAACCAAATGTTGTTTGTTCAACTATGTAATTCTATAGTTGGGGCTCCTTTTCAATATCTTTTGCTTGTAACCATTCTAATAAAATTAAATAATCTTGATTATCAATTTAATTACTATAAGTAATTAATGACTGATCATCTTTTAAATATATTCAATGTGTGAAGCTGAGCCACTAGTATGTAGAGAAATGCTACTGCCCCAATAATCAGATGCTTGATTTTTTTAGCCTGCTTCCTCTTATGAATGTAAGATGGAGATACAAAGGCTCTATAGAGTTCATCCCACACATCCTCTCTAATTTAAATCAATATTCATCTAAACTTGCATATGTTTATGAACAAATCATGTAAATGTGCTGCACTTTTGGACTCAAAATTTATTCTAATGTTCTAGCTATGCTCCAATAGCCACCTAAAATCTTTTTATAATAAAAAAACACATTAATGGTAATCAATAGTGCTTTAGTATAATGAAATGTATTAGATTTGTGTAAAGAGATACGATATTATCTCAAAATTTCTTAACCACATGTCACGCACTTTAACAGACACCTTTTTTTTTTATAAAACATAAGGAGCATCAAATTTGCTTCTTAACATGTCCCTAAGTTTGTGTATGGCTTCTCTAGAATGGTTGAACCTAAAAAATATAGTTAAAATCAGAATGAAAAAAAATTTAAAAATTGAATTTTAAATGTAAACTTATGTGTCACACTCTAGTTTAATAAGAGTGTGTGTTGTCAATGGCTCAACTACCATGTGCTTAATGGGTGTAGATGGATCAGTCGGATATGGTAGAGTATGCTAAAACTGAGGCTCCTTAGGACCGATGTGTACCTGATACAAATAAAATAGTGTAGTATCACTAAGCTCTAGAGAGTGGTAGGTATGTGACTGATTAAATTGTCCAATGTGGTGACATCTAAATGGTGTTTGAGGTAGTGACCATAGTGATAGCATGAAGACGTAATCGGGACACAGTCTTCTTCCTCCTCTTGAAGACACTTGTAATCAATCATCATGAAACATCATCACCACCACCTGATGCCACATATTACTAAAAAAATTACAATGGTTTGATTTTTTAAGAAAAAAGAAAAGTAATGAACAAAATGAAATATATGTATTATGCAAGAAAAGTTTAAAAATAGAAACATTACACAAAAAATATAAACAATTAGTATAAGATAATAGTATGTAAAAAATAGTATTCACATAATAACTATGTACATAGATGGCATGCAAGTAGGATAAACAAAATAAGGCACAAGTATAATATTTGAAAATAAATAAAATAGAACTAAACTATGTAAAAAAATAGTTTGTAGGAAAAGTAAAAAAAAAATAGTGTATAGCTAAAGTATGTAAAAAATAGTTTACAAGAAATGTAAAAAAAAAAAGAGTGTACACTATAGTATGTAAAAACAAAGCAATGTACAAATAAAGTATGTTAAAAAATATTATACAAGAAAAGCAAGAAAAATAGTGTGCACTATAGTATGTAAAAAATAATTTGCAACTACAGTATATAAGAACATATTGTGCACTATAGTATGTAAAAAATAGTATTTAAAATAATATGCTACCATTAATGCTTATGTTATTTAGTTTACTCCAATGACTCACTAGAAGTTGAATTTATAATGTTCAATTCCTCATCATCCTAATTATTTTTATCTTTAGATTGACTAACATCCTCATAATCAAAATTAGTATCATGTAAGATTACAACTATCTCAACAACATTAACTGAAAGTCCAAACCCTATAATCTCTTTCTTGAAGAGCAAGTTCAATTGCATTTTAAACTTTAACTCTTTCTTTAGGTTTGATCTTAATTACCACTGTCGAATTAAATTTCTCTCTTATTATTCTAGGATATCTTTGGTGATACGTTTGAGTGGCTTGACATGCAAGATAAATGAGTCAAACTTAGCAAATTTTCTACTAAGCTTCTCTTTAGTGATACCATATTACTTATGTTTCTTTGTTCCTCTATTTAGCATAGGATCTTACTAATCATAATTAAAAAAAATGGCATTTCTCTTACTTGACCTAAGATGTTATAATTGCATAATTATTTGTAGAACCACATAATAGTTCATCTCTTGATCTGAATGAGTGTTTCCTCTTATGCAAACACCAGAGTTATATGTTTCTTTCATCTGACCAAGAACTTATCTAAAATCTATAGCTATTTACATCATAAATTGGCTATGTCTTAACAATTCGTATGGGTCCTGAAGTAAGGTCATGAAGGTCCTAGTTCTATACTCCATTCCTCTAATCATGATCTTATTGCATTGACCAATTTATGGTGTCGATACTAATATAAATAATAAATTAATGATGATAGCTTATATGTAATCAAAATCATGTAAAGAATTCATCTTCAACCTTCTTATTAATAAGAGTAGTATCATTCATGTGTAAGGAGTTTACAAATAACCTAAACTCAACATAAAAATTAACAAGATTAGGTGAACATCATATATATGTGCAATGATAAAAGTAGATATCATTGCACTGATAGTCTTACTTAAGAAAATGTTAAATTTCATCATAGTAGATAAGAATATCAAGTGTCACTACTCTTAGCTCTTTGTTATTCAAATATTTGATGTGCTTCTACCCAATACTTTTCCAGATGGATGAAATATGTATATCACCTTTTGTGAAGCTCCAACACTTTGGACATCATCCATTTAGAAACAAAAATTTATAATCTCCTAAACCAAGTATGCTTCACATGTTGAGCTAGATACCTCTCAAAAGGGTACATCTATCGATACTATATTAATCCTCCCACTCTAGCTTAGTATGGTAGATTTATCAGTAGGTGATCCATTGAGTTAAAAAAGTAAGATGGAACATCTTTTCAAGCTTATATAGATTATGATTAGGATGTCAATTTGTAGTTACCTTATAGCTTCCTTATTTAATCAAGCTAAATATAGTACCTTAAAGAAGAGATTGAGTTTGAAGAAAGGATTCTATATTTGATTTGATAAAGCACTAAATGTAACTAGAAGTAAGCACTGCAAGAAAATTTGGCAATCAAGACTCTTCATTTTAAATATTTTTATTGCCCTCAAATTAACACATCGGCTCAAATTAGATGCATACCCATATGATAGCTTCAATCATTGTACCAAATCACAAAATGTTCTTCCTTGTTCTAATGTGAGGAAGCACTTTACTTTTGGCTTCAAAAATTTGCCACCAACAATCTCTATCAGCTCCAGCTCTATTTTCTTGCAATATTTCTTTAAGTCTAATCCAATTTTCATGTTTTCTTTACTTTTTCTCTTAACATCCAACATAGCGTTGAATATGTTGTCATGGAAAATTTTCTTTACGTGCATCACATCAAGATTATGCCTAATCAAATTAGACTTTTAGTATGGTAAATGCTAAAAAATACTCTTTTTCAACCAGTTATGGTTTACACTATAACCAATAAGATGACTATTATATAACATAGGAGAATTAGTTATAGTTGAAATTAAATTAAAAATTTGTAATAAGTTATCTCCACTTAATCTTGGAGGTGGCTTGGATTTCATAACTATGTTGACTCCATGAGCCCCATCTTATACGAGATTGATTTTTATGATAACAAACACAAGCTTAAATGCTACTAATCAAGTTAAATTCAAGTGTGTAGGAAACATTCTTCGGCTCTTAGTTCTTCAATTATATAAAATGGCTAAAGCTACTAGATATGGATTGGGTGAAAATTTTTCTAGGAATTACTATATTAAGAAAATTTAAAAGCTCACTAAATTAAAATAAATGATTCATACTTTTTAGATTCATCATTCTAAAATTATTTATATATTTTCTATATCTTAATAATATAATTATTCATCCATTTTGGACAGTATGAACTAAATTCATGATATAAGTTCCATTAAATGTGTGTTCAAGCATAATAATTTATGTTTAAACTTTATTAAAATATTTCCATTTCATTCATAATTTTTATTCACAATTTTTAGTGCATGGAAATTGAATTATCCCAAAATTATCCTTTTTCTTCTTGTTATTCTTTCTTCTCTCTCTTATTATCATTTTCATCTTAACATTTTTTGGCCAAATTTTTTAATACATTTTGTGTAATAAATTTGTAAAATTCATCAAAAACATTTCCATATCATTTTCCCTCAATTTTCATATTTTACAATTTATTTATTTGAATTTCTGAATTTCAATTATTTTTGAATTATTCTTTAATTTAAACTCCTTTTTGCATGACATGTACTTGCTAAATCAAATCAAATTTTCTATGGAATATGTTAAACGTCCCAAACATGATTAATTATGATTATTTAGAGCCTAATTAATTTATTTTAAGTTTTTTTAAATTTAAATTCAAATCAACCCTCCATTTCAAAATAATTCCTTTCCGTTTGTTTTTTTCCCAATTTGACCTATTTTAGGAAAGATTAAGGGAGGCCGGCCACTATTCTTTAAATTTAATAAACTTATATGTTATTTAAACATTAAATAAGTATATAATACAAATAGATTTTATTTAAATTAATCCATGCATTATTTTAAGAATTTCCTATTTTAGGAAACCTCTTTGGCCTAATTTTTGAAGTGATATTCCATGGAGTTATTTTATTTAAAACTCCCTCCTTCATGTATAAACTTTCTTAGAAAAAATTTCTATGGGATTTCCTCCACCCTTAGCCATGAATTACATAGCATACATTCTATATTGGGCTTAAACAAATTTATAAAGGGGCCTATGGAAGATCTCTTTGGTCAATCCCCTCTCCTTTGAATTTGAAATTCAAACTGATGCCAAATAAATTTCCCTCTCATTGGATAAGTTCTTGGCTAACCTTAGACTCCTCCCTCATCTATTTAAGAGCCTTGTTTCAACTTGAAAAAGGTTCCAAAAAATTAAAAATTCTTTCTTACTCTCTTGCTCACCCTTGGTCGATTCTTGCTATACAATCTCTTGGGGGTTTTTTTGTGATTCAAGTGCAAGTATTCCCGCTCATTCTTCCCTTTTCCTTGGACAATTATTTGGCTTCAAGATTGATTGGGAAAAGTAAAGGTTTGGTGTGTTTCCACCCTTGGCCAAAAACATCAACTACTTGATGTTTATTTCCTAAGGTGCTAAGTTCTTAAACTTCTTTTATTTCTTCTTGGCTTTGTTGTTTACAAGGTTATGTAAATTTTTTGGTGTTCATTCATGACATATTCTTTAAATTTTTTTTGGCCAAGAAGAAAGAGAAGAAGAACAATTTATGCGGACTTAACTACTTGATAATCTTTTGATTCTTGTTTGGCCTAAAGGTTTAATTTTATTTTGTGCTTAATCATTGAATATTCCTTTTGTTTATTATTTGGCTGAAGTATTTTTAAAGGTTATTAATTTTCTAAGTTCTTAATCATTTGAATATCAATTGTTTATCTCTTTGGCTTAAAGTTTCATATAGGTTGGTTAAATTTGATTGTGCTTAAAATATTATTACATCTCTTTTTCCATTTGGCCAACCACGCCACATCTTGCATGAATTAGTTTGTACTTATTGATTACTTATATTACATTAGTTTATGCATATGTTATGTGATAGTTTTCATGTGATATAATTTAAATCTTTGTTCAAGTGATTGTTTTCTTATTCAAATTGCAAATACATGTATCATTTGAATGAAAGTTAGCATGTGTGAGAAAGAATTCAAAGTAATATTTTGGTGATTGCTTTTTTGTTTGCATTTCAAAGTAATTCAAAAAAATCATTCGAAATTTTTAGAGATCATTTAAGCAATATTAAGTTACTTAATTGGATTAAATATTTGATTGAAAATCTTATTTTAATTTCATTGAAAATTAAAGTGAGCTCTCTTTTTCATTAATATTCAATTGACTTAATATTAGTATAGATTGGGTTGTGAGTGCAAAAATATTTTAAAATTAAGAGACCTTTATCTTTCCCTTTGCTTTATCTTGATTTCTTGTTGGGTTGTACTTGCCCGTTAAGGAGAGTATGTGTTGGGTTGTACTTGTTCGTTAAGAAAAGTTTTCGTTGGGTTGTACTTGCCCATGAAGAAGAGTATGGGAGACTTATTGTAATCTCAACTTTGGTTTAGTGAATTCCTAGTAATGCTCCACTCTAATAGCATTCCATATACAAGAAAGTCATTTATAGTCCACATCAGTGCTACCTTTATTTGAAAGTTCTTCTTTATTGCAATATCATATGTAAGTATACTAATGTCTCATAAGATTTTTAGCTCATTTATCAATGGTAGCAAGAAGACACTAATACTTGTTTTAGGGTTATATGGCCTATGTATGATTAAGGTCATGAACATATAAAGTGTGATCATACACATCTTTGGAGATAGATTGTATGGCATAATGATCATTAGCCAATATGAATAAGGTGATTCAAACTAATTATATGATGTAAAACCATTAGTCTATAGGCTAAGTCTAATGTTTTGTGGCCCAACTACAGAATTAGAATAAGTATGATTGAAATGCTTCCATAGTTCTTCGTTTGATAGATGACTCAAGAGATTTGGTGCACTTGGTCTATAGTGGTGCTAATGTATGTTCTTAGCTAAACACATGAAAGCATATAGTCTCTATAGACATGGAGTAAACATTTGGTAGAATAATTGCTTGTAAGGAACATTTTTTAATTGCATTATTTTCTACTCTATGGCGTGAATATAAGTGGTCCATAAATTTTGCATTCAACATCCTATGCGTTGTCCTTGTAGTACAACATGCAATCATTGACATAATAATCAATCTTTTCTGAGCTCAGAACTAACTTCAACACCAACTTTTTTTGCTCTATATGTGTCTTCTAGAACTAAGTTTTCTTATGAGTTTGTCTCTTTAAGTAGTCTTATAAATTAGTTAAAATATTTGCATGGCATATTAAATTCATTTTTAATTTTTAGCATTCTTATACCAACAAATAGTTAAGTGAGGTTTGTGTAATTTTTTTACAGTGATTGTTGTGTTGCGTTCAATAGATCATAGAACTTTTGAGCTTCTTTGTTAGATTGTTCATCTTATGCTACTCCTGGAAACTCAACTCTTGCAGCATCATAGATTATTTTTTTATAATTTCTTCTAGAATCATATTCAGCTGAAGGGCATGCTTAATGTTAATATCAATATATGACTCATACTCACTATGTGAAGTATAAACTAATAATTTGGCTAGAGCCTTCTGTGATACAAGTTCTATCTGAATTCATCTAGTATTAAGAAGGCTTTATTGTTGTGTCTTGCACATGGACATTGAAACTTTCCTTCAGAAAAGAAAATTGAAAGGTGAGATGCCACGTGCACAAAGTGCTCAACACCACTCAAGAATTTATCTGTTAATTTTTTTCCTGCTAGAATGTAATCAATTGTACATCCATCATTTCTTGTTATGGATATCCATTAGGTAAATAAATAAAAATGAGTTAGGATCAGGTTCATATTCTATATCAATTATATAATTAGTAATGACTACATAATCCAAGCCCAATATAATGTAAGTGCCTAAGTGTCCAAGTTGTTCTCCATGGATATTCATAATTAGTAATGAATGGTTGTCATTGAAGGATTGAAGGTTCTACAGTAAGGCTATAATTAATTTTTTTCCTAGCTCTTAAACTACTTGAAATTTTTTATTGCTCTTTATTGATCTACCTAAAAAAGGTTGATCAGTGAGCTTTAGGTAGAAGGGGAGAGGAGAGCTCGAGAAAGGGGATTGTTCAAATGGTGTGCACCATGAGAAGAAGACTAGGAATCATTATGTTTAATTTAGCTACTAAATTGGGATTTCATTTATAGTCAACAAAATTTACATGACCTTAAATAGTAGGAAATTGATGCAATGTTTGAACATTATGATGATCAATAGAGCCATAATTTAATATAATTCCAATATTGATATTTTCATGCCTTCTAAGAAGTTTGCCATAGTATCCTATACTTACAAAGTTATATTTTTTATAAAATTATATCAAATATAGATTATAATAATTAATTGTAAAATTCATAACTTGAAAATTGCAAAATAAAATTTAAAAAAATAATGCAAACCCTAACATATAAAAGCATATATCTAACTCCACATAAGCATTATAGTTTGAGATTAATGAGTTAAAAATAATTTGAACAAGATCTAACCTAAATATTATAAAATTTTCAAAAATTTAAATCCACTTTTTTAAAAATGAATAGATTATATCACAATTCAACAACTATACAAGCAAGAAATAGAGGTTTTCCTTCAATTTTATGAAGGAATCAGATGAAAAACTTGTCCTTTGGGCGAGGTTTGGCATGCAATAGAACTTGTTGTTGACCAAGAGAGAGGAGCTAGGGATAATTGGTGTCGAGGAGCGACGTGGGTGGGGGATCAGAGGCGGGCAATTCATCACCCCTTTATTAATGAATTTTGATAGATTTTTTGCCAAAAAATCCATGGAGTTTTAGTGGGTTTGGCCATGATGTTCTATCCAGTTGGGACTTCCGTAAAAGTATTTTCCAATAAAAAATCCATCAATAATTCAAATAGTTATTTCAGATGGAAGTTTCTCATGGAAATTCCACTAGAGATTCCACTAAAAATTTGAAATTTTCTAATGTGAGTCCTTTAAATGTAAGAGAGTATGAGCACAAGACTTGACAAAGGCTTCTATGAATCTTAAAGAAGATGAAGAAGATCTTCTCTTTAAATGTGTTGAAGGGATGAAAAAGAGAGAAATGCTCATATTAAATTAAACAAATCTCACGCTACAACATTGAAATTTGACCATGCATGAGGAAAAATAAAATTTAAATGAAATAATTAATATGAGATAGAAATAGAATAATTTAATACTCACGCTAAAATAAATGGATTAAAATTAATTTAATTATGAAACATTTTTAATGAAGTGATAATTAAACTTAACTCACTTTAAGATTTAATGGATTAGGCTTAAACTAATATACGTGGTCAAATTATACAAAAAGGATAATTTCTAGTATATTAAAAAGTTGATTAAAAATATGGAAAAATATGTGAAGATTAAAATAAATAGAAAAACAATATTTAGAAATTATTTTTATATTTATGAGCTCTTATTTATCTTATGTTACAAATCCTAGGAAATTGTTGATTCTATGTTATTGGGGCTCATGAAATTTGTTGATTCTATGTTGTTGGGGCTCATGGAGTCAATAATCTAGCTCTTTTTGATGATGACCAACCTATATTTGTAATATTTAGGGATGAAAGTGCAAGGTGACCTTACATTAACCTTTAGGTTAAAATTTGCATTTAAGTAATGTAGCAAAGTAAACGAGCAAAATTAAACAAGTAGCAAAATAAAATATGTAGCATTGTAAAATTAAGTAGCTAAGTAAAACATTTCACAATATGAAAACAAATAGCTCTTAAAAAACAAAAATCAAGTAGCTCAAGCCATGGAGCTAGTAATGGAGCTACTAATGGAGCTTTTAGAATCTAAATAAAATTTAAATCAAGTAAAATCAAGTTTTGAAATGTAAACATAATTTAATTTAAATAAAACAAGAATAAAGTGCCAACCATGACATTCCAAAAAAAAAAGAAACTATATTAATTCATGGCTAATTTAATTTTAAATTTAAATTAACTTAAATCAATTCAAATTAAATCAAATAAAATTAAATTAATGCATGATCCAAGCATTGATAAAAACAAATAGATCATTTTTGGAAACTAATAAAGCCAATTTGAAATTTGAAATTTAAATATTCAAATTCAAAATTCAAAAGAATTGAAATTTTAAATCTTTATTAAATGAGGAAAATAAAGTTGCATTAAATTAAATAAATCCCATAAAATTTCTAATGCCAAAAATAATTAAAATTTGGCCATGCATGGCAAAATCAAAATTTAAATGAAATTATTGATTGGAGAGAGAAAAAGAATAATAGGAGAGAGAAAAAGATAATTTGAATAATTAAATAAATAATTTAATCCTCATGCTAAAAGAAATAGATAAAAATAAATTTAGTTATGTAAACTTATTAATGATGTAGAAAATAAACTTAACTCACTTCAAATGCAATGGATAAGACTTAAACTAATGTAAGTAATCAAATTATCTAATAGAATAATTTCAAGAAAAGTCAAAAATAGATGCATATATAATATAAAGAATATGTAAAAATTCAAAATAATTGGGATGAAAATTATCAATTAATTTTGTATTTATGAGCTATTATTTATCTAATAATGCAAATCCTAATAAAATTTCAAAACAACCTTAGTCTATGTTTTTGTTTACTTTACAAATTTGATTTTATAAGCCGAGTCTAGTGAATTTTCTCAAAACTTAAAAAAATCATTTGTCTCAACCAAGTATATATTTATTATCATTAAAATTAATTAATTATGAGTGGGGCTCATGAAGTTAACAATCTCCCCTTTTTTATGGTGACAAACTTATGTTGGTAATGTTTATGGATGAAATGAAAAATGACCTACCTCAACCTTTAAATTTAAAAAGTGTATTTAAGTGTTGTAACATAGTTAAACAAGTAAAAAAATAAAATATGTAGCAATGTAAAATCAAATAACAAAGTAAAACATATCACAATATGAAAACAAATAGCTATAAAAAAATTGAGTAGCTCTCTTTAAGTTTATGCATATGTAAAACATTTTTGAAAACCAAGATACATATTTATTTTCTTTTTATTAACATCAAAAAGGTATAAACATGTGATAATATACTAAAAATACATATAATTAAATATACGGATCTAACTTGCTAAGAATGCATCTTAAAGTACAATAATGTTCTCCAGGCACAGATTTTGTAAAAATTTCAGCAATTTCTAAATCAATATGAATGAATTCAACATTAAAATTACTTTTAGATATATGATCTATAATAAAATAGTGTCTAATTTTAATATGTTCAGTCCATGAGTGTTAAATAGGGTTTTAAGTTAAACAAATAGCACTAGTCCTTTCACATTTAACATCTATGTGTTCTAGTTGCTTTATAAAGACATTTTGGTTAATAAACCTATTGTTAAAGTCTTCTAATCATTGTACTCAACTTTAGTAGTAGAAAGAGGAATAAAATTTTATTTCCTGGAGAACTAAGACATAAGTAAAGATCCTAAAAATTGACATGTGATAGATGGGCATTTGCTTTCTATTTTGCAACTTGTAAAGTCAACATCAAAATAAGCAACCAAATCACATGATAAAGAATTTTTAGGATATCACAAACTTAACTTAGAAGTGCCTATTAAATAATAAAATATGCACTTGAATGCTATTAAATGGGATTCCATAGGAGAAGCCAGAAAGCGAATAAACAAAAAATGTCAAACATTATGTCAGGCCTACTATAAAAGTGAACCTATCATACTCTTATAAAGCTTATGGTCAACTAGTTTACCTAATTTTTCTAAATCTAGTTTAGTGGATGGGTTATGGGGAGTTCACTAGATTTGAATCAATTCATATCAAACCTTTCAATCAAATTTTTGGTATACTTAGTTTGAAAAATGATGGTGACATTTTCTTGTTGTCTCACTTGAAGACCCAAGAAAAGTTAATTTTCCCATTATACTTATTTCAAATTCTTTAGACATCGAAGGTGAGAATTAAAGACACAATGATTCATTTGTACTTCTGAACAAAATATCATCCATATAAATTTGCACAATAATCAAGTCATCACCGACATTTTTGAGGAATATTGTCGTGTCTGCTCAACCCTTCTAAATCCATGATAAATAAAAAAACTAGTTGACCTATAGTACAATTAAGAATCCTATTTTAAATCATATAATGCTTTCTTTAATTTAAATGCATGATAAGAAAATTGTAGGCTATTAAATCCAGGGGTTGCTCTACAAAGAAACCTTGGTTAATAAACTCATTCAAGAATGCACTTTCACATCTATTCGAAAGAATTTAAAGTCCTTAAGGAAAGCATAAGTAATGAGAAACCTAATGACTTTTAGTCTTGCTATGGATGTAAAGGATTCCTCAAAATCTATCCGCTTAATCTATGTGTACCCTTGTTCAGCTAATCTATCATCATTTATAACAATAAAACTTGAGCCATCTAACTTATTTTTAGAAACTCATTTAGTTTAAATAATATTTGGATCTTGGGGTCTAGTGAATAATTCCTAAATGTTAATCCTAACAAACTAATTCAACTCATCCTTTATAGCTACAATCTTATAATGATCTTTTAAGGCTCATCATTAATTTTAGGTTTAATTTTTAATAGAAAAATAGAATGATTAATCACATCCTTAAAAATGTCTTTTAGTCATAACACCTTATGATGGATCTCTTATAATTAAATCTTTAGGATGACATGGTGTTTAATATTATATCAGAAGAACACCACATAGTTTAAGAGGGTACTTATTGAAGTGATCGAGTACAACATCAAGAATTGAAACACTATCTTAAAAGATAGAAGAATCATCCTACAATGGATTCAATTACCTAATAAGAACTATTAAGGTAGATGGGTATATGTGTACTAGAGATCTTTTACTTATCTTATATGGATGAAGTAAAACAACAGTTACCTTAAGCTAAGTTCTTAAGTTACATATAAGAGCAAGTCCTATAGTTAATTAAATCTTAAGAGATGAGGTTTCTTAAGAATATTCTCGATTAAAATAGTTAATTATAGTCTTTATGGATTTTAATGATTAGAGCAACGGATTGGTGATTTTTAAAGTAAATATAAAAACATAATCAAGAAGAGTTCTTAATAAATTCTAAAATAAAATAAGTAAGAAGCACTCATAATACTTAGAAGCCTAGTGAGCACTCGAGTCTATCTTTGGTGAGACTTTATATGTTAACATTTTATTAGAATGGTAAGACTTATTATATTATAATACAAGATTATGAAAATACTTAAGAAGTAAGGATTTACACTTATAACAAGCGAGAAACAAGTATCCTCTGAACTTATGCCTAATAGCACTTTAGCATAAGATAGAAGCTTGACTTAATTTTGTTTGGGAAAATGGGATATAATGACACGTCCTTACCCAAGGATGTGAAGCTATCTTGACTCTTATAGATCTACAATCGCTTGGAGTGGAAACTATCTAAGATCTCATATGCTTTAAAACATTGTGGGTAAGTCATATGTCAATGCAAGATAGCCTGACTATTACTTGGAAAGAGGCTAAAATCATAATATCACTCATTCAGAGTCTAGATTATGACTGGTATGAAATCATGACCTAGGCTAATGCAATAAAAATTACATATTTTATTCATTTTGACTCATTAATTTGACTTAGGCTTGGGTAGATAAATATGCTTATATGCATGATTAAATTAAGTTATGGGCTAAATTAATGAAAGGGTCATTTTCACTCAAAGTGGTTATTCTCAAAAGTCCTACAATCTCCATTACTATGTAATGAGTGAAGGTCCCCTATATTCCATATAGGAAAGAAATATGCATGCATGATGTTTTCATCATAAACTTATGATTTGGGTTAAGAAGTGGAACAAGAGAAGAGGAAAAAGAGGACGGTTTGAGGTAAGAGGTAGAAGTTGGAGGGATGAGGAAACATGGGAGACTTGATGGGAAGAGCATCCATGGAGGTGAAGTAAGGGAACAAACAATTGTTGATGGTAGTAGTTTGAGCAAAAATAAATAAAGAATAAATAGAGAGGCAAATTGGCATTTTGTAATTTTTTTTGGATTGTAAATTATCAAAAATATTTTCAACTATCGATATATTATTTAATTTCTAAATGTTACTAATTTGCATATTTATCCAATTAAATTTTATTAATATTGATATACCTTATAATATGAATATGATCAATAATAATTTTTTTTATATTTTATCAAACAAAAAAGTAGTTTAATATAAAATTTAATCAATTGAATCAATTTGGGTCATCAATTAGGTAAACTTTAAACTAATTTTCACTATTAATGAATTAAATACCCATGGTTTTATTATATGAACTCATTTATTGATTATTTTGGATGGTAACATAGAGATTCATATAACTTAGCTTCAATTTGAGTTTTGAAGTGGCTAAAATTAGCTTATTTGATTTCCTTGATGTTGGGGACAATTAGGGATGTATTAAAGGGTTTTGAAAATCATTTTATCTATTATTATGTTAGGTACATCTAGAATAATCAACCTTTTAATGACCTAGATAGGTGAACTAAGTTCAAATGAGCACTTTTTGACTTAGTTAAAAGTCAAAATTTTCCATATTGATTTTGAGGATGTTTAAGCCAATCTTATAAATCTCATGACCAAATATATTAATGATTGAAATAATTAGATAGATTAATTGCTTGAACTCAATACTTACATCTATTAAAGAAATGATTGAACTCATACAATAAAGGAGATCTACCTTAAGTCAAGTTGGTGTTAAATCTATGAAGTAAGAAAGATTTACATATGTATCTCTTATAAAGGACACTCCTATGATCTTACTAAGTCCAAACTAATCTTATGAGATTGGGTTAAATACTTGGTACTTATGGAGAATATTATTTTTGAAACTTATTGACATTTGTTATGTTAATAATGAACTTTAAAAAAGAGAATTTACTACTCTTTAGTTTTTTTAGAATGTCATTAAGTTATTTTAAAGAGATTGATTTAGGTTACATAATTAAGATGATAACTTATGTAACCCTCAAGCTCATGATTAAGAGTGATTGCTAATTTTATGAACATCTCATTAAAAAGATTAATTCCTTATGCTATCTTCGAGGATGACATAAAACTTCTAGAATTTTTCACTAGTAATGGATTATTGGAGTGATACTTTAAGCTTGTATAAATAAGTAATGCATCTAAGTAAAATATGATAGAATTTAGGTTTAGCATTATTGTGTTGAGAAGATTTTTCTCCTTCATATTGCATCTTTGTAATATTGTGGTGATAATACATCTTTATATAACATAATTAGTAAGGACAATATCTAGTAATTTATCTTGTTTAAAGATTTTAAATGAGCCCATCCTCTTATTTTTCTCTTTTTGATAAGCAAAAAATGACCTTAGCTTATTGTTTAAAGATTTGCCTTATGTTAAGAAAGGTAGAGGTAGACCTAAAAAGACTTGGTTAAGATGTACAAAAAATGACCTTAGTATACTTGAATTAAATGAGAATTTGACACATAATAGGACACAATGGAGATGAAGGATTCATATAGCCGACCCCTTAGTGGGATAAAGGCTTGTTGTTGTTGTTGTTGTTGTTGTTGTTGTTGTTGTTGTTGATAAGCAAAAAATTGATTCCTTAAATGTTATTTTATATAAGTAAAGATTATACCTACCATTCACCCCTTGTAACTTTAGTGAGAACCAAAGCAATCATCTTGTACATCTTAAGAATTCGATCTTTTGAATTTTTTAGATAAGTGGTTCTAAGGTTTAAACCTTCAAACATCTTTTAAGCAAGTAAAATTTGTATAATTTTTAAGGCTTATGCCTTTATGATTTAGATGAGTGAAACTTATATTTGTTTTGAGGTGAAGGGAGATCACACATCCTTTATGATTTTAGATTGATAGAGATCTTATATATTTTTAGTTTTATACCTTCTAAATTTGAGATAAGTAGATATCTTATTTATCACTTAATTATATGAAGACTTTCCACAGAGAACATTATCCAACACTAGGTGCAATTTAGACTTCCTCAACTATGTGTCCTTTGAAGTTTTTTAATTGAGACTTAATGTATTATTTAATTTTGTAAAATTTTAATAAGGAGCTCATTTAATACTATGTAAGGTACATTATGATATCTTGTTTAAGGCTTTTGTTTTAAGAAGTTTTTTAAATGCATGGAGACTGTGCCATCACTTATTCATATATGAAATTTTATTTTGTATGTTAATTAATACAAGCTATTTTTGAGGCAGATATCTTTGAAAATTTTTAGATGAGCACAGAGATTCTATATCACATGATTGAATAAAGACTTTTGATAAAATAATAATAAAATAAATATTTTAAATCGTTTTTAATGAATATTTAATCAAAGGTACATGATGATTTAAAACTAAAGATTTTGGCTTTCAAAAATTGATAATATATTTACCTTACTTATGAAAGGACTTTCTAATATGTTTGAAAATATAGCTTTTTGGAAAATCAAAGAGAAAAATAGTTCATCTTAGTAAAATATACATTCTTCTAAATTTCTCAAGAGATAATGCACTCAATTTCTTTCTTAAGATATGTACATTGCTTAATATGGTGCATGTGACTTTTATAAAAATTGTTATACCAAGAAAAATATTTTTTTAGTGGCTTCAATTGGTAAGTCTACTTTAGAGCTTCTTTCATTTGAATATTCAATAGAACATAGTCTCATGAGAGATTTAATAGTTTAAAATCTACTACATATTATCTCCTGATCGTGAAAGTTAATGACATGAGGAGGTTCCCTTATAATACTTCTAAAGAAAAACAAATCAATTGTTTGAAGAGATGGGAATACTTATTAATATATCAATTTTTTCTTCTCAATTTTTTTAATTTTTCTCAGTAATTTATTGATGGATAAGTCATTTTAGAGCTATTAATCATGATGAGATTATGTTGACATAAAAAATGTCAATATGATCCAACCATATATCCTAGTTGAATATTGATAATACTAAGAAATTTGTTGCACACTTCAAAAATATTTCATGATGTTGTTAATTTCATGAGCCCCATAATTCAATTATTTAATTTGATGATAAGACATATGATTGAAAGCTACTAATATTTTATTTAAAATATTTCAAGGAAATTACCATACCTAATTTGATTTGTCAAATCAAGAATGTCATTTATTGGACTTGGGATTATTGGGATTTTTCATTTATTTTATTAATAATAATAATAATAATAATAATAAATTTATTAAATAATTTCTTTTCATTTATTTTTATTTTTGAAATATTTTTTCCAAATTAGTTTGCATTATTTTTAAACTCATGAAATTATTTTTGCTACATAAATTGGTTAATTGTACTATTTAAAGTCTTATCCATTGCAACCTAAAATTTGTTTTGTTCATTTAATGCTACAATATATAATCTCCATGATTCCTTTATTAAATTTACCATTTATTTTAAGCATATGACGTGAATTATTTTTTAACACATCATTTTTGCATTAATTATTGATAATTCATCATGACATGGTCAAAATTTTCTAGATTATATTCATATTATTCTTAATTTTATTTGATAAATTATTATTTTAATGATTTTCTTTTCCTTTTTTTTTTAATTTTTAAAATTCCATTTACTTTAAAATTCAAATTTTAATTAAGCCTTAAATTATCTCTAAAATTATTTTATCCTATTATGCAATGATATGGCTACCCCTCTTGATTTAATCAGATTTTGCTTAATTCAAATTTAAATTTAAATTAGATTAAAAATAAAATATATTCTTTTCTACAAAACTATTTTTGGAAACCTACTATGGTTGTTCCCTATCTATTTAAAATTCAAATATCTTCTTAAGTTATTTCCCTAAGTATTTAATTGATTGATTTGTATTAATTATTGATTGATCCATTTAAAGAACTAGCTTGGTCATCATATGCATTTGATTTAATTGAATTTATTTTATTTTTATTTAATTTACACTAGTTCCATATTTATTCTCTTAATTATTCCTTAATTATTAAATTAAGTGACTTTCATTTAATACTTTTTCCTTCCATAGCTTGGTGAGCCACTATAATTTCAAATCAATTTGACTCTAATTGAAATTGGCATGTTTAATTTTTGAATTTTAGCTTAAACTCTTTCCAAATTAATTTCCCTCTTGAATTTTTTTTCTTCATCATGATTGCCCCCCACCTTATTTTTTTCTATTTAATCACTCACATTTGCATCATGACATCTTCTTGATGTGCCACTCCCTTGTTTGACTCCACTTGCAAAACTTTTCTAAGAAGCTTTTAGAATTTAAGTTTCTTCTTATCATCCACTTATTTCAAGTTTTCTCAAGTCTTCACACCATCATCTTCAAGTCTTGATCTTACTTTTGGAGAAGTACAATTTAATCTTATGCAAAAAATTTCATACTTCTTTTAAGAGGCTTGAGTAAGATTGTTTCAATTTTGATTTAGGTGTGCAATTGTTTTTAATCTTGCTTATTGAATGACAAGATCCTGATTTGATTTGGTTTAGTTTATTTTTATCTTTAATCAATATTTATTAAAGTTATTTCAACATCTTCATAAGGCATTCATAGGTGATTTGATTACTTTGATTTTTCAAGATTTCATTTCAAAGGCATTTGTTTTTCACATTTTGCAAGTTCTTTAAGATTGAATTTTATTAAGTTCTTTACATCAAGTTATTTTTTCAGATTTATATCATTATATTTTTTAATTTAAAAAATAATAAAATATTTTATAAGCTTTCTCTCATTTGTCATCTTATTTCTTTCTTGGGGATATGAGCAAAATCTTTTTAAAATTTGTGAGCTAGATTTATAATCTTGTAATATTCTTTTCTCATGTATTTTAAATATATTGGGTTGTACTTGCTCATGTAAGAGAGTACACGATTTATTTGGGGTTGTACTTGCCTAGTGTAGAAAACTAATTTTTAGGATTGTACTTGATTGGTGTAGAAGAGTATGTGATTTAGGATTTTACTTGCCAGTGTATGAGATTATGAAGGTTGTTAAATTTTGTGAGATTTACTGAATTCTTAACTTGAGTTGTTAAACCTAGATGTAGGCTGATTTTTGAGTTCTGCTAAACCATATAAAAATTCCTCAATTTTCTATCTCTTTACTCTTCTGCATTTATTTTTGATTTGTTAATGTGCTCTATTATAAGCTCGAATTATTTTACGACTAAACTTTCTACAAGGATTAAAATTCATTTTTAACTTCAAAAGTTTTAAATACTCAATTCACCCCCTCTTGAGTGCCATAGTCTCTTATCAATTTGTATTAATGTCTTGGCTCAATTTGTGGCTTAACTTTCTTGAGTTCATCACTGTAACATAAGGTTTTCCTAAAGGTTCCCTACCTGATGGATAATATATGCAGAAAACATTATTCCTTTATAATGTTCTTATTGATTATTGACAATTAATCATATTAGTACTTTTATCTATGATAAACTTGAATCTGGCATATGTTAATATATCAATACAACACACACACAACAAAAAATAAAAACATGAATGTTGAAAAACCTTTTGATGAATGGACTACTAATGAAAGATAATTAGATAAATTGATTACAAAAGCATATAATACTTGTATTATGCTTTACTTCCTGATGATTATATAAAAATATCTATGATTAGTATTTCTAAGAAAACTTGGGATAAATTGATTGTTACTTATGATGGCACAAATGAAGCTAAGGATGCACATATCAATAGATTAGTCATTGAATATGAATTATTTTGCATGTTTTTGAATGAAACTATTTCTGATAAGTATACTCAATTTATGAAAATTATAAATATATTACATTCTCTTAAAGAAAATATAAAATTAAGATTTTCTTTATATAATATTAAGATGTTTTCCAAAAAAAATGACATGCTAAACTAATAGCTATTAGTGAACTTAAGGATTTAACTTTATATCCACTTGACCAACTTCGTGGTTTTCTTATAGTATTTGATAAGTACTTCCTCAAAGGGAAATAATTGATAGCTTCCAAAAAAAATTGAAACAAATAATTTCCTTGCAGGTTTATTATGATAATGATAACTACTTCAAGTTCTGATGTTGTCAGACTCTCAAAAAAATTAAAAACTTAGAAAAAAGAAACTATGGTATGAAAAGTGTAACATTCATAAGAAAGTTACTAAGTAAGAAATTTTATATAGGTGAAAGTGTAGTATAATACCATTATAGAAAAACATAGACATGCAAGGGGAGAATGTCCTAAGTTTGCAAAGCACCCAAAGGAAAATGAGGCTAAAAGAAAGAAAACTGGATAGACAAAAGCAACACAAGAAAAAAAAAAGATTTGTGGCAAATTTAGATTTAGAGGAGTCCGATGAAGTTACTTCTAAAAAGGAGGCAAATTTTCTAGAGGGGATTATTTTTAAGGGGTGCTTAGAAATAAATATCAATTCTCTCTTTGTAGGTTTCTTAAGCCCCTAAGTATAATAGGATAGGTGGGCTTGGTTATTCATGTGCAAGGTGCTAAGTCCAAATTATAAATATAACTACTTGAGAATATGTGTGTGTTTAGCTAGTTTCTATTTTGTATGTGTAGTTAGACTTACCTTTTTTATTTTTAATGTAATTTTGCATTAGGAATTAGGATTAGTATTATGAGGGATAAGGATGAGCATTGGCTAGAGGGCTTTATCCTGGGAGGCCATGTGATGCCTTTGAAGTGGAGTAAATCAAATTAAATAGAGCTATGGAGATGAATATGTGAAGAATGAAGAATGAAGACCCCCCATGCATTCATTCATTATAATTGTAATTATTTTTTTATAATTTTTGGTTGTATAAGGTGAGCTACCCATCGTCCTTTTGGTAAAATGGCACCCGATCGCACTAGCCTCTTATTCTTTTGCATTAGTTTTATAAAATTGATTGATGTTATGCTTAAAATTTCACATTAAAAATGACATGCTTTTCTTAGTTTCTTATATGTTTGATGCCTTAATGTGTGACCTGGATGCGATTAGGCTCTTAGGATAAAATAAATTTTCTACCCCAACTAATCATTCGTAATTTAAATCTAAATAACTCATAACATAACAATAAAAGCCTAGACATTAAATAAGATAATTAAAAGATTTAGCAACCCCTTACCTATTTGGTTGTATGTTTCACATCATGCATCATCTTGAATCATTCTTGTAAAATAAGGGCCTCTATCCTTACATCTGACCTTGAGAGCAACCCCTATTGATGGAGCTTCACCCTCTTCTTTTTTGATTTAGCCCATAACTCATTTAATCATGCATTTAGGCATATAAAAATCCCAAAGCTTTTGTCCAAATGAAGTGTCAAAAATTAAATAAAATTTAAAAAGATTTGCATTTGTAGATTAAGTCATTACTTATGCTTTAGTCTCTTAGGGAGTGGGTTTAAGGACTCTAGTCTCTTTCTAAATTAATAACAACCCAACTATCTTGCAAATTCTTAAGACTTTCTTACATGGTTTTAAAGCGCAGGAGGAGTTAGTTGGCTGCCACTCTAGATAGTTATAAGTCCAGCAGTCGAGTGGTTTATCCTCTCTTGTGGAGGTAAACCATATACATTTGTTCACTTAGATTTAGGTCACGCTATAGGTCTTTCTAAAACCCCATAGATTTAGGATTCAAGATAGCTATTTCCTTCGAGCTACAAGCATAAATCCTCACTTCTTTGGCTTTTCCACAACCTTGTGTTGGTGGATTATAAGCCCTAATAATCTAATATAATTTCAACTCTAACAAAATAATTCTCTTCAACTTTCAAATATATAAAGCCCAACCATAAGATAGATTGGAATGTTCACTAAGCTTTCGAATATCAGAAGAGTTTCCTATTTATTAACTTTGGCTTCCGAATATCAGGAGAATTTCCTACTTATTACCTATGGCTTCCAAGAATAAGTATTTTCCTTGATTTATCACATTTTATTTTCCAATATAGACAATTTATTGATAGTCTTTCCTTGAAATCTTTGGAGATAATAATTTCCTACTTTAATCGAGAGTATTCCTATGGAATTCACCTTCCTTATGATGTAATTAACTATGGAGGCTTTCCTCCATAAAGAATTTTAGAACCTGATTTAATATAAACCCTGCTTTATCTATGTCATCTATGCGAAGAAAATCTCGTACATTCAAGACCCAAGAGTTCTTATTAAGTGATTAGGTCCATTGAAGGGTGATATTTCTATCTTTTGATATAGTATATCATACCACAATCTGCACTGACTTCAATAAGTACCCCTATGATCTGCGTGGTGTCCCCTCTCATACATCCAAAAATAAACACCATAATATTTAATAAAGAATTTAATTAAGCTTAAATGGTTTTAAGATTGTGGATTTGCCTTAAAAATTAATGGCTTGAGTTAAAATTTTATTATCACACTTTGTTATGTTTCTCATTGTTGTGTTTGTTTGTTGGTCATCAATCATGCATGCTTCATGTTTAATAAAAATTAATTTGTTAATTTAATATTGCTCAACACTATTATCACTATTGAATGTCAAAATGTACTTTTCCTATATTCAAAGCATGCATGCATTTATTCCTTTAATTGAAGTAGATAGACATAGTTTAAATGTATTAATCACTTGCATACTTAATACACTCTTAAGGTATATAGTCTAGAAGCCTAAGGTCCCAAGGCTATTGGTCCAAAAGAGGCCTTAGATGACCTCATACTTTTTGTATAAACATTAACACATACCTATAGTAGATGCAGGAAGAAATACATGTATTAAGTAATAGTTAATATACCATCTTATAACTTTCAAGTTTTACATTTAAATTTATTTGAATGTAAAATATGGGCACCAAAGATTACAAGGCTATTGGTCTGAAGGATGTTTTGAGCTTATTTTTTTGGTCTAATGGCATGAACTTACTAATACTAAAGTGTGCATATAAATACATGAAGGTGCATTTAATGTCCCCATATATTTGTTCAAATCAAATGTTTAATGGATTAAATTCATACATGAAATAAAAAAAGCATGTGCATAAACATGGATTGGTGTTTGATTGATAAACTCATTTAAATCATGCATATAAAGATCTTAGAATGCAAAAAATGAAGTAATTCTTAATTTCCAAAAGCATATCATTAATTGCATGATCATTAAAGTTATGAGATATATTGAATGAGTGCCATATGAATTTCTTACACCTAAGTTATTAATCTTGAAATGTGCTCTTCTTAATAGTTTTAAGGCCATTTAAGTTTGATTCCATCTTAAGGACCAATAAAAAAAATTAATGCTTCATTAGAAGGTTTAAAATTCATAAAATATATCTTTTGATATGATCTTAAGATAAAGTATTGAAAGGAAATTAGTTTCACCTTATGTGTAACTTATGAATTTTCCCACTCTTTAGAACACTAAAGCCAACTCAAGCATAAACTAAATTTTGATTTAAAACTTATTCTTAAGCTACTAGTTACTTGAACCAAAATCACCCTTTCTGTTAATTTTTTGTATTGATTGGTCAATTCAAAATCCTAACACTAACCTAGTTTGGCCTTACTACTCTAATCTCTACACACACATTAGATTGATAGGTCACCAATCATGGACTTAGGTTAGGTTAGTGTTTGATTGTGATGGCTTGATTTTCTATTTTGTAATGTAATATTTTAGACAACATACTAGAATTATTTGTGTATAGTCTAAACGGTAGGGTGCTATTTATTAGACTAATGATATTTTTGTAGGGGAGCTATGTTTAATTAATGGGGTCACTATAATAATAAAAATAAATTAAATACTTTTGCTTCCAGATGTTGCTTGCCCATTTATGTATAACCTATTATGATAAGTGGGCTTCGAACCCCTGGTTGTTAAGTCCAATTAAGTAATATTTAACTACTCAGTGTGTATGTATGTTATATCTAACATAAATTTTGCAAGTTTAGTTAGGATTTCATTTAAGAAACTTAAATGTAATTTGTAATAAAATAAGATTAGAGTCATGGGCTTTAAGATGAGCAAAGAATAGAATATATAGACCTGAAAGACCCTGTGATGCCTGAATGATCTAAGACTTGAAGAGAAAATGAAGATCAAGACCCCCATGGCTTTCTTTAATTCTAATCATATGATTATAATCTGGGCTGCATAAGAGTTGACCTCCGAACCCAACTATTTCTTTTCATAGGGTGTATAGCTAAACCAAATTGCACCAACCTTTTATTATTCTTTTAATTTTATTAAATATTTAGTTTGTTTACTTTAATTAAAAACTAAATTCTTTTTGTTATTTTTTAATTATGATGATTGTTATTTATATCCTACATTTCATTAGGCTCTTATGATTTTAAATTTTCTATCAAACAAATAATTTCAACTTAAATTTAATACAACACATAACCTCACTATAAAGTCATATGAATTAATCACCAAAATGTTTTTAGACATCATAAGTTTGTGATGAATGTGGATGACATCATACATGAATATTATTCTTCCTCCTTGAATATAAGAAATTTCCACTCATTCCACGATAAGGGGAGTGCAGGACCATTGATTACAACCCCTTGAGTGAAGAACACACTTCTTGCAGATTGGCCATAACTTAATTTTATCAGGCATACTTGTCCACCCAAGCCGAGTTAAATTAATGAGTCAAAATGAATAAAATATTTAATATTTATTGCATTAGTCTAAGACATACTTTTATAATAACCATGATCTAAGTTATTAGGTAGTGAGTTTCTAATAAATAACAACTTAGGAGCCCATATTATATGATTGAGTCCATCATAGGGTGATATTTTTACATTTTGAGATACTATATCATTTCTTGATGTCATGCTCGATCATTTCACTAAGTACCTCCTATTATTTGCATGGTGTCTTCATGACATTTTTAAACACCATATACCCCAACCTGGAGAAACTTGCACTTACCATCTCAACACAATGACTCAGATCATACTTTCAAGCTTATTCTATTTAGATTGTTACAAACAATCTGCTCAAATTCATGCTCAGTAAAGCAGATCACTTGGGAAGATTATTGAAGTTGTACTAGAACTCAATGAGTTCAACATATCATACTCAGCGAGAAGGGAAATTAAGGCACAAACACTCACAAACTTTCTTGTAGATTTTAGCAACTAGTGAGATGCCCCAACCAACATAGAGCACCAACATCACTTGTACATGGAAGGATCTTTTAGTGAGTAAAGCATGGGAATATAAATTGTTTTAAAAATCTAGGAAGGAATTATAATAATGTAAGATATCAGTTGACCTTATTTTTGGATGAGGTTAATATCACTTTTAAAATTAATAATTATGACATTTAATCCTAGATTAGGAGCCTCTTAATTAATCACGTAGAACACTACACCAAGTGACCTGTGCATCTTCCATGGGTTTAATCTAATGGGGATCTAGACTCAACCCAAAATCCAAACAAATTAAAATAAAATCAGATCAAATCAAATGAAAGAAATCCAAATCCAAATCTAAATCAAGGTCAAAAATGGTCAACCCTTTTGACATAAGTTTGACTATGTGGGTCCCACCAAGTCAAAGGTCAACCCATCAAAATTTGATCAAATAAAACCATTTCAAATGATTCAAATTATTAAATAAACTAGTTTAGACATGAATTTGAAGAAAATAAATTCATTAAAGACTTAATTAGCTTAATTAGATCATTTGATCTAAATAGGCCTAAATGAATCTTATTGAGTTCAAATCTAAATCAATTTAAAGTAACTCAATTTAATAGTTCAAAATCATGAAAATAATCATTTGACATAAATCAATTAATTATTGGGTTCAATTTGACCAAATTGGTCATTTGACCCAAATGAGCCCAAGTTTAACCCATTAAGCCCAATTTGGGTCAAATGGGTTCAAATTGAAATATAATTGAAATCAAATGAAATTAATCATTCCAAATCATCTCACACATGTGATTAGATATGATTGAAGCCCAACCAAACTTTAATTTAGCCAAATGGGTCCTTTGAAAACAATGAAATCAATTTAACACATTTAAGCCTAAATGGGTTAAATTAAAATGAAATGCAAAATCAACTCAAAACCTAAAGGAATTAATCCAATTAAAACATAATAAATCAACAATTAACATAATTGAACCCAAATTTAAATCAATTAATCAAAAGAAATGTATTGGAGTTAATTCAAACCCAAATGAATGAAAGGTAGGAATATGACCCTAATGCCTCCACTAATCCTATCCTAATTCACTTAAATACATTCTAAAGTAGGTTTAGAATGAATGATAGCCAAAACTAAGTAGGTTGGGAATATCGAAATGCCTCCATAAGTGAAGTCAAAGGGAGATGAGTTAGAGTATACCAAGTCAAGATGCCTTATGGATTCTTCCTCCTCCCATCATCTAAACACCCTTGGATTTTCTCTAATCACTGGACCACCTCTTGGATGATATCTCCAAGGGTTTTAATCAAGTAGCCTCTTCATATGTAAGTAGGTCTTAGCTTCCTCCATTGGGGAATAGCAAGAGAGAAGTGTAGGAATTTCCAAGCAAAGAGGCCCTCAACAAATGAGAGAGGGGGGAAGAGACTTCCTCCCCTCAAGCTAATCATCCAAACATCTTCTCAAGGCCAAGAGGGATCAAACCCACCCTCTGGTCGATCTTCCTGCCACCGGTGACCAAAATACGGCCACCAAGAATCCTTCATACATGACTTTCGGCCATGCATGAAAAGAGAGGAGAGAGGCCCTCTCCTCTCCATATTTTTATTCCAAAACATTCATAAGATGAAGAGAAGTGAATTCAAAGCCTCCCTCAAGCCTTTTGCCATCCGCAAGCTAGAATTCCACCATGGCAGGCAGCAAAGCTCTCAGCCTTTAATGGAAAAATGTGATGGAGTCCATTCAATGCCCAATTGGCCTTCCTAATAAGTTCTAGATGTTGAGGCGACCTCAAACAAATTTTCATTGAGGCTTGTCATCGCTGACGAGCTGGATGAAGAACAAACCCGATGGGAAACTGTTGATTCTTGGTCTCCATGGAAATCCATGGGGAGGCAAAGCGTGAAACTCATTCGAAAGCTTTGCTAGGACACCGCGAAGATGTACAAACTGCCACCTCCACCAAGACCCCATGCCAGTGAGGTATGCTTCAAAATTGACCTCTATACTTCTTGATTTGGTCTTTTACGAAGTGAATTTGATCCCCAAAAGGATCAACTATCTTGATTGATTGCAAATCGATCAAGGGTCAATTTGCAATCAAAATCATTGATTCCATCACTCCGATCATCAAAAATTAGTACGATTTGATGGACAAGCCTCGATTCTCCAGCAGAAGGAGGGGGAGATAATCGTCATCATCCATTCCCTCTATTTGTAATGGACGGCCATGATGTTGCTGCATAATTGATTTAGTCTCCTATAGAAAACTGTTGGTGAAATCATGACCATCCAATCTTTGATCAAATGATTGAGATCAATCTCGCATGGTCATTGCTTTTGACATGGGATGCATGGATCCCGCGTGACCCAATGGCACAACAAAGATGTGGGTAATGCCATGTCTACCACTGGTTAAAATAAGATTTCTCATTTTAATTCATTACAAATTATTAAAAATGTCAAAAACTTCAAAAAATCACATAAAATAAAATATAAATAAAAAAATATAAATGAGGGCTCTATGCATTCATCTTAATGAGTAAAATCCATTAAACCCAAAGTCTCCAATTAATTTTGGTAATTTTTGATTAATTTACTTTAAATATAATTAATCAAACTCAAATTAATCATAAATAATTAATCCAATTAAAGTGAAACTTTGGGGAACTGAAATTGAGGTCAAAATGCACCTTTAAAATTTTTTTCAAGATTTATCTCAAAGTAAATCAAAAGATATTAAATTTCAAACTTCAAACTTTAATTTTAATAAAATAAATTAATATTAAATAAAATAAATTATGAAATTTGACCGAATTAGTTTAAATCACCAAAATAAACCTTAATGAACTTAAATACATCAATGAAACCCACTGAAACTTAATAAATTACAAAATAGCCTAATTTTGTAATTATTTGAATTAATTAATTAAATTAATTAAACTATACTTGGAAAAATCATAATAAATCAAATAAAATTCCAAATGAACCCTTTATGGATGTATTTAATTGAAAATAATCTAGGAAAAATAAAATCTTTAAGTAGTTGCTTCTAAAGTAAGCTTAATTTAGGTTTTAATAAAGTAATTAAAATCTTAATTACACCCTAAGCATCTAATTGATTTGAAACTTTAGGAAATCAAATTGGAAAGGAACCCCGCTTGTCATAACTATTTAAAACTCAATTAACCACTAGATTAGGAATTATTGAATTTCCAATTCTTTAAGTCAATATAAAGTAAAAAATAAATTAAAAAAATCATAAAATCATAAAATTTATTAAATTAGTTTTAACCACCTTCACCAACACCAGAACACTTAAAGATAATTTTCCAACATTCTAATGTCAAATAATTTGGACAATAACAAACTTAGAGATTAATGAAAATCATTAAAAATGCAAAACCTAATTAAACCTCAAAGTAATTAATCTATTAAATTCATAATCAACTAATTAATAAAATCTTAACATATAATCAATGCAAGCTAAGAATGAATTAAAACACTAACCTAAATGTGTTAGATTAATAGAACTTAAACTACATGAAAATGAATTAAATGAACATGGACATTAATGAAACAAATGTTAAACCAATTCAATCCAAATAAAAAAAATAAAACTGAAAATAACTTAAACTAAGAAAAAACACATAATCAAATCAAAAGAAATTAAAAGAAGAATTAAATTTCAATAGAATTAAAATCACAAACTTAATTCAAATTAAATCATTTAAATGAACCTAAAGGAGCTAATTAAGATACTTAGGATATTAGTTAGATCTTTATGATGAATCTTCATCTTAGGATGAAGGTTTCATTCTATTAAGACTTAAGATGTTGAATATAATGGTTCCACCCAAAAGTAGAATATATTTTATTCTTCATTCTTGAAAACCTAAACTTCAGTTTAACATAAAAATTAATTTGAAAATAAAAACAAAATCTAAATCATTAAATCACTTGAAGTGAAATCATCTAAAGGTACAATAAACAAACCTCAAAATCTAAATTGAAACTTGAATTAAAAAGACCAAGAAAAGTCTTGCCATACAAGACTATTTTCTTCACACACTAGATCATTAGGTCATGGACCTTAAACTTAGGTTAGATCTATCTATGATATTCTGTGATACTCTATGTTGTCATGTGATGTATGTCTTTATGGTGTACTATTTTAGACTTCATGTCTAAGATTTTTTGCTCATTAGACTGGATGGGAGGATGTTCTTTTTAGAACTAATGTTGCTTCTTATAGGGGGCTATGCTCAAAGGGAGTGTTGTGAAAAATAAGTTATAAAATTATTATTTGCTTACAAGTGTTGAATAGTCCTTTAGCATTACCCAATAAGATAGGTGAGCTTGGCAAGCAACTAATGCTAAGCCCGTATGTTTGCAAAATATAATTGTTATGTGTTGTTTGTATTTTTCTGACATTTATTTTATAGTGCTTAGGATTTATTTTCGAATTTGAAATGAAAATTTGAGCTTAGAATTAGTTTAAGATCTATGGGGTCTAGGATTAGTATGACTTGAACCTACTAGGAAATAGATGTAGAGGTCTCCTGTGAAGCCTAATGGTGGTCCCTAAAGAAGGAGATGATCCTAGAAAAAAGTCCCATAGATCTAAACTGTAGTTCTAGGCTAGACCGTAAAAGGGCAAAGCTTAGTTACTCATTTTTTTCTTTCTTCTAAGGTGGACAACAGTACCTGATCTCATTGGCCTTTTTTTTTAATTTAAAATTGGCTTAATTTACTTTTGGTACATGATATAATTAACATAGTTTTCTAGTTTTTTTTTCTATGATGTATTTTTTGTGATGGATGCCTAGATGATTAGGCTCTTAGTGAAACTAAATTTTCTAGCCAATCTATATCTAATCAACTCAAATAAAGAAAATAAATAAATGAATAAAGAAACTTGAAATTTCATATAAATTAAATCCCTAAGAATAATCTAAAATCAACTATAAATAATTAGCATTTAAGAACCATACTATCATATTACTCTACACTATTAAATTGGGTAATTCATCTACTTCACATAAGAGGCATCTGACCTTTGAGGATGACCACCTTCTTGGGGAAGTCTACCTTCTATTAATTTGGCCCATGACTACTTTTAATTGCATGGAATTTAGACATAAAATGCATATCTTAAAGCCTTAAATGAATCATGAGACCACACATTTAAAAGCTAGAAAATGTGCATTTGTTAGGTGCATTTTATGCCCTACATGATTTTATGGATTAGGGAGTGAGTCTTGGTTCTTAGTTTCTTTCCTAAAAATACAACAACCTAGCCATCTTGCATACATGAGACTTGGCATGATGGATTTAAAATACGTTTATATGGGGTTAGCTAGTAGCCCTTATAGGCAGGTAATAAGTCCAGAAGAGTTGGGCATAGGTATATTCCCTCAAGTGAGAGGAATGATCGATAATTCCTAAAAGTGAAACTAGTTTGAGAATCTGACTTTGTCAAAAGTACTTATAAACTTAGGATCTGAAGCATCCTCCTTAGAGTAATTCTTCAATATTAAGCATTTCGACAGTCTTGTGCTGTTAGAATCTAAGCCTTACATTTATAAGAAAATGTCAACTCAAAATTTGAATTAAATCTCAAAATTTAAAGCCCAATGATAGGATAGTTGAAATGTTTACAGAGCATCCAAGTATCAACAAAATTTCCTACTTAATCTGAATTGGATTCCAAAAATAAGTCTTTCCACTTTGGATCATTACCAATTGAAATTCTAAAATTTTACTTCCTTTGAAAAACTTAGAATCCATATAAATAATAACTTATTTTTTTAATCAAGAGTATTTTTATGAAGAGATCCTCTATTCTTAAGAGGTAATTACCTTATAAGGGATTTCCCATATAGGGAACCATGAACCCAATTTAGAATAAACCCTGTTCTACTTCCAATATTGTTTAGGAAAACTCATGGTATAAGAAAGACCCATTAGCCTTAGGATTCTTTTATTAAATGATTGAATCTATTAAATGATAAAATATTTATCTTTTGAGATAATATATTTAATCTTCAATGACACATTTGATCATCTAAATAAGAAATTCCTAAATCCTATGTGGTGTCATAAAATTTCCCCATAATAACAAGTTTAAATTTTAGGTCGAAAATAACAAATCTTTGTATGAGGCATTGGTCACTAGATTGAGATTTGCTTGAGAACTTGATGCTATACACATAATTTCTTACCTAAACTCAAAGCTCCTAGAAATGCATGTAAAATGATACTATGAAGGCAAAGATGAGTCCTTACAAAAATACCAGCGCAAACTAAAATCAGAGATTAGGAAGCTAGAATATTTCAAGGTTGACTAGCTGACTAACTAACTAGAGTTAATGGACATAGAGAATAGTCAACCATCACTAGCCCACTATAGCACGAAGAAGAAGAATCCATGCACATAAGAAGTGATGAATTACACAGTTGGGTTAGCTCTTAGAAGAAATTTCTAGAAATTAGAGAGCTAGAGGAAGGAATCAAAGTTTGGTTATGAACAATCAAATGGAGTATAAAGCATTAGTCATCAATTTGTGGTTTGCAATAGAACTTGAAGAAAAAACACATAAAAATTTACTTAATTAGTAGATAATTGTGAATCAAGTTAAAGGTGACTTTGGAATCAAAGATAAGGTGCTTCAAAGGTACTTATTTAAAGTGAAAGTAGAGATTAATGAGCTAGAGTATTTCAAAATTGTACAAATCTATAAGAAGAGAACCTACTCACTAATTTGCTTTTCAAGTGAAATGACTTGGAAAACTGAACAACTCTAAAACTCACTATCCCTAGTGTAGATAAAGACAACTCCTTATGTGCAAAAAAATCACTCACTGAGATGGATATATCTTCTCATTAAATTTTTAAGATATGAGACTCACAATAAGTATAAAAGGTCTAACGTGATTTAAAATTGATGTAACATAGTACATTTTATTAGGAGGAGAGAATTATTCAAAAAGCTCAACCTTAGATATTTAAAAGAAAATGTGTATTGGCAAGGTTCTATTGGAGGAAGAGCACTCGCCTATATAATTTTTGAGGCAAAGATATTTTTGGCCAACCTTGGGAAAAGATTAGAAATAATTTTTTAAGAAGATGTGAGTAGTGTTAGGAGTTTGTACTGATGTAGTTGTACCATCAACACTAGTTGTAGCTAATCAATAGTTCTTGGCCATTTGTTGTGTGAGGGATGGACCTCATCGGTCCCCCTTATAACTCATTAGTGGCCAAAGTAAGTTTATCATTATGATAGTGGACTACTTCTTTATCTTGATCGAAGTGATGACACTCAATAAGAACATAGCCCAAGTAGTTAAATATTTTATGTCATCCAATAAAACTTATAGGTATGATTTATTGATGGTCATCAACATTTATAATGTACCATAATTCATCGATAAAAGCTTAGAAGAATTTTGTGAGTCTTAAGGAATTTTTATATAGTTCACTTCAATCGATCATCAATAAACTGATGACTAGTTGAGAAGACAAACAAGCAAATTTAGAATTGTTGAAGAAGAAAATAAATGGCACTAAGATCAAGTGGGTAAAAGCATTGTCTTCACTTCTAGTGCTAAGGACAACACCCTCATCTATAATAGTAGACACCTTTCATTTTATCGCAGAAGAGTAATTGCATTGTTGCATAATGAGTATAAGTTGAACAATCAATAAGTCATGGAAACTATTGAGTATGACTAGCAACCCACTAAGTGGGATGAGTAAAATAAAGAAAGATCGGAGAAAATGCTTGACATCCTACAGGAACATATCACATAAGGTTCTTTGAACCAAGAATAGACAAGGAAGGTGGTCAAGAACAAAAATATCCATGTCAAAAAAAAAACTATATTGGTCGTGGACATAAATGTTGAAGAAAGTAGAAGTTGACGCTCACTAAAATGTAGTAAACAAAATCAAATCAACTTGGAACGACTTCAAAATTTTCATGAAGCTAGTTTTTCCTAATGCATAGTAACTATAAACTCATTAAATAAAAGATGTATTGAGGATTTGGAGCACCTATGATCTCAAGAAGTTTTGCCTTAAAGCAAAGTTTTAGTTCTTATGTTATTATTTGTATAAATTTTGATATTAACTTGTAAAATTCTTTTTAAAAATCAATAAAAAATTACTTGCCAAACTCACCCCATAAATTAGGTGAGCTTCACCATGCTCACCTCATTTATTAGTAAAATTGTATATACTTTATCATACTTGGGGAACTCATATATTTAATGTGAGTACTTAACAAGAAATCACCATATCTTAAATCTACTCAACCAACCCTCAAGTTGGTCAACTTTAGATGTGAGATGAGTATGATAAATGCAACTAAGAATGGATTGAGTTAATTAGAGCCTTTCATTATAAGTGTGAGTCAATCAACTTAGATGTTGTTTATGCTTCTAACCACAAGGTGTTAAAAAGCTATGAAATTACTTATTGCAAGTGAATAGAGGTTCACTAACAAAGACTTGTAGGTGTTTTGAAGCTTCAAAAGAAAGAATGTTTGTAGAATTACCTCTTCTATAATCTTACCAAGTCTAGATTGTTGAGTTTATTCAAATTGTCGATAATTGAATGTGTATATGACTTTCTTTAATTTTTGAAGCACTCAACTCACATTAAAAATAAGGGGAAAAAGGGAGATTGAAAGGAAATATTGCTAAGCCTTAAAGAGTAAACTTCTTTTATGATAAACTCCATAATAAGAACGCATGAGTCTCTCTTAGCTGACAAGTCTAGATGAGTGCCCTTAAGAAAATCCAAAAGTTTAGAAAAAAGTGAGGTGCACTTAAGGAAATGACTATAACTATAATAAGTCGACCACCTCCCCTCTTAGCTGACAAGTCTAGATGAGTGCTCTTAAGAAAACCCAAGAGTTTAGAAAAAAGTGAGGTGCACTTAAGGAAATGACTAAGTCACCTCCCCTGATAAGCTTTGAAGTGAGTAGCACATCGCTCCTCCTAGTGAGTCTAGAGAACCCCATGAAGATCAAAGTGTTTAATAAATGGTGAGGTGACAAGGCAACTACTTCACATTTTATGAGCTCTTACTTGCTAACCCTAGTGAGTGTCCTCATTAAAATCCATAAAATCTAGCATATGAAGAAGTGTACCAAGAAGACATCAACCAATATACATATTAATAATCCTACATATCACTAAGTACAAAGATAACTATTGATCTCGAAGTAATGACCCTCTATGACTTCCCAAAAATGAGCTCACCATGAAGCACATGAGTATCCAAGAATACACCAGTGATAAGCAAGCTATGTATACATACAAGTACAAAAAAAGATCCAAACAATGTTAACTATGACATAAGTGATGGTGAGTAAAAATAAAGATGTTTAATTATAATGATGATTAAATTGCATGTGGTGAGTATAATGATAGCAAAAGAAGAAAAGTATATTTATCATCTCATATAGTCTTGTTAATATGAACCAAAAAAGAGAAAAAGAATGGTCGAGGTAGGTCACAACACTAGCCCCATCATTGCCTTTAAAGGTTGATAAGGCAAGGGGATTTTTGAGATTCAAAAACCTATTATCTAGTTATCCATGCTCTACTAGCATCTTTATGTTGAACTTGGAACTTGCCTCAAACTTATCCATGATGAGTTGTTTATATTTTTCAATATGTAAGAAGTTATTTACATTTATTTCTTAAACTCTATCTTACTCTACCAAAACTCTTTTTAATGAGTAAGAACTACAGCAAGCTTATCCCATTTGTCCTTGGTGAAGGCGACTTTAACAACCACCATAGTCCTCTTAATCTTAGTGTTGGTGAGTTCGAAGACCAACTTATTCATCACCTCCTTGGCCTTATGTCACTCATCATCAACTTCTTGATGGTTAAACTCCTAGTTTATTAAAGACCATGTGGCATCACAATCCTTCTTAGCTCATGCCAATTCCTTAAAGACCTCACCTCATAGAGTTCAAATGTCATTTGCCAATTTGTAACCTAAACATTCATGGTCATAAAATGAAACTTTTCTTACAACAACTCATTGAGATGATTCCCAATGATAGAGGAATATATAAAGCTACCCATAACATAGGTGTCAAGGAAAGGATTAGTAATCTGAGTCATAACAACCCTCCAGCTTATCAAAGTTTTCCTTCATGAATGGGCCCACCTTAAATGATTTGTCATTCCTCTTATGTTGTCACTTTTACTTAGGTGACACTTTAGAAATGGTAGAGATAGTTGCAATATTTTTTCCACCATGCACACCTTAGTCTTTGACATAGATGTTGTCTCAACCCACACAGGCTTCATATAGCATCATTGTAAGATCACAACAAAATTGGGTGTGATATCTACTCCTCACCTTACGAAAACCTCATAGGTGAGTTGTTTATGAAGGCTAGTACCTCCAAATCATTAGGGTAGTTGTCTATATTGATGTCCCCTATCAAGACAAATATTTCTAAACAAATCAAATCTAAGGGAAAACAAGATGCATGAATGAATTCTTATGATTAAGGGACTATGGATTTGCCCACCTCTCAAGAAGTCAACATTTACCATCCTTTCCTCCAACTTTTGGTAGGATGCCCTTTCCGCCGACTTTAGTTTTGGCACAACTACTTTCTCCACTCCAAATAAAATAAGGTTAGTAGGCACAAGACAAACTTTCCAATGCTTAACAAAGTGGAACCTACTCTTCTAGTTTCTATCTTAATCTCCAAGCAAAATATCCTATTGTATACACTAAAAAACTAGACTGTTCTATCTTTGTGTTCCTTAATAGTGAATTGGTGGCAAAACACTACCAAACCCTAATGAATTTCCTTATTTCGTATGCATGAAATAAGAGTAATTATACTTGCCATTCAATAATAGCTGAGCTATCACCAAACCATGAAAAATCAAGATGTTACCTAATTATGGGTAAATATGGAACCTTAGGTTGCGTTAAAAATGGTTGTATGGGACACATAGCTTGTTAGGATAAACTATGTTAAACCAATCATTCTCCTTTAGCAAACACACCAAGTACTTAGTGTTCCCATAGTAATACACTAATAACGTAATATTAGCCATAATTTTGGTTACAATCAAAGCTTCATAGTACTTAGTATTTAAAAAGGCATGAGTACATTCCTTCATGGCCACCATAAGAAAAAACTTGAAAGGAGAATAGGAAAACTAAAAAGACTAACAACTAGAAAATGTAGACCACCTACCAAAAGAATTTACTACAATTAACGATTCCACATGCCACATGGGAGGATGGGAGTAAGTTTTGATGGAGTAATTTTTTTATTTATGAATACACATCAAATCAACATTAAATAATGAATCACATGCTATCATTAAGAAACCTTGCCACCCATCTACTAATCGAACCCCAAATTTTCTGACTAGATGGTGAAATCAAGAAATGATGAATGTGGCTAGGCGTGGGATTAGTCAAGACATCCCCACCCACAAAATATACCCATTCAAAAAAAAAAAAGAAACCTTGCCAAAATTTGTGACTAAATAATAAGAAATGAACTCGGCACAAGCAACAAAAATAACAAACTCATTAGTAGATAAGAAGGAAATGTAAAGACATGCACACTTGAAAAAAAAAACATAGTAAATCAAAAAATATATTATATATCTCTCTTATTTTATTTTTAGATCTTGGACATCTGGATTTTCTTAGGAGTTAGTCTTTTTTTTTTTAAAAAAAAATGTAATAGTGATTGTATCGTAGTAAAATATCACTTGTGATAAATAGGTAGATCCTGTAAACTCTTCCTGATGGTAAACAATGACTGCATTTGCAAGTAGATCCTATAAGCTCCTTTATTTAGATTATTATTAAACTCTCCATATTCATTGACATAGAAGATTATGTCCTCACTCTTTTTCTATCATAACTTCTCATGCAAGATTCACAAGTAAAATCTAATATTAATTCGCAGATAAATTGGGATTCAATAATGTAATTTTCTACTTAAAATTTAATTTTAATATCATGCCTATTATTAAAGATTGTATCCTATTTTTTAATTCATTAAAAAAATGAAAAATAATTTCCAATCTTCAACAACAATATCAAAAGAAAAAAAAAATTTCCAAGTCTCAAACACGCAACTCTTATATAAATAAAAAAATATTCTAGATTATGTCCGCATGTACTTGTATGGCCAGGACAGAAAATTCCAAGTCCCAAACAATCTTAAAAAAATCTGTATTCAACTCTTCTGATTTTGAATATTTTTTTTAATGGCGACGTTTTCATCATCAACCATGTATTTAAACCATCGCCGTGGTTAGTTGCAACCAGCATAGCTGTCTTTTGGCGCTTCCTCAATAAAATAAACAACGAGAATATAAAAACAAGTAAAAGAAATTTAAACAGAAAAAGAAAGAAAAATGAATATTTCTTGTTTTTAAATCTGTTTAATTGGAGACCAAAGTTCAGATTAACTGGGCAGAGGCCAGGCTGGATCCATCTAACACATCGAAAGGATATATATTATTATATTTGGATAATATATTTATAAGTTAATAAGTAGTTCTGATTCGGGTCCGTCTAGTAGTATTCTTAGATCAAGTGAGAGCTTATTGTATTTCCACTATATATCTAATGATTTATTTGTAAATTTGATATTGCATAATTTAAACATAAAATAATATAAACTTTTGTGAAAAAAAATATCTTTTGAGCTCTTTTACCATTCTTCAAATTTTTTTTAACCGTTACCCTTTCCAAAACCCTTGCTCATATTATTAACTTTTGAAGGAGAATTTGATGTCAAAACGTCCATACAGTCACGTTTGCATATATTGATTTCCAAAGCCTGAATCATCTGTCTTACTATTTGAGTCATCCATTAGGACGTTCTTTACGTATGCTTGACAAATGATTAAATTATCTTAAAACTTCAGAATATTTGTTATGATACTATTTCGTAAAATGAAAGTATGATGAATTATCTTAATTTGCCTTATTTTCTATCAAAATAATACTATATTACATCAGTAAATCAAGAATTGAAGTAGCTATAGGTATTTATTTGCATGAAAGAGCTATCTCCATAACTCAACTTCGAAAGGCAGATTACAAAGGCATAAACGACGAGGGATTTTGATTAACCGAACTCATAGCGAAGGATAACCCAACCAAGCAAAGAACCCATTCGACTGAGTCAACACAGTTAGCATCAAGCCACTTTAAATAGGAAAAAATTTTAAATTAAGTATGGTTTAATTCATAAATAACAATTTAACTATCTTAAAAAAAATTTAGATTTAGGTCGCGACTAACTTGCCGATATCCGGCGGCTTATCCCCATTTAAGTGCGAGCGGTCGCGTTTAAATCCAGGCCTTGTTAAATGGTCGACTAGCTTAGGTTATGAAAATATGGCCGATGACCCAATTTTCATTTCACATGTCTCGTTCTAACCTCAACAGAGGCCCTGCGAGTGACCCTCCGTCGTCAGAGGCTAATGCCGACCGCCCGGCCTCCTGAGACAACTCCCCTCGCCAGCTGGCTCCCCGCGTGTTCAAGCACCCCGCGACAAACCTCTCCACGACCAGAACCGTCCCCTTCATCCGACAACCCGTCGAAGGTGAACAAAGTCTTCCACCGAAGCTTCCGGCGGCTCCATTCCTTGTAGCGAAGCTTTGGGCAACTTCAATCCTTGTTCACAGCATACATTGATGTTGATCTTGCTACACACACGGTAAATCTATACTATTTTCATGTGCCATTTTTTAGGGTTGTTTTGATTGGTAGAATTAGGATTGCATTTCAATTGTTGACTGAGATATATTTAAGTTAATACTCGTCAAATGATATTTTAAAATCCGTTTAGTTGGCTACTTTGTGTAATCCACTGAAGGAATTTATTCATTGGTAGATTAGCTCAGGGAAAATTTTGTTGAGGTTGGTCTATAGGATTTAGAAAAGTGGTAATGTGGTTGTTTGAGTGGGAGTAGGATTTGAGATGGATTTAACTTAAATCCAATGTAATTGAATATTTGGTTAAGTTACTGGGTTGTACCTTCTATAGTCCAATAAATCTGATTTTGCATGCTTAAATTGGAATTCACTAATTCCCGTTGGCAGATGAATTTACAAGATTTAATGTAAGATTTTATTTGGATTTAATTTAAATCCAATGAAATGGTATCTTTGGCTAAGTTAAGTATGTTGCTTTCTGTAATACAATTAAAGCCGCTTGTGCAAGTTATATCCAAATTTACTAAATTCTATGATGATTGATTGTATTTTAACTCTTTATTTAGTGTTGATCATCTTGTCAACAATGAGTCGGGAGTTGGTCTCATTGATCTTATTCTACAGTTGTAAACTAAGTGTTGATGATTAATTTATTTCAACTTAAGTTGATGGTCAAATCGTCTAATTAAAGTTCAACAACACAGTACCTTATCATATTTGAAACAAAAAATTCTAAGATTGCTACACATTGATTCAGAGCGTCACACAGCTAATCTGACATGTCATTATCTAGTGGTGAATGGATTTAACGTCAGTCATTTCTAATGATGAAGTTTGTGATGTTATACTGGACGAAGCTTCTTGTCAGACATTGGTGCTCTATGTGGAAACGAAAATGTTAATATTGCATCCACATCTATTGATCAAGGATTCATTAGGAAAATATAGCGACTAGGTGCTATTAAAATGACACCTTGGCATTGCGTAATTAGCACTGTAGCCTTATAAAGCAAAAATTCATGTGATAAAAACCTAAAGGTTTGGTGCCTCGGTGTTATAAGGCTAGCGTTGCAGTGCTTAAGTTGTCATGAAATTGAAATAATTTGATCAAGTTGACTAGTTGACTAGTGCCTAGGTGCCGCAACGCTAATCAAAGGTCAATTCAGACATGCTGGCAGACGAATATGCAATTTTAATTAAAAAGAATAAACATTTCGGCTAGCACTATGATGTTATGTCACAACAATGTGATGCTACATCAATGTCTGGCCTTACTTTCTACTTAACATCATTTATGAAATTAATTATCATAATTATCACAAATATCATAAATATATCTTTTTGACTGACACATTGAACATTTTGGTATGCTAACCATCACCTTGGCGCTACAGAGCCTCAATGTTGCATGCTCAACATCATAGCGCTGGTCACTTGTTTCTAAAATCGAGAGGCTAGTGCCTTAGTGCTTATATAGTAGCACTGCAGCACTAAGGCCTATCTATTTATAGGAATCTTAGGTTTCTCATTTTTCACTTTGAATCTTTGGTCTAATTATAGAGATCTTGAACCCTTTCCTCTCTTAACTTTTATTCCACTTTAAAAAAGCCAACATGCTGATAAAGTACATTTGTAAGGGCAAGAAAAGGGCTGCTATCAGTGACACCGATAGGTTTGTTAGTGTAGATGTGGGGAGGAATGAAACCACCATGCTCTCCTACACAAACATCTCATCCTGAAAAGAAGAGTCTTTAATCTAGGTGGAACTGTGGAGAGGATTATAAACTAAAGAGGTTGGGAGACAACAACTCTTGGATTTTTCCCATGGTGTGAGAACTCTTCGCCAATGCAAAAGAGCACCAAAATAATAGAGTTTTCATTTAAGGAAAACTAAAATTTTTTTACAGTAGTACTATTAATGCATAATATTTTTTACAAGATGCAATGTACAGTCAGTATTATTTTATTATATTGATCATCTCAATTTTGATGAAATCCTTAATTTTGCTCACTATTAGAAATTTTAATGTTCAGTGGAAAAGGATAGAAAGTAAAATTATCAATTTTTATGCCACTAACCTCACTAGTGAAGCCAAAGTTTGACACTATTTCATTTCCATCAAGTTAATGCCCACTAATAATATTACTAAGGTGACTAGGGTAAATGTAGGGAGAATTATTTATCGTTCTTTTTGTAATTTTCTTAGAGATAGTACTACTGTAGGATATGATCATCCTTCTTTAATTTATTCTTTATATGTTATGGCGAGTGTTTAAGGGGAGTTTGGTGGAGAAGTCCTAATTCAAAGGGCTTCCATGACTAAAAGAACAATTGAAGGATTTGCTCGAGGACTGAGGTGGGAGAAAGCTCACGTACTCCTCATTCCCAACCCAAATCCTTCAAGACCATAAATGAGGAACTCTAATAAATTGGGGGACAAATCTTGGCTTAAAGAAAAATGGTTGTTGAAATCAACTGGCAATAGTAAAAACTAGGGAAAAAATTTGACCATCATATATCAATAGCAATAGTTTTCATACATGGTAGTTTAACTCAACACTTGTTCATGTATTTGAAACTATGGCTTTCATGCGAGCTCGGGTCAGACTTCCTTTCCCATGGTGCCCCATTAATAGACCCCACTGGAGCCAGAAGAAGAAGAAGAGGAGGAGGACCACGATGACTACGACTATTAGTTTTCCTTCCCTCTTCTCTATATTTTTTTCTTCATCTTATTTATTTATTTCTTATAAAATTTTTGTAATAATTTTTTGATATTGATAAAAATGACTTCATTTTTATGCTTTGTGTTTATCTCTATTTTGTGAAAATCTCTAGTATTTAAAATCTTAAGAATAAAATTTTCAATTCAAAATGAATGATATTGAGGTCTTAGAGCCAAACTAGCACCTTGGCCCTATTAGTTGAAGGACATAAAGTTCAAAACTTGAGAACTCACCTCATTGCTACAAATATGATTTAGGTTTAATATTAGAGAGATCAACACCTCGATTATATATTATGGCGTTATTAGTTGGGTGCTTAAGATTTTAATTTCCAAAGAGCACAACATCGTGACACCAGAACATTAGTGCCATGATGTTGTTAGATGAGTGTCTTTATTAATTTCTTTGGAAACACTTCGCTAAGATATTAGCACCATGGCACTATCGCTCCATGGCACTATCAGATGAGTGTCTAAAATTTAATTTTCCTAAGGACTCAATGCCTCGATGCTTGAACATTAATTCCTTCTCCCTATTAGATGCATGCCTAAGGTTCAAAATTTTTGAGGACTCAGTGCCTGGCGCTATCTTGTCAATGCTTAAGATTAAGTACTTTTGAGAAAATTTGAAATTTTAGAAGCATAATGTCTTAGCAATGCTAGGTTTTATTTTGTAAACTCTTTTTCCTTGACCTAGATCCAAGATTAATGGAGGGAGGATTTTGTTTCACACCATAATTAGATTTGATGATGGAATGTATTTCAAGATTTAGCACCCCGGTGCTAAAAAGATAGAGCTACAACACTGTTCTAAAGAATTATAACCATAGTGTTGCAACACTACAAGTATTATTTTAACATAAGAGCTTAGCAGGACAACGCAAGATATTTAGCGCCTCGATACTACGAGGTAGTGCGCCAAAGACATCATTCCCGAGGGCTCAACATCTCGGCATTAGGACTTAGTGCCTCAGCGCCACAGAATGGGAACTCTATCTTTGAACTAGATTCTTGGAGAATTTAATAATTAATTTATAGAAATTCATCAGCATAACACTTTAGCAATTCTAGATTTTATAAAGATTTTGAATAACCATTTCAGCTTCTTGGACAATTTTCGATTTCTAACCATTCCGCCCCACTATATTCTCAATTTGCTAGTGGGGAAGCAGTTGGCAAGAAGGGATACATTTGTTACTTTTGAAATTGAAATTCATCATGACAACCCCTAGGCATTGGGATTATAGCGTTATGAAACTATCTTGCTTAAGTAGACAATAGTTGGGAATGGTTTGCATTTCTAGATTCTGTAAGGTGGTGATACTACCTAGGCGCTGCAATTTTAGCACCACATTTTCCCCAAGTCAAGATGTTCCATTTATTTTATTTTTTAGATGCAAATATAAGTTAAATAATAGTCTAATATTAATTATTTGGGAGTTTTATGGTAATGTGAAGGATCATATGAACATGTGTGCTTTTATCCAAGAAAACAAACACCCCATTTAATCAAACGACCATCAACACTTGCTACAAACTACTCAACATTGATGATGATGGTTTCATAACTTAACATGACTGTGGTGCTTGACTATGGTAATATCACTCACTTTGTGATGATTTTAGGTACTAGTTGGAAATTTTGCAAATAGAATATTGCTAATTTTTTTCTATTATAAGTTTGATGGATACCACTAGAGCATGTCATATCTTCATCTTCGGTAAGTTTCCATTGAATGAACATTCAAACAATGTTACATAGATGAATGTGGCTAAGAAAAATATTTCTAAGGCCTGACGAATAGGTTTGATAGGTTAGATATGCAGTAGTGGAATGCACAAGTGAGAAAGGACACCATATTGAACAACCAAATACAAAGAAACTACAAACATGAGCCAATTAAACAACTATCTTTTAGATATGCTTGTAAAATATCATTTGCACTTGGATCAAGGCAACATCTCATTTCCACCTCATTGAATTTAATTTGCTTTCTTTATCTTGTTTAACCTATTTGGTTTCTATTAACTTTATTTTATTTTCTTGGGAATTTGTTGTGGATGATTAAGTTGATGTAAGCTTGATTATACTCTAAGTTATTATATGGACACATGACTTTCTTTTTTTTCTTAAGTTCCTATTATTTAATGGGAATTATTGGAATGAAATTGAAATGGACTAGTTGTAATGTAATAAATTGAATTAATCTTAATTAAAAATAAATACTAAAAAATTCATGCATCCATATTGTCATTGACTATGCATACAACCCGCTTTACATATTATAATCTCTAATTTTTAATGAATGGTAGATATGACCATATGTCTCTTGGCATTATGTAAAGGCAATTTTTTTAAATTAAGTATGATTAAGAATTAGGTAATTAGTCAACAAATTTAGAATAGGTATAGTGCATTACGACTTATACGTGACGTTAATCGTTGAAATGAGGCAAGTCGACTTAGTGACTTATTTCAATGAGTAAGTCGCCCACTAATTGGGCGACTTGTCTTTAATAATAGTTTAAATAATTAATTATTCTTTTTTTAACGTTAAAGCATGATAGCTCAGTTGGTAGATTGTCTGATTGAAAATCTAAAAATTATGTATTCGAATCGCATTCCAGTAATAATATTTATCTTATTAAAAGGAAATTCAGAAATTTATTTTCCAAAAAATAGAATTTAAATGCAATGAGTGTGATTCGAACACGTGACTTTTAGATCTTCAATGGACAATCAACTATCTTACAAGGTAATTATTTAAACTATTATTAAAAAATATATTCTTTCTCATGAAAAGCAATTAATTATTTTACCTGTTTGCATAAATTTAATTGATTCTCCTTTAAAACCTATAAATTAATTAATCACTTATTAAGCTTTCAACCCAAAAAAATTAAGTAACAAATGATAGAAGAAAGAATGTGGGCCTATTGATTAAGATATTTCAAGCATAGTGATTCCAAAAAAATGAGAGATATCATCCGCCTAAAAAAATGAAAGAAAGTTTTATCCTAAAAAATGAGAGTATCATCTACTCTGTCAATAAAGAATTTTGTGCTATGGAATGTTCATTCGTATTATCCTTTATTTTCCTTGGTGATTTGTAAAATTTATTATGTGCTTTGATCAAGGTACAAGTCACTCTTGAGCTAGGAAACCTTCTTTAAGTTACATTTTTATATTTATATGGCATTTGTTTGAATTTGGGATTAAATGTGGTTTGACTATCCCTACAATAGTTCTTTTTATTATGATAGTGAATGGTATAAAAGATTATCATAATGTACTTGTCATCATGACATTTTAAAACCTTGACTTGCATCTCCTTAATGTTCAAAAATCACAAATTATGTAAAGTTCTTAATTTTTACACATTCTCTATGAGATATTTAAATTTAACTTTTTCTCGTTTGCTCAAAAGGGACGAGCAAAGATTTAAGTTTTGGGATGTTTGGGGCATGAAATTTTAGTAATAATTTCCAATTTAAATATCTATATTTTAACATTATTTTTGTCATCTTTTAAAAAAAAAATTCTATGCTAATTTTAAAATATTTGACGGTATAAAAACTTGGCAAATTTTGATGTACAATGCATTTATGAGGACAATTTAGACTTAGTAATATAAACACGTAATGAAGCCAGAACCTTTCCAATAGCATATGGTACAATTTGGAGCATATGATAGCTTTGGCACCAAGATTTTCGGTAGAGAAGTTGGCTCCAAGGCCCTACATCGTAGTGGTAAGACATGACATCCATTGCCAAGGTCCCATTTTCGCACAATAAGCCTACAAACTTTTGATGAAGAGCTTAGTACCAAGGTATCAGATCTGCGCCTAAGACCAAGCCCTTTTTTTATACATGTTCTAATCAATAAATTAGTGTCACATGCCAGCCCATATAATCCACACCACAAATTAAATTATTAGAGTTAGAGTGGAGTAATTGAAGGGAGATGATATTCATTTACAACATATTGTAAACATTTATAATATTACTTGGACTTATGAAAAAAATATCTATCCATAACAAAATATAGGATCATCAATTCATTATAAAGAACCAAGCCGAATCCACAAGCACATGAAACATAAACTTAAATCTTTCACTTGCACCAATCAAAAAATTGTAACATCAAAATAGCTATATAATCTCACATAGATAATCAACTCATTAGTATTCTTACATAAGAGCACAAATTAAACATAACTTTATAACATTCATAAGCATATTACATTTAATCCATCAACTTCTTTTCTTTACCTAAAATGATTAACATATTTAGGTAAAACAAGTGTAACTAAAGTAAAGGTTACACAAATCCTATTAAAGAATTCATCACATTAAAAGAAATAAATATAAATTCTTGTCAAGTCATAATATAAAAGGAGAAAATGTATCTATCTTTTTGAAATCAATTTGCATGAAATCAAAAAAATGTGTGGTGAATATTGTCATTTTTATTTACAAATTTAATGCATATTCTTAATTTGCTAATATTTCAATTGAAATATTACATTTAATTCATTTATAATTGAATCATAACATACATATAAATAATCATATATTTTAATTAATGATTAGATTGACTATCTTTTACATCATATCATTTCATCATCACAATTGTAGTTGCTTAATGGGCCATGTTCATTATGATTATCATTTTTTAAATATGTATGCATATACAAAATAATGTGCCATTATTATGTAAGATAGCAAGTTATAGTGTAAGGATAAATTGTTTTATTTAAATAAGATAACATGTTATAGTGTAAGCATATATTGTATAATCCTTTACTTTCCATTTAAAAGTTTTATATTAAAACTATTAATCCCATCATAAATATTTCACATCAATATTTAAATCAAGTTGGATACTTTATATCTTAGTATAAATATGATGCAAATATATTCAAAAATTTAACATAGAAGGGATTTTTTACTTTACATGAGTTACTTGCTCTTAAATTTATTTATGTATTTAATATATAAACCACATTTTATTTACTAATTACAAAGATACATCATTAAAATTATACATCATTAAAATAATAAAATACATTATAAATTAATTAGGGTTTCATAAAGTATTAATATAACATGGATATATAATATTAAATAACTTGCAAATTTAGGGCTAGTTCAATATTACACATTATATTCATATGATATATAAAATATACTTATATCATTAACTAGTATTGGTTTACTGGTCATGTATGGTAAATAATCTTAATGATAAGATATAACATGAATTTAATCAAAATTTTATAAAAAATTAACATGTTATTAACAATTATCATGAAACGACATGAGAAAGATTTAACTAGTTCATCTTGAATTGATTGAGTCCATCTACAAAAATAATCTATATTAAACATGTATAAATTGCCTATAAGAGTTTGCTTTTTTTTTTTCATAAATTATCTCTTAAACTTCTTCCAAGAAAATTGTTTAATGTATAGTCGGATAAGAGAACAATATCATACCTTTTGGTAAGTAAAATCTCCAAGAAAATTGCATTACAAGCTTACTAAATGAAACTCTAACCATACTTTTCTCCTTCTCCTCTTCTCAAGCGCATCACAATTTTTCTTAGTGTTTTTTGAAGGAAGATTCTTTTCAAAGTCAATTTCTCTTATCAATTCTCTTTCCAACTAAACTAGCCAATCATATTCAACCTTGAATTTCTCCAAACTTTATGTCATACTTTCTTTTAATTAATCAAGTATTCATTATAATCTTAAATAATTATATTGACAATATTTAATAAAATTAATATTATTTTTAATAAGTTTTATTATCCATTTTAATCATAATTAAACTCACATAATCATTCTTAAAACAAACTAAATTTATAAATTCAAATATATTAAGCATCTATCACCATTTTAATCATAACATTGTCATTACTTATCCAAATTTTAAGTTCTTTTATGTTTTAGAAATCTATCAAAGTTTTATACAGCTTTTATGTTGATAATTTTATTTAATTCTATCTCTAAATGTTTCAAAATATGAAAAATTGAGAATAATATTGATAATATTGCATCTAGATCCTATTGACTATATCTCAATATTTTAATCACAACCTTTTCATTTACTATCTAAATTCTAAAATCTCATATACTTTGGAAAGCTAGCAAACTTTCATAACTACTATGCTGATGACTTCATTTAATTTGATCCCCACACTCTTCAAAAATATGAAATACTAAGTGTAACACATACAATTTTGCCTCTAGATATTTTAGATGAAAATAATTTCACCATATCATGATTACTACAGGGATAAAAAACTCATGAGATTTTATCCTCATATTTATTTTATATTATATATATATATATCTATGTGTGTGTGTGTATTAATTATGATATTATTATTATTATTCTTATTATTATTATCATCATCATCATCATCATCATCATCATCATCATCATCATTATTATTATTATTATTATAAATTATCATAGATTTTCCCCCTTACAAAAAATTTCATCTTTAAAATTTCTAGATTTCATTAAGCTCCTTAAATATGTGAGGGTACATTTGTTTTATCTCTATCTCTTTTTCTAAGATCAATTTCTTTAAGATTCATGCTTCCATTACATCTTTATAAAAGGAATCTTTTTATTTATGAATTCCTTCATACTATAAGCTATATTATTTCTTGCTCTTCTCTATATGTTAAATTAAGCTGCACTTCAATTTATTTTAATGAACTCTACTATCTACATATGTTATCCAATTTATAAAAAAAAAAGATGCATAAAACACGCACATTTTTTACTCTTGCAATATAATCTAGTAACTTTTAATTTGTATGCTACTCTTTCTCACCTTATCAATAATTTCAAATTGTCTAATGCATCTTAAGCCAAAGTTTCTTATTTTCCAAATCCTATTACTCTTTATTTTCCAAATCCTATTACTCTTTTAAGTGGACAGATTTTCACAAATATAAAATCTCCAATTTCAAATTCTATTGCGAAATGCTTAAGATCATATTATCTATTTCATTAATCTTATGTAATTATAAATTTATTTCTCTCAATCTTGAACTTTATAGTGGCCTTTTCAACTAATCCTAGATCAAATAGCTTTTCCTCTCCAACTTGAAACCAACTTAATGAATTTACAAATTTTATTTCATTCAATGCTTCATAGAGTGTCATCTCAATATTAGACTTATAACTATTATTATAAGCAAATTCAATTAATGAAATATGATCTTATCAACTACCACAATAATCTAGCACACACAATCTTAATACATCTTCAAAAATATGTATAACTCTTTTAGACTACCCATCTGCTTAAAGATTAATTGTTGACACTTTTTAGTGAGGTTGACACCCACTCTCTCAGTCTTAGTATCTTGATCTATGTACTAAGGCCTTTCACATTTAGGTTAAGACACTTCTAGTGGTTATGAGGACACCAAGCCCAAACCTAGAAGACTCACAAAACCCAACTCTAAGATCAAACCTTGACTAGACTTAGTGGACCTACTTAGCCCAACTCATACAAATCTTAACACATCTAACCCATTCAGTCATAAAGTCGTAAGTGACTTCAAACACATCGAATCAAACATAATGAAAGAATAATTGGCCAAATGACCTAATTGATGCACTTGACCCAATTAGGCCCATTAAATCCATTGAGGGCATTTTGACCCAAATCTTCCAATTTAACCATGGCCAATCATTCACATGTCATGCCAAGCACCAATGATATCCAAATCACACCCAATTGAGGTTAAATTTGACCAATTGGTTTAGTTGACCCAAGTTGACCTATTTAGGCCTAAAGATACTAAACGCCAAATTTATCCAAACCACTTAAAGCTGGCCTTGCCCAAATCATTCCCAAGCTTCATCCAAATATAATTGAAGCCTAATCTAAACTCAATTTGGGCAATTGACTCACTTGACTCAGTTGGCCCATTTTAATCGAATATGATCAAATTGAAGCAAACCTTAATTCAATCCAAATTGGATTGAGCCAATCATTGCAATCACTCCCAAAATTATTATCAAATATGACTTAACACCTAAGTAAGCCCAATTAAGCCAAATGATCCCTTTGGCTAATCTAACCTAATTTGACTTAAGGGGTCAAATTGAGCCAAAATTTAATCCACTTTAAATTGAATCAAGCCTTCACTTCCAATTGATCCAAGATTGATCATTAAACACTTCTAACAATCATTTAAGCCTGATTGGATCAATTTGACTCAACTGACCCAACCTAGCCCAATTTGATAAAATCTAATTAAATTCAAATTAAACCAACCACCACCTACAATCAACCTTAAAGTGATAATTGAACATAACTCAATTTCCAATTGCAACCAATTTGACTAATTTGGCCAAATTGACTAACCTAATCTATTTGACCCATAAGAACCCATATGAGCCAAATTGAAATCCATTTTGAATTGGTTAAAACAAATTCCACCAACACACTCCTAGCCATCATTTGAACATAGCCTAATATCCTCTTGGGCCCACTTTGATCAATTGGACAAGCTAGTCCAATTGTACCCAAATTGACCTAAATAGGTCACATTGAGCAAAACCTAATCAAACTTATCATGACTCTTCTTTAGGGTTTTTTAGACCTGCCCAAGTGAGCCCAACTCAAAGTGAACTTGGTTCAACCCAAACCAAGTGAACCAAACCACCCATATAAGATGAAAACCCAAGATAAAAAGAAAAATTCATCCCCTCCATTTGGCCAAAGAAGTACCCTCTCACCCTAACAGATATAAGGTTTCCCAATTCAGCCATTGACCAAGGAGAGGTCACCATCACCTTAGTCGATCCATGGTCCATCCCCCATGGGTTGTCCATTTCATGTCAGGCCACAAATCTTTTCAGCCTCTAGGGAGAGCCCACTTCATCGATCCCATGCCATTTTTGTCCACCACCATTGCTTAGGTGGCCATGCGATGAACCAACCAAGAATGGTGATTCACATGGGGAGGCAGGTATATTCCCTTCTAAGGTTCCAAATTGAAGATACAACCTAATAAACCTCCTAGAGCTAGTCCCCAAGTCTTCTTAGAGCTCTTCTCTCACCCTATTGATGGAGAGACCAAGTCTTCAATCAACAATATCGCTCCTCACACCCAACCTCACCAAACTGTCACCTCAACCTAATTCCTTCTTCTCACACCTCCATACTCTAGCGTGCAAGAATAAATCAAGAACCACCACTTCAAGCATGGGAAGGTAGTTTTAGAGTGAACTCCGATGAACTTGCAGTGGCGTATGGTTTCTAGAGCAAATGGTGAAGAGGAAAAAGGTGACTTCAGAAATAATGCTTTATGTCTACTAAATGAAGCTACCTTAGTCAATTTTGCCACTAGTCTCAGCTCCAATAAGGAAAATTCCTCAAAACCATAGAAATGCCCATAGTTGCTGGCCTTTTGTGAAGTGGATTTCTATTTTAGTTTGATCAGAGATCGATATGTCTTCATCCCTAATCGATAGGTCATATCAAATGGTAAAATGATCACATGAGGAAGGATTTTCTCATGGATTAAATTTATCTATTTTAACTTTAATACCATGGGATCTTTCAAACTTGAATGGCTTATTATGGGATTATGCATATTAAAAGTTTCTAACTATAGCTCATCCTAAAACCCCATGGAAATTATGTTGAAATTATAAATTTTAATAAAACCAAAATACACCTATAAAATAAGGGTTAGCTAGATCATACATACACATGAAATAATTATATTCCATATAGTAGAGCTTAACACAACCATGTATCTATGCCCACTTGTCTTAATAGGTTACTAGGGAAAATTTGCACCTACAAGCAGAACTTATTAGCTTTAATTTTATAATGGTGTCCCTTTCTTATTGAGCATAACCACTTCTAGAAGACATCATTAGTCTAATATCATCCTGACATCAAGTCTATAGACATACACCCTAACATCAAGTTTAAACTATTATATCACAAAATGGAAAATCAATCCAACATAACAAAATAATGGACTAACATAATTTTGGTATCAGTGGCCTATAATTCTATAGTGTGTGTGAAGGATAGTGGTATGAAAAAAAGCTAAGCCTTAAATATTAAAATTATAATGTAAGCGCAAAATTTAATTTATTAATTAAGGTGATTTCAATTTAAGTGATTAATAGCTTAAGTATAGGTTTTAGATTATGAATTTGATTTTTATTCAAGTTGGCCTTAATATTTAAAGATCATAAAAAGCAATAAACTCCACTCGAGATGAAACCCAGTCCTTTACAGCCTACTCTTAAGCTAGTTTATGGCTGAATTTTATAGATTTTAGTTAATTTGATGAAGCAATAAATTTTAATTAAATACTAAGTTTGAATCATATTTAAATGATATTATGCTCTTATGCAACATATTTTAGAATAAGAGAAATAAGGTAGAAAACTCCTTCATGAAAATTATCTAATTCTTCTTTATTACTTCAATATGATTTTCATTCAAACATGTTATCTTATTCCATTAGTTAGAGAAAATATTTTAATTTAATTTTCTTGAAAATCATTTATATAAATATAATATAATCTAAAAAATAATGTTTTAAACATACATGCATATGCTCATAAATTTTAGAATGAAGGATTTAAAGATTTAAATATAATACATGTATGTATGCATGTTATATTAGAAATCACATATTCACATGTATGGGTGTATATACATATGCATTTTACATTTATAAGTATGTGTCATTGTTAAACTAAAAAATGTGAGGTAAAACCTCATTCAAATTAGTAGCCCTGTGATCTCGAGTTTCTAGACTATATACATGATAGTTATGTATATGTACATATATACATACATACAATGAAATGACTACTTTTAAAATTTATTTAAATCTATATTTGTATTTTCTTTGCATTGTCATAGGTACATGCCATTGCTATACTTGAAATGTGAGGTAAAGACCTCCTTCAAGCTAGAACCCTGAGCTCAGTTTTCAAACCAAATATACCTTAAGATTGCATTGAACATACACATGATTATCATATTTTTGTTAACTTTCATTATCACTTTACATCTAAATAAAATAGAAATCGTGTTAAAGTTTAATCGTAAATAGCTTAAAAGGATGCATGCAAAATAAACATAGCTATAATACACATAAGATTAACAAAGCTTTCAATTTTGGAAATATATGCAAATGAGGATTCAACCAAGAATATACATAAAGATTAATAAAGGAGATAACTAAGTGTCATGAAGGAAATCTCTTAAGTCAGTCATTCTTACATTGAACACATGACTATAATACCCTTTAAGCATAATTAAATTTATTTAGTACCTTTTTAATTAAAGTGATTGAAAACTATTAGAGGTGGTTAAATAGCCTAAAATTATATTAAAATTTCTCTCTATTAATTGAGTGATTTGAAGGATCAAGATATGATTTTTATGATTTATTTGGATTTAATACTTAATTAATATAACTAATCACAAAGAGACTCAAAAATTTAGTTAAGCATGAAATATAAGCCCAAAAATTATGAAAAAAACATTATAGAATATGCATAAATATAAATATAATACATATTAAAAATTATAAGGCATTTAAGCTTATATTTTATGATTAATTAAATAAATGAGAAAACCTCAAATCATCAATTACACTCAAAATACCCTAAATCAATTAAGGCTTTTAATTTCATAAGAAACCTCTCTATTATCTAAGCACAAAGAGAGGTTAATTATATTTTCTTAGAGACTTACACAATTAGTTTTTGATTTTCTATGTCTTAGTCCACTTAATGAATACTTAATTAATATAGATTTTGAAATTTGATTAATATTATAGGTTCTAATTATTTTTCTAGATGCTCTAATGTTAAGCAAGTATGGTTAAACACCAAAACACATAGTTTTATATTTCCATATTTTGGCTAATCACATCATTAAGCATTCAAAATACACAAGTCTTAATCCACTTATACAAATGACATGAAATAATTATGGAAAGAACAAAACATCATAAGGAATGCTCCTTGAAAAGTTCAAGTCAATTGAGTGAGTGATTTAAAATTAATTTTAAAAATATACTTTCTAATTAAACCTTAATTACTCTCTCTCTCAAATGGACAAAAATGGAGATTTTATTTATTTATCTTAATTCTACTATGTTCATTGATCCTAAAGAGTATTTTTTTTAGATTTTTTATATTTACTTATGATTTTTAAAATATATGTTTAATTAATCTTATTTTAAACCTTATTAAATTATTTACACAGTCAGTCACATGACACTGGATTGGTTATTAAAACCATACCCCTATGGTAGCTAACTAAAATGGTGGTAGAAGTAGTTTGATCTAGAGCATTTCAATTTTTTATGGAATAGCTATAATTAAACCCATGATTATAAAGGGATTAATTTATAAATCTAGTGTGGAATAGTTGTGATTATCCATTCTAATCACACAGAATAGACTGCTCATGATTTATTTTTAACCTTCGATGAGAGACGGTGATTGTCTGCCTATTGCCACAAAATCTAAGCCAAACAAGCTTTAATTCACCCTAAAAAAGAGTACAAAATAATTTAGTAGAGGAATTCTAAGGATCCTTATAGTTTGATTTGCATCAAATACCAAAACACTTCAAAAATCAACAAACTCTTAATGGCTTTCTGTTTTGTACAATTGATACCTCTGTAAAGCCAACATCTAATGGATATCTCATAAGAGGTAGCATTTTCTATTAAAGTGAAGCCCTACTGACAAGATCGTAGCTTGCCTCCACGATGATTTCTCCGAAGACTAATGCTCTACCACTTCTCCCTGAGTTTTGTCTAGCTCTAGCTTTGCTTGAATATACGTGATTCATTCTATTTTGTTCACTGAGCAGAGGAAGGTGTGTAACGAGTTAATTTGATGTTTGAGAGAGGTTTCATGTGGATGGATCTAGGAGGATTTTGGGTTTGTTGGAACATGGTAGTGGCTAAACCTGAGTGCAAGGGAAGTTAAGGTTCCTTGGGACTCTCTTTAGTATGCCAATGTTACTCTTTGTAGATTTTGGTGATTTGAAATATGATATATTGGTCTCCCCTTGTGAACCACCATTTTAGGTGGGTTTAGCCATGGCCAGCCAATTATGAAGTTAGGGGTATGAAATGGGCTAAGATTGATGAGGTGGAGGTATCTTAGTTCGGGGAGGATTTGGGGCAACAAGGTAAAGTGGATAGTCCATGGCTGGTGAACTATAAGGTGAAATGGATTTTACCTTTTTCAAGGGCTGGAACAAACAGCTTTGGGTTAGGTTGACTCAATTTGGGTGAGCACAAATGGTGCTGCCATGGCCAAAGGGAGGGGTTGGATTTAGCTATTTGGGAATTTTATCTTATTTATAACCTTTATCTCACTTGGTTAGGGCTGAAATGTGTCCAACATGAATTAGGTTCATTTGGGTAGATGTGGATTGATCCAAGGAGGAGTTATGCCAAGTTTGGTTGGATTTGGTGTTGGTTTGGCTAAATATGACTCATATAGGCGAATTTATGTTGAATTTGGTCATGTGAGCCAATTAACCAACTTGGCCCAAGGGATTATTGGGTTATGTCCAGAGGTCAATTTGAAACATGTTGGAGTGATTGGTTTGAGTCAATTTTGGCTAAGTTGGGTTTTGGCTCAATATGGTTGATATGGATCAATTTGGGTTAGGTTGGACCAATTGACTATGATTGGCCAAATTGGATCCAAAAGATTGTTGGATTATGTTCAATAATCAATATTAAATGATTTTAAATACTTATTTTGGTTCAAATTGGGCTAGATTAGATTTTGGCTTAATAAGGTTCACTTAGGCCTATTTGGGTCAAGTGAACCAATTGGCCAAATTGTGTTGCAATTTAGCATAGGCTATGTTCAATCATGTGTTTGAAGTGATTATAGGGCTTTAGGTTTATTTAATTTGATTTGGATTGGATTGAATTTGATTTTAGCATAGGCCAAGTAGCCAAATTGCTTAATTTGGCTTCAATCAAGTTCAAATGACATTTCAAATGATTTGGAAAAGTTCAATTTCAAATGGTTTTGGTTAACTTTTAGTTTAGGCCCCTTTAGACTCAAATGGGTCAATATGGGTTAATTGAACTAATAAGATTATATTTTTAATTTGGTATGATTTAACATAATTGGTATTTTAAATGTCATGTGGTTGAAGTTTGGGTCATGGTGACCAGAATGGGTCAAATGGGTTAATTTGGGCAAAGTGGGCTAATTAACCTATTTGAAGCCAATTATGCTTAGTTTGTGTTTGATTTGGTTATGTTTATGGTTAGATTTATTTGAAATCAATTTGGTTTGGTATATGGAGATTAGGGTTGGTTTGGCTAGGTGGGGTCCATTAGTCCAATGAATCCTAGCCCTAGAGTTGGATTCTACGAGTCTTGGGTTAGAGTATTATCCTCTTAATCACTAAAAGTGTCTTAAGAGTCTAGGTCAGAAAACCTAGTGCTAAGATTAAAATCCTATGACTAAGGTGTATGAGTGCAACCTCGCTAAAAGTGAGGTCAACACTAAGACAATTTTTCTCACAACATCACTAGCTTTTATTCAAAATTATTAGGACATATAAAGTAATATTGATATCCATTAGAACCATAGTTATAAGCATAAGATCATTTAACATTATAATACTTATAGTTTCATAGATCTTGTCCATCGAATCCTAATCACCTTTTAATCCTTCATAATTAAATAATAAGTAGTTGCAAAAATACATTTAGTTTGTTAGATAATCTAGCTTAAGTCTAAATACCCAAAGATTTTTATATCTAATCTAATTTAATTTTATGCATTAGTAAATCTATGCCACCCTAATTTTAAAAGAAGTAAAATATTCTAATATCTTCAAGGAAGTAGTAAAAACCTTTAAATCGTAAAGAGGTAACAAGGTGCATATAAAATCAAGAAGTTAGTATATTTCCTTTATACTTTTAGATCTTGGTACTTTATTAAGCGATTGAGAGTGTGGTTAGGATCCAATTGATAGGAACTTTGCATTCGGTCCTTTGATCCTTTCTAGAGTGAAATTTGAAAGAGCACCTTCCCATGGCTCAGATCAAGGTCAATACCATGGATAGTCGACATCCTCCCATGGCTGGGATCAAGGTCAAGACCATGGATAGTCAACATTCCACATTGAAGGAAGGGGATGATCCATTTGCCCTTAGATCCCAATTTTAAACTCAATAAAAGCACCCCTTTACACATAAACATCTACGGAGTTTGGGTCTCAATTAAGTGACACAATGGGAGGGAACTGCATTAGAAAGTAATTAAAGGGGATTTGTGAAATAATAAAATTGATATAAAATGAGAAAAAATGAGTCAAATTTTAAAAAATCAAAAAATATATAAATAAATAGTCTCTAATTTTAGAAAATGAGTAAAATCTAGAAAAATAAAATAAAAGCCCTAACAATTAATGGGGATTTTAAGAGTAATTAGGTTAATAGAATAATTTATATTTATATTTATTTAAAATATTCATCCAAATGATCTAAAATTTAGTGGAATGTTCTTGTTGTCTCTCTTGGTTACCATAAAAATTTTATGGCATTTGGATGAATGTATGGGTAGTTATTAAACTTTGAACCTTTAATGCTGAAAATCACTTAATAATTAATTTTAAAATTATACAAATTACTAAAAGTTTATCATTTGAGCTAAACATACTTTAGTAACATAAGAAAACTAAAGAAAAGTGCTTAAGCCCTCTTACTTATGCTTAAACACAAAATCCCCAAATTTAGGTTTAATTAAGCTTTAATTAATCAATTAATTAGGCAAAACTTTTAAAATTCATAATGAATCACATAATAAGCTCAAAATTAAAAACCCCCCTCTCTAGAATGATCATTTACAAAGGAATCAAAAGAAAATAAAAGCCTCAAATTTTGATGAGTAATTTTAGACTAGTTAAAGTTTTATTAAAAAAAAAATATTATTTTAGAATTTGTTCTAAGATTCTTATTCAAATAACTTGAAATTTTTATAAATTTTCCTTAGAGATGTATTTCATCTCCCATAAAAGTTTAACATGATTTGGATATGTGAACATTAAGTTATTAAATTTTAAACCTCTTATGATCAAATTGGTCTAAAATTTAATTATAAATGATTAAAATTACAAAAAAAAATTCATATTAGTGTCTTACCACACTACTTTAACATAATGGAACCTAAGAAAATTATTTAGACTCTCTAACTTTGATTTCCTAATAAAATTACTCAAATTAAGGTTAGTAATTTATCAAATAATCATTAATGAATTGATTTGATCACCTAAAACTCAAAAAAAAATCATAGTAAATCACATAAAACTCCAAAAATTGCAAAAAAAAAAAACCCTCTTTATGCTTTGCTTATAGAGAGTTGTTTATTGAAATCAAAAGTCTTAATTGGTGTGGGGTATTTTGAGAGTAATTGACTCAATGTTAAAATTTTAATTAATGAAATTAATCATAAAATATAAACTCAAATATCTTAAATTTTGGGTAATATTTTGCATGTTATAATTTAGATCTATAATTTTTCTCAAAATTTTAGGTTTTTTTATTAGTTATTAGATTATTTGAGTTAATATGAATAATAACTTAATTAATTAGTTTAAAATTAAAAAATTATAGAAATTACATCTTAACCATGTAAAATACTTAATAAATAGAGGATAATAAGAAAATCATCGAAATCCTCTAATCATCACTAAGTCCATTAATCATCTAGGTTAGGCTAAATCACATATATTAATTAATTAACTAATTAATCTTTCACTTATAAGTTTTATATGTAATTCAAATCAAATTCAAATGATTTTAAAAGTTACATGGATAGTTCTAGAGGTCAATAGAAATTCTTAAATATTTTTATTAAATTTTAAATTAAAAATATATATATTGAAATTATATTTAAATAATCATTTAAATTGGTATTTTAAAATATATAAAATTATAAAAAAATGTTAAAATAATCTTGTTAAGCACCCAATGTGTTCCTCTTGCTTTCCCAAGTTAGAAGAAACACATTGGGTTTTCTAAGAAATAATTATATAAAATATATTAAATAATAAATAATTATAAAAAATATATTAATAAATAAATAATTTAAAATTTCCAAAACTCTAAGAAATATCCATGAAGTCCCTCTTGACAATGGAAAATATTTTCATGAGATTTAGAATTGATTAAGTTAGTCAAAACCAATTTTGTTATCAAACTAAAACTCTTAAATATTAAGACTTAGAAATCACTCACCATACAAGCCTCACATATATCAATTTATTAGGACACCTATCCTAAACTTAAGTTAAGGTGGCATTTAGTTGTAATGCACTAATTTTTGTTTTATTCTGCGGTGTACATATTAGATTGGATGTTAGGGTGTTTATTTACTTATATACTAGATGTTAGGATGCTATTTATTTAGAACTAATTATATGTTCTATAGGGGCCATGCTTAAAGGGCCACTATTATGATTTTGAAGCTAGCATATTTGCTTGTGGTGCTTGTTATCTTAAACACCAAAGCTGGCTCATTACACAAGAGGGCTTAGTGCATACTAATGTTAAGCTTAAAATTTAGAATATAACTACCTATATGCATGTTTGTTTCCAATAATCCTTATTTTGTATGGTTTAGGATTTTTTTTCATTTTAAAATATAAGTTATAGCTTGACTTGGTTAAAGCCACGGGGTTTAAGATGAGCAATTGTTAAAAGGTATGGACTTAAGAGGCACTAAGATGCTTGAAGCATCTCTACCAAGAAGATGAAGACAAGAAGATCCATATAAGCTATTCTTTACATAGTTCTAGGTTGAGCAATATGAGGACGAGCGACTACCCATTTTTTTTTTTTTCTTCCATAGTGTATAACAAAACTCAGACGCATCAGCCTTTCATATATTAATTTAAATTACTTGATGTTATGTTTACTTTATACTATGTTTTAAAATCATATGTGTTTTCTAGGCTTTCTTTTTATAATAAAGCTTGATTGTATGTTTTCCTAGAACCTATTATTAGGCTCTTTAAGAAAAATCAAGTTCCTTTCTAACTAAAATTTTAAAATTTATAATCTAAACTAAATAACTCATAGCTATTTATATATAAAACCTTGAAATAAATGTTAAAATCCATTATAAACCCTAGATTAGAGAACCATAACCATATTGTTATGTTTTTCTTGAAATGAGCCCTTCGCTCATTGCATATAAGGGGACATCCGTCTAGTGAAGATCTCCATCCTTCTTGAGAAAGTTTGCCTTTTAAACTCTGATTTGACATTTAGCCAACTACTATATACATGCAAGTAAACATATTTGCACACTTGGCCTTAAAATAAATTTAGTGTCCAAAAATATATAAAATTTGAAAATTATTGCATAGGTAAGATCATTTTATACAATCTTAAATTTAAGGAATGAGTTTAGGTTATTAGATTTCTTTCTTAATTAATATTAGCTTAGATATTTGGTCACATAATTTTAAAACATAGGAGGGGTTAGCTGGTAGCTCATATAAGCTACAAATAAGTCTAAAAGAGTTAAGATGGGTTCATATTCTTTAATGGGAGTGAACCAATAGATCTTAATTTTTTTCTCATTAGACTAGGTCAAGCTCCTGACATGTGTTAACAACACATTTAGTTTTCAGATCTAAGGTGACCTATTTCTCCTTTATTGTGGTAATATATCTTTACCTCTTAAGTATTTCCACAATATTATGTTATTAGGATATAAGCTTTGAAATTCTAATAAAATATCAATTTAAAACTAAAAATGAGTCTCAATTTCAAAGATATAAAGCTTAATCATAAGATAGATTGAAGTATTTATTGGGCCTCTCAACATCTAAAACCTATTACTTTTTTATGTGGGATCTAAAAGAATTAATCTATTTGATCTTCCCATTTAACTTCTATATTTAGTAATCTTGACTCATACTTTAGAATCTAAAGAGGCATTATACTTACTTAATTGAGTGCTTTTTTTTTTAAATATCACTTATTTTAGGATGTAATTAACTATAAGGGATGACCCTTATAAGAACTTGCAATGCAAGTTAAAATAAACTCTATCCTACTTTCCTTCATGTATGACAAGTGTAAAATACCATGTACACGTAGACCCATCAACCATAGGAGCCATTATTAAGTGTTTGAATCTATCGTAAGGTGATATTTCTACTCTTCAAGGTAGTATATTATTATTTAATGTTATATTCCATCACTAAAATAAAAACCTCAATGATTTATGTGGTGTCCTATATTTTGATCAACACAATACTTCATGGATCTATCTGTAGATTCAATCTCATTAAAGTAAACCCCATTAGTCATTTTAATTCATTTTGACATTATTAGGTTCATAGCATTGAAATTACTTTAAGCATTAATCTTGTTAGATCAGTGAGTCTATAGACTTCTAATGTGAATATTGATGATAGCAAACATATGTGTGGAATTACAAATATTTTATTTTTGAGATTTTTATAAAAATAAATGACTCAATAAGATTCGATATACAAGAGAAACACAAGTGCTAGTTCTTATAGGTTTGGATAGGATTAGTCTTGCTTTTGTATATCTTGCAATAAAGTACAAAAGGATCACCTTAAATAAAATTAAAAAATTTATCATTATTTTATAATCATAATAATCATAATTATTTTTCAATAATACGTGAACTATCATTTTATTTTATCATATGCACATTACTTGATGTATAATTTTTTTCAATTGCAAAATTAACATCCAAAGAATTTCATTTTTGTTTTATTGACAATTTTATAAAATCATAATTCTAATCATTTGATTTTGTGCTCAATCCTATTTTTTTATTAATTTTATTAAATTTATTTTAGCTTGAATTTCTCATATTTGTAATTTTTATATTTAATTAGATTAATAAAAGTTCATCTTGCTAAATGTAATTGAAATTAAATATAACACACACACACACACACACACACACACACACACACACACACACATATATATATATATATATATATATATATATATATATATATATATATATATATATATATATATATATATATATATATATATATATATATATATATATATATATATATATATATATATATAGCATATATTTATTCAAAATGTTATTTTATTTCATTTTATATGAGTTTTTTTGGACATTTAATTCTGCATTTTCAATTTATTTATTCATGTGTATATACATTAACCTATAGTTTTCATAATGACTCAATCTTTTGACCCTACATGCTTTGTTGAATTTTTAAAGTTTAATTCTAGGTTTAATTTTTAAAATTCTATCCTTATTCACTCTAATTTGAATTCAAATATCTTCCATAATCATCTCTTAGCTGTTTGGAGCCTTATGGGTTAATGACTTTCAATTTTAGATTTATTTCATAGGGCCAACCAATTTATCTATGCAAAATAATTTAAATAAAATGATTCTTTCCATCTATTCTTTCTACCTAAAGCATGATTCCCTTCCTTTTGTGGTTAAAAGAACATTGCAAAGCAAAAACCTAATGTAACGATTACATCCATAATTCATTTCAAAACTAAGTCATTGTTAAGGGACTCTTGATTTCAGATTTTGGAGAATTGTTGGTGTGCTTCCTCTTGCTAAATTACATTGCTTCTTCAATAATCCACATTACACGGAGAGTTGTGGAAGCATTTGAGAAGATTCATTCCAAGGTTCTTTTCAAATTGGTTTAAGATTTTGAAAGCCTTGAGTGATTTCTTCATTTTCTAATTTTCTCTCTTGACATTTTAATACAAATGTTCAAATCACCATGTTGATTTATTTGGTTATAATCTAATTGATTAAAGTTTTAATCTCTAGTTTTGCTTTTCAATTTAATTAGTTTCAAACTATTAATTTTATTTCATAGAAAACCTTGTTCGATCCAAAGCAAGTATTGTAAAGTTTATCTTTATCATTATTTTTATATTAATTCTCACCATCCAAATAGTAGCATTATTAGAGAAAGCTCTCTTATTCTGCTTTAATTTTATTATGAAAATTTTATTTAAATTATTTGAATCTAGATCAAATAGTATTTTTGCGAAAACTATTGAGACATCTTGTAGGAAAACTTTTTGTGATTATTTTTAGGAAATACTTTGATTTGCTAAAAATTTATTTCTACTATAAAAATTATTTTTGTACCAAAAATCATTTAATCTAAGGTTTATTTGAAAAATCCTTTATCATTAGAACTTTTTTTGAAGTCTCATTTTGAGTGGAATCAAAGTTTATTATTGCTGAAATTATTTTTTCATTACAAAAACTTTTTATTTACTTAATACTATTTCACCATAACATTATTTGAAACCTCCATTTTAGTTTGGATAATAGTGTATTTTTGCTAGAATTACTTACAATTTTCTGAATTTATTGAAGTTATCATAAAAATTATTGATTTCTTAAGTTTAATGTCTTATAAATTGAATTTGATCTTGTGTCTATCAATCATTGCATTCTAGATTTTAATTCTTGCTTAAATCTAATTTAGAGCTTGCTGAAAATTATTTTATTTTGTTGTCTTTATTGTTCTATAGTTAAAGAAAATCATTTTAGTGAAAAATTATTCATTTTTACTTTTCTACATTGAAACAAGTTATAATCTTTCTTGGAAATAAATTATATATTAGCTTAAATTTAGTTTGTTGGAAAATAAACACTTGCATATTCATTTTAAAACTATTTTTATATTATTATATTAGTTGCATTAAAGCTAAAAAAATATTTAATTATTAATTTTTTAAAAATAAAATTTTCATTTATCATTAAAAATTTGTAAGCCATTTACTTTATCAAATTTGTTGCAAGTTGATAATTTGTAAGGTGGTCATTTTATTTTGTAAGACCACCATTTTATTTGAGTAGACTTATAGATATTTTGAAAATTATTTATTCAAAATTGTATTTGATGTAATCGTTTATTATGCTTAAAATTATTTGTCTTAGTCGGGGTTGTACTAGCCCTATTATAGGAGTGTACAAGATTTTATTAGCGTTGTACTCACGGTGTTCTAGGAGAGTATGGTTATAATCTTTTTGTTGGGAAAGTGGAATTCTGCTAGGTAGGTGTGGACGTTGGCCTATTTTGGGGTTTTGGCAGAACCATGTAAAAAAATCATATGCTTATTATCTCTCTCTCTTTTCTTCTCAGTAGCATTGCAACTTTTGTTTAATTATCACCATTTCAAATTAAATTTCAAGCCTTAAATTTGTACTTTTTTTAAATACCTAATTCTCATCCCCATTTTGGGTGTCAAAATTACTCTCAAATCTAATCAACCCAAATTGATCCTAAGCATCTCTCTTAATTCATTATATAAATTTCATAATTTTATTGGCCCAATAACTATTGACCAAAGCCCAATAAGTCATATTAATGACTTTTACCCATTAAAATATACATATCACTTAGGGATATAATTAGACCATTATAATCTTTGTAATAAATTCAACCTTGGGGTATCAATGTTGCCAAGGTTATCTTAAATAAATTGTTAGTTGAACTTAAGTTGATTTGACCACTCCATTAGTCAAATAAATTATATAACTCAAAATGTTTAATTTAGACGAAATGAGCATGTCTTTATTTCCAAATTAAAATTCACCAACCAAATGGTCAAATCTCTTTATGAAATTTGACATGAGGCTAAAGAAGAATTTCTACAATATTCTTCTATTTCACTTCAACTTGGTTTCACCAACTTTTGTGGGTGAAATCAATTGGCCAAAGAAATTAGTCTTAGTGGATCAAACCAACCCATTAAGCAAAATTCCTTATAAATCTTCGCTTGAAGCTAACAAACATGCAAATCCTTTTGTTGCGGTGAGTCCAAATGGGTTTAAACTAATTTTACCTTTGGTTTAAATGGTTGATGAAAGCTATCTATAGGTTGGTTAATAGAGGTTGGAAGCTCCTCTAATGATAAATAGCCCTAACAACCAACTAAACACATCTTTATTAACTACTCCCCACCTCTCTCAGTCTTATTTGATTAGAACTAGTTGCCAGTCAACAATAAATTGAGCTCATAAATGGATTGTGCGTAGGTTTTTTGTGGCTTGTAAATAGGCCCCTAATTAAGCCAATTAATAGGTTGGTTACACTTCTCTAAGTTTGTTGAGCTAAATAAATTCTTATCATCACCTTTCTAACCACATAATACAAATAAATATCAAAATGTAGCCAGACCTCTCTAGAGTTTGTTCAATTTGAGCATATACAATACACTAAAGCTTTTGTTGAGCTCGCACCACCTCCACAAATCTTCTCAAATCCATTTCCAACCAAAGCATCACCTCCAAGGAAAGAATTAAAATCCCATCTCTTGCTCTATATTTGTTATTGTTTGACCAAACTCTTTATGGCATGCCATGGCCTAATAATCCATAGAATTATTTTCTCCTTTCCTCCTTAAACTCTCAAGTTAATGCATTTGATTTGGAGGGGCTTGAGAGGGAGAATTTACCTCAAGTAAGACTCAAGTCGTGCTGACCCAAACCAATCTCGTGGATCTCTAGTTCAATGCTTATTCCAAAAAGAGAAGATTTAGC